>JBBBDQ010000578.1:1885000-2401940 GCA_037127315.1 Ascarosepion bandense
TAGGAAATTAGCCAGCCATTCTTGATCTACTGTTTAAACTCTACCTCATATGCACACCTGACTTGCGTAATCATGGGGAACTCCATGTAGTGAATTTGTAGCTTGGCAGATGCTTTACAATGTGACATTTCTGCAATGTGGTTGAATTCAGCATGAAAGTGGTTCATCAATGTAAAGTCTCTCTCTCTCTCACACACACACCTCTTTGTGGAGTGACATCACTTTATCTGACATCAAAATGAACATTCCACCTTGCACTTTGATTGCATCAATTTTACATGAAAACCCATTAAGATTCAATTTTGTAAATTGAATCTTAATGGGTTTTCATGTGAAATTTACTAAAATAGTTTCTTCATTACACACACTAAGGTCAAGAGTTCCAACTACACATGCATGTGCCCTACCACTGACTTACCGTATCTATGTTCTTTTCCCATCAGGGTCACTATAGGGCAGGAGCATCTGAAATCGACTAGGAGTGATGTAACATTTTCCATTGATATTTGTTATGGGCAGCACAGAGTTTGAAATTGTGCCTGTGGAGGAAACTGGGATTGCTGTATCTTCTCCCAATCCTTTTGGGCTTTCCTGTGACATGGATCCTGACACAGAGTGTAATGTGTCATATTCCTATAAGTTTTAGGTTCTTAGCCTTTAAGTCTTTTCTGCCAAATGAGACAGTCCATCACTATGAAGTTGGATTTGTACGAGCAGTACCTTACTCCAAACCTTCAGTACAGCCATGACATGCATTGGTCACACAGCTGCTATCTAGACATTGTTTAGTAGCTGGGTAATGCTATTATAAACTATTTGAGATGATGCTAACAGTTGTTTAACATGATCTGGTAACCCAATGACAAAAGTACATATTAGATCATGCTCAGACATAGAGAATGAAACAGAGAGCTTCCACAGACCTATTAGGTAAACATAAGCAGTCTCCCCAAGGCACTCTGTATGTCATGAAGGAATCAGTGACCATATATAATAACCACTTTAATGCAGTTAAAATTACTTCTTTTCTTCCTCCCTCAGCTACTAGTACTTTGCAAATGATAAATGCAGAGGAAGCATGCACTTAATTTTTTTAGCCTGCATAAACAGAATTCCAACCTCACTTTCTTGTTATTCATTCAACAACAGACTGGTTGGAGTCTGTATCACCAAACATGGGTATCAGTTTAATTTGAACTGATCTGGTATAGAGACAGAGACGATTAGCAGCAATGTCAACATCAGACAGAGTAGATTTAAGGCTCCAAGTTCTAGATTCAGAATTCACCTAAAGAACAATGGCCAAATTAATTAAAGTATTTATTTGTGAATTGTGTGTTATAGTAAGTGAATTTAACCTCTGTGCTAGGTAGTGCTGACTTAGCGATAACTGAGCAGTACTAAATAAATACAAGGATTCTAGACAAGAATAGCAGAATAAGAATAATCTACTCATATTAAGTAATCTTCTCAAAAGTTTACCTACATTGACAAGCACTTGATGAAGGTTAGAGGACACAAAAGCTGAAACATCATGATAATAACGAAGGTGAGAACAATAGTCCAAGTGTAAATAGTGAACTCAAGTAATCTGATACATTCTTTGTTACTCGTGCAATCTTGAAAATGAGGAGCAATATAAAATAAGATTTGTTTCAGATAGTTTTATTAAACTGAAAGCAATATTTCCCAACTGAAATCTGATTACAAAGTCAATGTGTACAGAGGTGCTTTGATGCTGAGTAATGTTTGCCAAAGCTAACCAGGTTGATTCTCATTGAGTGCCTTATACAAGACTTGACATTAGTTCCCTTGGTATTACTGGTTATTTGATATGGTTTGGTTGGAGAGGTGAGTAAATTTTCAGCATTTCTAGTTGATCATGTGACAGATATTAACACTGTATTGAAATAGTGCTATCCAATTGCAAAATGTTTTCAAGTGTTTACAGACGGTAAGAATGTGAAACTTGCAGGTGCATTTGGACACTTTTCAGCATTAAAGGGTTATATAAATCAACCAACCTAATCTATTGTGTACAAAGTGGTTTCTTTCTTAATCTTCCTTTATAGGAGTGAGACATGAACCCTCTACAGAGTAGTATGGGTGTATCTATCATCATGTGTTTATCCTCCCTAATGTGAATACAATTAGCATTGTTCTGAGATTTGAACTTGAATGCACTGCAGTCAAGAATCAGCCCCAGACACAAGACTCATAGTTCTACAGGTTTTGGTAATGTCATCATTGATAATGAATAGGATTAAATGAAAGAAAAAACTAAAAGTTTTTAAATGAGGAAATAAGCATATCATCATCATCATAAATACTGATGGACATCCATCGGGCCCATCGAGGGTGATCCTTGATTCATCTGTAAAAAGCACTTTACTGAAGTTTTCATGTATTTTTTTGTCCACTGCAATCCTCTTTGCTTGTTTTTTTTGTTAAAATGGGTTTCTTTATTTGATTTTTTACGTCAGCAAACTTCCTTAATGCTTTACACCTTGACACCATAGGAGCTCCAGCGGCCTCAAATATGAACGCACTTGACACATTTGGGTTTCTTATTAATTCTTTGGATATGTGATAGATCTCGCTTTGTTAAATTCCTGAATTCAGCTTGAGACTTTTTTCCTTGATTGAATTCTTATTTGCCATATTTTCTTGATTGTTCGATGATCCCTTTTCAAATCCTTAGAAATTTGAAGTGAAGGCTTTTCCTTGCTAATTTCTTTGATTATATAGTTCTTTTCATTCAGTGTTAGTTTTTTTTATGAGCCATAATACTAAATTCTAGTTCTTGCAAATAATCTCTTGACACTGCAAATTGCTATAATTACTGAAAAAAATACTAAATATCAATCTGAAATTGAAAATTTGGACTTAATTGCTTTCATGTTTACTTGCTATACATAATAGTACAAATTATTTCATTGGATAACACATATCTATGAATTTTACATAAAATATTTGACAATACCTCTTTTGCATATAATCTCTAGACGCAGTTTATACAAGGTCTTTTAAAAAGTAACAGAAGTTGAAATACCAGAAAAATTGAAATAATCATGATAGATAAAGGCTAGTGAAATGAAAAGAATTAAGTTTAATATTGGCTGTTTCCTTGAAAGTGACCTG
The DNA here is from genome assembly GCA_037127315.1 of Ascarosepion bandense. Taxonomy (NCBI): domain Eukaryota; kingdom Metazoa; phylum Mollusca; class Cephalopoda; order Sepiida; family Sepiidae; genus Ascarosepion; species Ascarosepion bandense. The sequence goes on from JBBBDQ010000578.1 coordinate 1,888,142, forward strand.
GTGGGAAGGTGAAATGACAGTTGTTTGTGCAGACATAACTGTCATTTCTCCTTCCCACCAGGTTACTTTCAAAGAACCAGCTATTTCAGAATTGCTGTGTCTATTGATTGATGCCACAAGCATAAATTGACTTTTTATTTATTGTGTCAAATTGAAAGCTGCCATGTTAAAGCTCTTGATACATCTGAAAAAGAAAGTATATAAAAATTTTGTGCATAACATTATATTAGGCTATCTCCTTTTTTGTCTTGTTAATATACTTGTATCAAACAATAATTCAAAATTGTTAATAAAAAAGGGAATAGTTGTTATAATTCTACAAAATTATTTTTACATTCTCAAGGCTATCATATATGATTTAACTATTTAAGTAAGTCTCTTTTAGCAATGGATGTGCTTTTTGGTGCAGTGGATATCAGCTCAGAACGGAAAATTGGAGATCTGAGTTTGAATTCCAGTTGAATTCATTGCATTCACTTATGTGCAAATACCCTTGGGAAAGGTATTAATCAGTCTCTTCCCTCCAGTTATGGGTTAATTAACAGGACAGATTGAGTTTTATAGCCCTGGCTGGCAACCAGTCTTCTGCAGAAAACAATGGCAACCTACTGTGGGATAATCTTCTGCCCAATCAGTCATGTCTTTCAAGATATGATCACTTAAGCGTGTTTCACATATGGCACTTAACTGACATTTAGCAATCCAAAATCCTTAAATAGCTATCTGTATAGATTGTTCCCCTCCCATTAATAATCTCAACAAGTTAGGACACTTTTTGTTCAGTATAGTTTATTCCCCAATATTCTATCAGAGGAGATAAATTTAGAAACAGACAAGATTTTTTAACATCATCAAATGAAAATACTAAAGACACAAAAAGCTATTTAGATATCTTTTGTATTTTTAAAGAAAATGCACTGCCTTTTTTTATTTAAATTCTTAAAATCAGTACATGGTATGGCAGTGAACTTTCCCATCACCACAAAAAAAAAAACAAAAAAAAAAAACCCTCTTCATATTATTTTGGTAAAATGACATCTGACATGAAAGTATGTATGAAGCAAAAAGATGTCAGTGAATGCAGAAAAAGTTCCACTCACTGATATTCATCAACACTTGCAGAATATGAAAGCCAAACAGTAGACAGTGGCGATACTGATGTGTGTGGCAGGTAGATATGTACAACTTACAAAATGCCCAGCTTTACTTTTTATTGCTCATTTCTTCAGTCTCCCTTTATTGAGGTTAAACTGGTTCACTTTCAGTCAATTTTTGCATTCAATATTACACAATTCAAAAAGAAATTCCATGATATTTAAAGCCTTTTTTTCTTTCTCATTTATAGGTTTGTTAAATATTTCTAATGAGTGAAAGTAAAAGATGTTTATTTAAACTATTGCACTTAAAGTTACAATTTAAATATTCTATAAAAATAAATAAAAATTGGTTTCAGATTGTTGACACCAATTTTTTCATTTTATAGAATATTTAAATTGTAACTTCAAGTGCAATAGTTTAAATAAGCATCTTCTGAAGCCAAAACTTTTTTCCAATGATTTAACATTTTAAAGTATTTTAAGAAGGTAATGCTAAGTTACTGGTTAATATTTCCATTGTGTTTGCTTACTCTCAGAAATATTCCCTGTAATTTGTTATCAGATTAGGTAGCCCGAGCATGACAGCTTGTCTCAAATGTTGAAAGATTTAATGACAAGCGGAAGGGGGGCCCGAAGGCAACAAAAATATATGAATGTAATTTATTACGTAAGAAGACAATCCTTGAATCATGTGACCTTTTAATGCTAAATATCATGTACACCCCCCCCTACAAATAAAATACAGGCAATCAAAATGCACACAATTAAAATGTTTTTAATTATTTTAAAAATTAACAGGGTCAATTATTTGTATTAAGCTTTTAAATTTTCGATTAGTAATTGTAGTCTACATGCATAAGTTACATATCCCAGCCGGCCCATCAGAGGAAAAAATTTAACAATTTTTAAACTTTTTATATATAATTTTTATTTATAATTAAAAAAATGAAAAAAAAAAAATGAAAACTATTGTAAAAATTAATTATTCATTGAATTTTTTTTTCTTTTCAGACTATGATATGCTTAATTTATATTGTTCATAAAAGCAATCAGAAGTTTATCCACAATAAAATTGGCAGAGTTATTGCATTTTTCGCAATTCGGACCTACTTTTTAGAAAGACGGGGACTACTGAAGAAAAGAAAAACAGTGAATCAGCATTCCCCAATGACTCTTGAATTTTTTTATATTAGTTTTAGAGTGGCCTATAGTCAAATTGTTACACATTTCTGGAATTTAAGGAGGGGAGGGGGGACATACTTAAAAAAAAATATATTTTTACCAATATTTTCTAAAAATAATGCAATCAAAATTGATTTCATTCAATTATAAATAAGTCCTGAATTTTTAATCAAAATCCAACCATTATTTGCTTTATGCAAGAATTTCCAAATTAATGTGTCTTTCACGGCCCAAAAAAGTGCATTGTGTAACAATATGTTTTTTTTACTTAATAAAATAGTGGCAATTTGGATATTGCACTGACGTAAGAAAAAAAAGACTTTCTACAACAATTTCGAACGTGTTAGAAATAATTAAAAATTTTTTTAAATATTTTAAAAATGCTTTGTTCTATCCTCTTAATGATTTGTATTAAGCTTTTCAATTGTTGATTTGTAAATAAAGTCTTTATTTAATAAATTAATAACCGAAGATACTGAGTAACTGGGAAAAATTAAAATATGTTTGAAACTTTAATTAGCAAAGAAGAAAAAAATGAAAACAATTCTTATAAAAATTATTATTAATCCAATTTTTTTCTCTTCAGAATATGATATCCTAAAATTATATTATGTATAAAATCAATTAAAAGTTTATCTACATTAATGAGTGTATCAAATTTGATTAAAATCGGGCCACTCCTTCTATAACCCGATTTTTTCAATTATCGAGGGTACTTTGACACAAAACCTAGCTAAGAACACACACAGACGCTTATAGTACAACTGTGTAAATTTTCAAGAAAATCGGTTCAGCCGTTTCTGAGTCTATAGTTAATGGACACACACAAAGTTCCATTTATAAATAAGTTTAGATTAGATTTGATTTTATGAAAACACTTCACTTCTATTTTTGGAAACTTTTCTGTACAAGGTAAAAGGAGTGAATAAAGTAAAAAGAAAAAAGAAAGAGGGAAGAAAAGATGAGAAATTGAGAAAAAGAAAATAAAGTGAAAAAGAAAAGAGAGTCAAAAAAAGCATAAGAAAAACTCTACTACAGAGACAATAGGAAAAAATACATATAAGAAACAAATTATACACACAAAAGAAGTAGAAAGTAAAGAGAAAAATAAGTGAAAGAGACCTGACTGACTGGGCAGAAGATTATCCTGCAGTAGGTTGCCATTATTTTCCACAGTAGACTGGTTGCCAGAACCCAATATGTCCTATTATTTAACTCATAACTGGAGGGTATTTGTGTATAAGTGAATGCAAGGAATTCAACTGGAATTCGAACTTGGCTCCCCAATTTGTTGTGCTAAGCTGATATTCACTGCACCACAACACACATCCAATTTATTCGACATTATATATATAATTAAAAATTTGAAACTAAAAAAATAGTACAGCAAGAGGAAAATTATACAATAAGGTAATTCATGACTAAATATACTAAGTCATTATCAAGTGCAATAAAAAAGATAAAGCAATAGATTACAAATTGTAATAAAATAACAAATATTATGTAGTTAGAGGAATTTAGCAAGATAGTAAGGTTAATACTATAAAATGTTTACAATTGCAACAACTTAATTTAGTAATATATCACTTTTCATGTACCTTATAATTTCCATTTTCTCTTGCAGACAGAAGAAACATGGTCATTCACCCATCTAGAGGCTTTAGCTTGTTTGTCAATTTTCCATTTAACTTTTAGGTGTTTTATTTTCTTTCCAAAAATCTTTTAGAAAGTGAGGTCATATTTCATTTCTTTGTATTTGTAAAGGATGAAAAATGATTGTAAATACGTTTTTTTAAATTGGTAGTGAAGTGTTGTTTTCAAAAAATCAAATTTTTAAATAAAAGCGTTTATTACCATCATTGTTAACTACTTGAGACATTTTTTCAATGTCAAAATAAAATGTACAATTTTGTAGTAGTTTTTTTACATTTTCTAATGTAATAATTAACAAGAAATATTTATTGCTCTATTTTTATATTGAGCACTGTTTTAAATTAATGTTTTGAACATTGCAATTTTATTCTTCATTCTTATTCATTTGGAATAATTTACTCCTGTTAAGGTTGAGCATTCTTGCCATCAATATAAATTTGAACATGGATAAAGTTAATTTCAACATTTCACTGAAAAATATTCCTATTCCAAACAAACAAGAGTACTTTCAAAAGTTAGTTCTAAAGACTGAAGATCTTATATGAAGGATGAGATGGAAAACATTTTTTCCATTAAAGACTATTGTGTTTCTAATACTAAGGATATGTATGGTTTTAAAAATCTAAATACTGTGCCTAACTCTTTAACTTTGAGAGTGAATTATTTGATATTATCAATATCACTTTCCATCAAGGTAAAATAATTTTCAAAAACACTCGAATGTGGTGGTTTGAGATATAAATAAATCTTACAGATTTTTGTGAAATCAAATAAAACTAATTTCTAAAAATGGATCCCAAGAAATACAAAGCTCTAATAAAGAAAAATTTAATGAATAACTATAAAAAAAAAAAAATAACATGGACCATTCTAATTGTATTGACATTATTAACCTTACGGATAAACTAATAACTGACAAATTGAAAATCAATGATAGAGTTGCAAAACTCACTATGAAGGAGGTGTACGTATTAAAAATCACAAACCTGAATTTCAACGAAAATTACCCAACTAAATTAGTAATCTTAAAACAAGTAAACCTTCAAAATAAAAAACATCAACAAACTTATACAGTAGAGTGGTACTTCTGAAGTGATTGACTGGTTTAAGACCCTCAATGACAAAAATAATTGTACTTTATCTTCAATTCAATATTGTGGATTTTTACCCATGTATAAGGACCTCTTCCATCCAGCACTGGAATTTGCTGAATTTTATTAAGACATTTCAAAAGATGAAATCTACATAATTTTAAACTGCAGAAAAACAGTCCTAATTGAATTGTGGATTAAAAATTTGGCTGATAATTTTGATTTATCTATGGGAGCAATGGATTCTGCAGAGTCTTCAGACTTAGTTGGATTGTTTTTTGTTTTTTTTTGTACAACCTCACTGTATATAAAGACATTGATTTAAATAATATAGGGCTTATAGAGATGATGGACTCATGATTGTACACAAATCTACTGGCAGTAAGGTTGATAAACTTGGAAAATTAATCCATAGAGTTTTTAAATCTTTTGGTCTTAGCATAGTTATTAATTCTAATATAAAACAAGTTGATTTTTTAGACATGACATTAGGCTTGGTTTCCAATAATTTTCAACCTTACATGAAAAACAATGATAACCTGATTTATATAAAGCCTGGCTCTAATCACCCACAATCTGTAATCCAACATATTCCATCATTGGTTGAATGACACATTACCTACACTCCTCTAGCAGGGAAATATTTAAAAAACATAAAACTATTTATGATAAAGTTCTTAGGGATTATGGGCTCAGATCTTCTGAGATTAGATTTGTGGAAGAGTATAGCTGTTGCAGAAAGAACAATAAAAACAGAAAGATCATATGGTATAATCCTCCATTCAATCAAAACTGGGACATAAATTTCTTAAATTAATTGATAAACATTTTCCTAAAAATAATCCTTTAAGTAAAATTTTCAATCAGAACATTCTAAAACTTAGTTATAGTTGCACTAATAATTTAGAAAAAAATAATTAAATTACATAATAAAATATTGAAATTATATAACAATAGGCATCACAAACCAGCTAATTTAAGGTGTGAAAACTGGTAAATATAGTGAAAATCTCTTCAATTTCAACTTGTGATATCCCGCTTATTTTGGGGACTATTTTGATAAAATTTTGATGTAAACAAAGTTTGATCTTTTCTCTTGTGTTAATAGCCTTTCTTTTTGCAGGCAACATCATGTTAGGTCACTATTTTTGGTGACAGCCACTTTATTTTTTACGTGAAAAAAAGTTGGTGTTTTTCAAATTTTGTGTGCGTGATATTGTCTCAACACATATAAAAATAGTCTCATTTTAAAGAAAAAGGGCCACTTGTGCTTAACAGTGTTTTAAGTTGTCTTTCACAAAAAATCCAAGTTGAAAAATTTAACGGATGAAATACCAAAGAAATTCAATTTTAAAAATTCCAAAATTTACATTATTTTGTAGATAAATATCTTGTCTTTAATATAATCTGTTAGTATCATATTGTTATGCTCATAAATCGAGAAACACCACAAATAAAAGTGGGCATACCCCACATGTCAAGATTTACAACTTAGACACAATGACATCACCAGACACAATGACATCACCAAACTCAACTGGCGGTGTGACAAAAGTGAATGAAAACTTCAACAAACCATTTATTTCACTAGAAATGGATATATTGCAGTTATTAGGTGAGTTTAAATCTCTTATTATATTTTCTTTGTTTATTTAAAAGTTGTATAAATTACTTTATGGTTTAAAATAAACAAATTGGAGAATCCTATATTTTTAGTTGAATTTTTGTTAGTCAAAAAGTTTTTCAATTCTTTAAATTCTCAGTACCTATTAGTTCTAGCAAAAATTATTGTTGAAGGTTCAGTTGAATTATTTTTTAATTAGACTGGGTACATTTTTAGTTGTGACCAGTTATGTGCATGCCAATAAAAAATAAATAATTGTAAATAAATGTATATCAGTTTTTCTTTATTTAATAATTCTTGGGACCTATAGGTTCTAGCAGATATTATTATTAAATTGAACATTATTTTAATTTTTTTCTCAAACTGGGTACATTTTACAAAAAAGAAACTGGAGAATATATTTTTTAGTTGAACTTTTGTGCATTTTTTTTTTAAATCATCATATCGCCCCAAGTAAGGCATTTTACTGCCACTGTTTTGCAGGGGGTTACACAGGAGGAAAGTTATGAGAAAGAGTGACAGGTTATAGGGGGTGTCAGGAAGTGGGTAAGAGAAGGATGAGAATACTGATGAGAGTGTAGTGGATGGAAAAGGGAGCATGAGAGAGAGGATGCAGGTTAGTAAGATAGGAGATAACTATTGACTTTACATTTAAATTCTTGGAAATTGTCAGTCTGGAAAGCAAGTAAATGAAAGGGAATTCCACAGGCAGGAAGCGCATGAAAAAAAGCTGCTGGAGTAGAATTTGTGTTTACAATTTATTGGTTTCACAGTAAAAAGGTGGGACCTAGTTGCTAATCTTGTGGCTTGAGTAAATTTATATATAGGAAGCACCAGTGAGCTAAGTTCATCAGAGCAGAAGCCATGAAAGTATTTGTAGAAGAGACACAGGGAAGCCACATTGTGCCAGTGAGAAAGTGACTGTATCTGAGCTACCAAGTCGGGATCTATTACATTGCAGATTCTCCGTTGGATTTTGTCAAGGACACCTAGGTGGACAGCAGGAGCACCCGACCAGATATCACAGCAGTATACAATGCACGGGTGGATGGTAGATTCATATATGTGCAGGATTGTTTCAGGTGGGAAAAACTTCCTGGCCCTACACAGAGGACTGACTTCCTTAGCAGCAGATTTACCTATGGAGTCTATATAGTCATTCCACTTGAGGTCTGTTGTGAGAGTTAAGCCAAGGAGACACAGTGTTTTGCTTTCAGAGAGACTAGCCTGATCTATGCTAAAGGGGAGGCAGGAGCAATTGTCTGTAATGGTTAATAGAAGCTTCGTTTTGGAAGAAGTAAAATTCACAAGCCATTTCTTACCCCAGTTCATCACGGATTGGAGGTCCTTTTCAAGCTCGGCAGCAAGGTTTACTTTGTCAGCCTCAGCAGATTTTTGATCAATACTAGAATAAATTGTAGTGTCATCAGCGTATATGCCTACTTGAGATCTTATTACATCTGGGAGATCATTAATATAGATAAGGAAAAGCATAGGACCTAGAATAGAGCCCTGAGGGACACCAATGTTCATATGATAGTATTGGGAGGAATGTCTGTTCAATACTACCTACCTTCATTGTGAAATTTGAAAGGAATGACTGGATAAGGTTAAACAATTATCTAGTTATACCATAACCGCACAGCTTGCATAGAAGGCCAGCATGCCAGACTCTGTCAAACACTTTGGAGATATCTAGGGCAACAGTTTGGGCTTCGCCGTTGTTGCCGAGAGCCTGGTGTATATACTTAGTGATGGCCGTGAGCATATCAGCAGTAGACCTGGTGAAGTGGAAACCATACTGTTTGTCAGAGAATAGTCTGTGGGCTGTGAGATGTTGAACCAGCTCAGCATTGATGATGACTTCGAACACTTTGCCAAAAATTGGTAGGAGGCTGATGGGCGATAATTAGAGGGGTCAGAGGGTTCACCTGTGTTTTTATATATTGGAACCACAGAGAGGACTTGCAGCAGGCAGGAAAGCAAGAAGCAGAGAGGCAGTAGTTATAGAGTTTAAAGAGAACAGAGGAGAGTTCAGGGGAACATTTCTTCAGGACAATGATTGGGATTTCGTCATCACCGCTCGCTTTATGGTGGTCAAGCTTTGAAATTATGTTAAGAGACCACCAACGGGGTAATGTGGATGTCATTCAATAACAAATTAAAATATACATCTTAGTTGCTTTTTTTTGTTTTTTGTAGGTAAGGTATTATCTTTTTTTTATTATCCAAAAATATTTTACTTTTAAGTGCTTTCTTTAATAACAAACTTTTAACACCTTAAGAATTTAGCAATGAAAAGTTAACATAACTAGATGATATAAAAAAAAGTGAAATCGAGAACCCTAACTTGTCTTATTAAAATTAACATGTATTAAATTAGCATAAATATAACCTTTATTAATATTATTATTTACCCTTTTCTTTCATTACCCTCACTGTAAAGGCAGCTACAGAATTATTATACATTTCTGGTTCCTTAGACAATGAAACAGAAAATGTTATTTCAGAAAAGATGTCATTGCTATTAAGAAATACTCTTAATATCTTTTTCGTTTCTTTTGTGATACAAGAATTGTACCCTTTTATTTACAGATTCTTTAGCTGCCAAAGAGCATATTGAGTTGACCAATCAGCTCCTTAACAAAGAATAATCTCAAGTTCAGTAAGATGGTCATGTGAATAAATCAACTTCTGTTGTCCAGTTACAGTAAAAAACATTTATCCTCAACAATAAAAAACTGGTACAAAAAAATAAATTAAGATGTAAAAGAAAAAGAAGGCCCCCAAGAACTGCAAGTTTTTGACTTCACCCTTCCAAGAGTGAATTAGCCTACCTTCCAAAAACAAATCTCCAGATGAATCATCCACTACTGAATACCCATCTGCTACACAAGTTAAGAAACTGGAAGTCCCTGTAAAACTGTATACAAAAAAGAATTACAGAAAATAAAAGGCAAAAGGAAAAAGAGTGTCAAGCTGCTGCTGAGAAATAGAGAAACATCAATTGTATCATCAAGTGTATCAAACTTGGTGGTCATGTGAATTTCATACAAGAGATGCAACTGGTTTCAAGAATTGGTTTGGAAACACTGAAAGATCAACTGAGATATCTGAACGTTGTCTTAGGTGTCAGGATCAACACCAGTGGAAACCTGCTCTCTGATTACTTGACAAGAATAAAACCATTTGTCTATATTTCTGAGATGAGGTAGTATTTGTACAACGTTTCATCCATCAGTCTTGTTTTGTCAAGTCAATAGTATACAAGGCAAATCAATACTTACAGTGTATTAATCTCTTATTTAGTAATAAAGTTACTGAAGAGGGGGATAGGGTGGGGTAGGGTTAACCACAACCATTTTTGACCAGCAATAAATCAGCCAGTAATAAGAGAAAAAAAAGAAAATGTAGCCATATTACTAAGAAAAAGGTTACATTTTTCAATATCACTCAATAAATCTCAGCTTAACTAATAAAACAACAACTTTTAGGCAAAATTCGACTTTATTCATCAGCATAATCTCCTTCTAGGGTGATACACTGATTTCAACGCTTCTCTAACAATTCAATGCCTTTTTTGTTGAACAATTTGTTTCTGGCTTCAATGCAAAGATCACTTTTTCTTCTTCATTTGTGGCTGATGTGGGGCAATTTCTTCATTCAAAGTGTACCAATAATGCTATATTATATTCACTATTGATGGTTCTTCCTTTCTCATGGTAATTGATAAAAATACCTTGCGCATCCCAAAAACCTTGCCTGCTAATGCTTACATTTTTGGTCACTTTGGATAGCTTTCACCTGCTGCTGTCCACTCAGCTGGCTGCCAATTTGACTCTGGAGTGAAGTGGTGGATCCATGTTTCATCCAGTTACATATTTATGCAAAAACTCCTCCTTGTGTTGAAACAATTGCAAACAACGCTCTGAATCGTCAATGCGTTGTTGTTTTTGATCAACTGTGAGCAAATATGGCACTCACTTTAAACACAGCTTTCTCATTGACAAACGTTCATGCAAAATGATGAATATGTTACCTTTTCATGCATTCAACTTTCCTACTATCTCACGCAACTTTAATTTATGATCGACCAAAACAAGTTTCTGGATTTTTTTGGTGTTTTCCAGGACATCTGCCAATTTTGGGTGATCTGAGCGTTCAGCATCATTTGTGTCTGTATGACTGTGTTTAAAGTTAGCATACCAACTTTTAACCATTGTTTCCAATGGAGCAAGTAACACTTATCAAGCCATTGCTTTTCTTGAACAGTATTTTTCCCCCCATCAGAAAGCAATGCTTGATCAACACATGAAATTCAGATTTTTCCATTGTTTTGAAAATTTACAACAGTAGTTTCACTTGAATAGCTGTAATTTGTAAACTAATAATCTGATTGGACCCATATTTTGTCACGTGGCATTTGAAGGTTAATACTTCATAAAAATCATATGGATTTTTTATTAGTGGCACCATCTATATGTCAGGCCTGGGACTAATTGAGTGATGTATTATTATGAATGTACAATTTTTAATCTGAAAAACTGTCTCTTCTGATGCTTTGTTACTAGTTCAAAGAAGAGAAAAAAAATGAATCGGTTATTTAATCAATGTTAATCTGAGTTTCAGACAATATTTCAGAGACCTGTATTTAAATTGTTTTTTCTTTTCCACACTTCTTTTTGTGTGGTTTATTATTTACATGTTTCTTAACTATTCTTAATGACGAAGAGAAAGAAGTCTAGACTATTGCACTTGGAGTAACAATTTACATATTCTATGATAATAGTTTTATTGAAGCCAATAAATATTTAAACAACCTATAGTGTACAGTATAGTTCCTGTCTTTTGTTTCACAAACTTACAATGACTCTTTAAAAATGAGTCTTTCACATATATCCCTATTAAGTATACAGAATTGTTAAATTTTAAGTACTTTTAAAAGATTTTTTTAAAATGCCCATTTTCAAAATTGTACTGAAATGTGAAAGTCTTAATTAGGTAAATAAAAAAAAGTTAATTTATATGAGTTTGTGAGTGTGTGTGTGTGTGTATATATATATATATATATATATATATAAAATGGACTCTCCCGTCGATTTTGACGTATGAGTGTCTAACTCAGACTGCCACACAATTGTTTAGAGTGGTGAAGGCTTGTGTAGCACCATCCACACATTTTGGAACTGCTGATGTGGTGCAATGGATATCGGTTTGAAACAAGAAATCGGGGAGCCGAGTTCGAATTCCAGTCGAATTCCTTGCATTCACTTACGCACAAATACCCTTGGGAAAGGTATTAATCCGTCTCTTCTCTTCAGTTATGGGTTAAATAATAGGACAGATTGGGTTCTATAGCCTTGGTTGGCAACCAGTCTACCACAGAAAGCAATGGCAACCTACTGGGGAATAATCTTCTGCCCAGTCAGTCATGTCTCTTTCAAGACATGATCACCCAAGTGTGTATCACGTATGGCACTTAACTGACTGATAACAAACAATCAGTGAAGTTTGCCACAGATCGCATGAACAGCAGACCTCAGTTATTTAACCCATAACTGGAGGGATGGGACAGATTAATACCTTTTCCAAAGGTACCAGTGCATAAGTGAATGCAGATAGTTTGACTGGAATTGGGACTCGGCTCACCGATTTCCCTTTCCAAGCTGACATCCACTGCACCACAATGCATATCCATCAATAAACGCTTACAACACCTGGTATTCCCAAGTGATCACCCATCTAAGTACTGACCAGGCTCAACGTTGCTTAACTTTGGTGATCAGGCGGGAACCAGTGTATTCAACGTGAAATGACCATTATATATATATTTATTAGGTGCATGTCCTGCATCACTTAATTTTCCCCATGAATAATGATACATTGCAACAAGTAAATTTAACAGTTATGAAATAGTAAAATTTGTTGTTTATTTATGCTAAATGAATAAGAAAATTAGTTCAATGACACGTCAACATTTAATTCAAAATGTGACTAATATATTCTCTGTAACCAAATGCAAATCATTTGTCAATTGAAGTAAGATAGATATTAATGGTAATTTGTAAAACAATTTTATTTAATTAAAAAGTGGAGACATACTTGTCATGATTGGCTGTATAATACATACTTAATATTGTAGTGTCTGTTCCAGTTGGCATGATAGTGTAAGTGGAAACATGTTAGACTCATAACATCATTTTCCTGTTTTTAAAGCCGGCTACTATATAATAATATTTTGTAGCGGATCGGAAATAATTAATTTTATTAATTAATTAATAACCATAACCAGAAAATCTAATTGCTATTATAGATCATAAGAAAACATACTAAGAGAAATTTTCCTTATCCTCCGAATATGAGCAAAGGAAAACGGGGGTAATTAATTTTATTAACTAATTATTAACTGTAGCTGGAAAATCTTTATCTTTAAAAAGAAAGCAGGGATGAAAAATAACACCTGGTATTTCTCTATTATTGTAAACCCAGAAAGAAGAGAAAGAAAAGAGAAATGGATTTGTTTTCGATTTCGGCCCACCCATAAAGACAAGTGTCATTCTTGAACCTAAAAGAAAGATAGATTCAATTGTTATTTTTTCTGGGTATAGGAAAGGGAAATTTCATTTTTGTGTCAGATTGTCTCTCTCCCTAGCATGAATTGTGAAAAGAATTAAGATAACACTGGTCCCTAATTGTGAGAAGAATTAAGATAACAAATGTTTTGATTCCAAGTCCAGGCTCTCAACGAGAATGGTGAAGCCCGAACTATCGCCCTGGATATCTCTAAAGCATTTGACAGAGTATGGCATGCCGGCCTTCTATGGAAACTGCGAAACTACGGCATTACTGGACTTTTGTTGGACTTAATCCAGTCATTCCTCTCCAACCACACACTGAAGGTGGTTTTAAACGGACATGCCTCCCAGAACTACCCTACAAACGCGGGTGTACCCCAAGGCTCTATCCTAGGTCCTACACTCTTTCTAATCTACATCAATGATCTCCCCAATGCCATAAGATCACAAGTAGGCATGTACACCGACGATACCACAGTATACGCTCGCCTCGATCAAAAATCTGATGTTGATGATAAGGCGAACCTCGCGGCTGAGCTTGAAAAGGACCTCCAATCCGTGGTGGATTGGGGTAGGAAATGGCTCGTGAAATTCAATTCTTCCAAAACGAAGCTGCTGTCAATTAACCACCACAGACGACCGCACCTCCCTCCCATTAGCATGGAACAGGCATGCCTCCCAGAGAGTAAAACACTACGCCTGCTTGGCCTAACACTCTCAGTGGACCTCAAGTGGAATGACTACGTCGAATCCATTGCTAAATTCGCTGCTATGAAAGTTGGGTCTCTGTGCAGGGCCCAGAAATTCTTTCCGCCTGAATCTATCCCGCACTTATACAAATCTACCATTCACCCGTGTTTTGAATACTGTTGCTACATCTGGTCGGGTGCCCCTACTATTCTCCTTGGGCTTCTTGACAAAATACAGCGAAGAATATGTAACGTGAATGATACTGACTTAGCTGACCACCTGCAGTCACTCTCCCGCCGACGTGACGTGGCTTCCCCTGTGTCTCTTCTATAAATATTTTCATAGCTTCTGCTCTGATGAACTTAAATCACTGGTGCCCCCTAGGTGTGAGTTTGCACGAGATACTAGATTGGCAACTAGGTCCCACCCTTTTACAGTGAAACCGATGAAATGTAACCGCAATTTCTACTCCAACAGCTTCTTTTCTCGCACTTCCCGCATGCTTGCTTCCCCAACGGCTATAACCTTCAGGAGTTTAAATGTAAGGTCAATAGACACCTTCTAACACACTAACCCTCTCTTCTCTCCAACTCTCCCCCTATGTACATCCTAACTCGTCTATCACCCTGTGTAACCCCCTGCGCTATAGTGGCAGTGGAATGCCTTGCTTGAGGTGACATGATTATTAAAAAAAAAAAAAAGTACTTTAGAGAAAAAGTATTTTCACTGACATCAGGGTAAAACTGATAAGGCATTCTTGTCACTTGAAAATATAGGTGACTCAGAGAATGGATATTAAAAACAGGTGCGGAGAAATTATTATTTGGGTACCAATGTCAATGGACTCTTGTCAACTTGTTTTGGGTGAAGTCCGTTCAAAAAGGTTAATACCTATTTTTTTAAGAAAAAAAAAAAAATCCCCGAAATCATTTCTTGAGAAAGAAAATTCAGTTAAGTCCAGCCCAGAAAAGGGGTATGGAGAAATGACATCATAAGATCGAGAGAGATTTCATTGGTCCTGTGAACAAGCCCCGAAAGGGGGAGACTAACAATTGACGTCATGGAAAGAAGACTAATTCCATTGGCTAAACCACAGGCAACAATGAGTAGCAGCTAACATCAGGATTTTATTGGTCACTGAGATGGGAGATTAGACACCCAGCGACCGTCGGCCCCACACCATGGCATGGGCATAAATACAGGGTCCTGAGGGACCAAAATCAGAGTTGCAGCTTGAGTGGCAGAGAGTTCGATTTCCCAGTCCAGAAACGTAATGACCAAAGACAGTTCCCAACCGAAGAAGTAAAGAGAGAGATGATTGCTATGCCGTTGGGTGCCAACCGTAGAGAGAAGCCTGTCGCCAATCAACCAACCAGAGTTAAGAGACAGACAAGAAGAGATTTTTTCAGAGTTCTTGGTGAGAGCGATCCAAACCGGAACAAGGAAATCCACCTCGATTCCTTTTCTGAAGACAAATCACGCCAACCTACCCGCAACCCAGTACATCGGCAATTTCCGTAATATTCTGGAAAACAATCAACAAATTGACCAGACCCATAACGAACTTAGACTTCTGTTTGGAGCAGTGAGCTGTGGCCAGCCAGATTTCCCGTTATTGCTTAGGAACGAGCTGTGGCCAGCCAGATTTCCCGTTATTGCTTAGGAGAATAATTCGATTTACCTAAGAAACGTCCATTCCGCTACCAGTTGATAGAAGCAGGGATGGGAAATTATTCAAGAGACTATTATGTATAATCTGTATATAAAGACGTTATTTCACAACACTTCAGACATCGGTTCACTTATTTCCTTTGATGTTACATTTCTTTCTTTTATTACTCAATTGTGTGCACACTTCCCGGCTTGGTTTAGCTCGGCAGAGAGACAGTGGAGAACTCATGTGACTACCTTCTGATTAATCAACACAACGTGGGACAAGGGAGAAAACCGTGACAGAGTCAATCTACAACCAGCTGACTAGATTGAAACCAACAGCGACCGACTGGGTAGTGGCATAACTAGACAAGTATGCAAATAAATATAAATTTTAACTAATGTAATTGTTATGTTAGGAGATGAAATAGACAAAACTTTCCTGAGGTATCTATTACTTTAAATAATCTAAAAATGTACTCCAGATGGATGGTGAAACCAAGCATTCTTGTAGAGATGTGTTGACGCATCTAAAAACATATTTAGTCAAGATAGTAAAAAAGTGTCAGTAAAAACTGAATTTTTTTCTTAAAAAAAATAAGTGCTTTACAAAATAAATGAATTTCTTATCTTTCATTTTTGACTATCTCCCAGACAATTAAAAATTATTCCCTTTCTGTGATCTTTACTGCAACTTGTCAATTGCAGCCAAAGTATTTCTAATGTCAAAGAAATGGGGGGAGGGAAAAAAATAGGTGGCAGGAATAGAAAAATGTAAGAATTTTTTTTTTTACACTCTTTTAAAATCCAATTATTTAAATTAAATTTGTTAAAAAAAAAAAAAACTTTCTCTCATCTAAAACTACACATTATAAATTTAGCCCTGATGAAATTTCTTTGAAAAACAGCCATGAGTTTTGTGATATAAAGATTGGGTATGAACTTACATCATGCTTCAGATGAAATCTGTTTTTTCCTGAGTGAACTGTGAAAGGGAAAGTTATAAAAGTGCCACCAGGGAAAAAGATAAAATCAATTGCTGGTTAGAAGACTATGGCAGCTGCCTTTTCTACCTTTGAACACCTTCCAGAGCTAGCTCAATCTTCCAAAGAGTAATTCAGAACAGCCTTTAACTATGCCTGCCAAATGTTTTACTGAACCTAATGAGTCAACTGCGGAAGAGCTGCAATCTCCTTCAAAAATAGAGCAAACCCTTATGCAGTAGCTCACAAAATACAAATGCCTTCACTTTTCAGATGAAAACTTTATGTACAGTGATATTTGTGCTGAATATAACAAGACAGGCATATCTCTGCATAAATCAAGACAAACACACCACCTTCACTTACTTTATTTTAAGCAAAAAGCATCAGCTCTGTCTCAATATTCTTATCCATACTTAGAATAAAGGTGAAATTGAACAGTCAGCAGAACAAAGCAATTCTGGTACAGTTAAAAACCATTCACTGGATGGCTCAGGTTGGAGTCCTATCAAAGTGAATTATTACACAACTTTCTGACAAATTAAACTACTAGATGTCTTAGTTCTACAGACAGTTCACAATATACAGCCAAAAAACTGATGTCCAGTATGACAGACCCCATGCTCAAAGCTATAAAAACAACAGTAAATTTGTGATTGTGTTCATAGATGAATTTAGACATAACCACAAATGATTTTGTATATATCATTTCATTGCAAATAAAGAGCATGTTGTTACAAGCTTAGAAATTTCAAAATGCATCAAGGAAGTAATGTCAGAACTGAAAATCTCATTAACTAAAGTGATGAGTATGGGATCAGATAGGGCTGCAATAATGACAAGGAGAAACAAAGGCTGCACAATATACTGCTTAGGTCCAACCCCCACATGGTGAAAATGCACAGTGTTTCTCACTCCTTGGCCTTGTGCACATATCAAACAGCAGTGAGCAGATTTCAAAGTGCATCAGCAGATATTTACTGATCTATTTTATTACTTCCTTGCCTGTCCAAAATAAAAAAAATATATATATACAAAACCTGCAGGAAGACCCAATGCTCACTTATAAAGAGCTGCATTCTATTTGACAACTATTGTATTACAATGCTCTTCAAAATATGCACAGACAATTGATAGCCTACAGATACACTTCACTGAAATGTCCCAGGATCTCAGCAAAATCCCACAATAAACAGCCTAGGAAAAAAAAAAAAAAAAAATTCTAAAAATTTCATCAACATCACTGCTCTGACGATGGATGGTATAGTTCCTGTTAGTCTTATACTAAATGTGGATTTAATAAAAGAGAACATAGATTTTAGCATCAAAGATCTGGAAAAGATCAAGAAATGACATTACCCAACATGAGAGTATTAGCCAGAGACATTCAGTAAGTATCAAATCACAAAGGCCTTTCAATATAGAAAAATTGTGCATCAATTTATCAATAACTTGATAAGTAACATGCACTCCAGCTTTCCAAACACCTCAATGTGTGTGTTGAGTCTCCACCTTATCTCCTTCATGAGTGAAGAAAAGATGGAAATTCTAAATGAACTGAGAATGGAGAGGATTGCCAGATAACAACCCAGCTCCTCATCAATGATTTACCATCTCAACAGGAGTGGGATCTTTTGAAGAAAGTTGACAATGCACATGACTACTCTAGAGAGAGCAAAGAATCTCCACTGGGTTGCATCAACGATCTCGTTGATGTGATCAAATACCAAGTAGGCATTTACGCTGACAACACCATTTACTCCTGCCTCAGTCAGAAATCTGCCAAGACGAACAAAGATAACCTCGCTACTAATCTTGAGAAAGACCTCCAATCTGTAGTGGACTGGGGTGAGAAATGGCATGTAAACTTCCAAAACAAAACTGCTATCTGTCAACCACCACAGACAGTCCCTCCTGCCCTGCATTAACATGGATCTAGCTAGTCTTCCTGAAAGCAATACACTGTGCTTCCTCGGCCTCACTCTCTCAGCTGACTTCAAGTAGAATGATGACATTGAATCAATAGCTAAATCTACTGCTAGGAAGGTTGGGTCACTGTGTCAGGCCAGGAAGTTTTTCTCACCTGAGTCTATCCTGCACATATACAAATCAACCATCTGCCTATGAATTGAATACTTTTGTCATATCTGGTCAAACAACCTTGCTATTCATTTTGGAGAAAATCTGATGTAATCAACCCTGACCTGGCAGCACGACTCCAGCCACTTTCTTACTGACGGATATGGCTTCCACTCCAACAAGTTTAGCTTCCTGGTGCCTCCTCTACAAGAATTAACTCAAGTCAAAACACCCAAATGCAGCTGCCACTTCTACTCTATCAGCTTCTTTTCTTGCACTTCCTGCCTGTGGGACTCTTTTCCATATACTTGCTTCCCTGATAGTGACAATCTTCAAGTGTTTAAATGCAACATCAATCACCATCTTTTATCCCCTTGACTCTCATACTTCTCTTATCCTTTCCTCAACAACACCGGGATCTTGTTCTCTCTTTTTCACTTTACTCTCACACAACTATCTTCACACCTGTATTCCCTTCCTTCTCTTGCCCATTATCTGAAACTCCCTGTAACTGGTTCCTCTTTGTCTTCACACTCCTGCTATGGAACCCTTTATTCTTCTCATATGTAGCCCCCTGCACACTAGTGGCAGTACTGCCTTGCTTAAGGTGAAATGATTTAAAAAAAAAAAAAAAGAGAGAGAGAAAACATACACACCCACACAATTTACTGAACTAAATTTCACTTGATCTACTTAAATATAATGAAAATGTTATATTTTCAAAAAGAAATTGTGACAGGTGATAAGTGGATACTTTACAACAATGTGAAATGAAAGAGATCATGAGACAAGTGAAATTATCCACTATTAAACATAGGTGGTGCACATGTGGTGAGATTAAAAGCTTTTTATGAGCACCTTCCAGAGAACCATAATTATTATTTCAAGCACATTGTCCCCAAGTAGATCAAATAACACAGCAATTGCTAAAGGTATTTGGAATTAGTTAATAGAAAGAACTTAATGTAACAAAGATTAAAGTATTTCTTTCTTTGGTAAGCAAGCAAAAATTTTTACCTGGAAAGTGGGCAAAGTTCAATATACATACCTGCAAAAAACACTGTCAAAGGGATGATTTTTCTCTTGACACTGCTATTACTGTATACCCTAGCAATTTTTATTGTCTAAAAACACTATTTTTAGAATTTGAATAAAACCCAAACATGTGAAATTGATGCATTTCTTTTTTCTCAAGAATTGACAACAAAAATATTAAATACTATTATTGTAAATAAACAGTCTAATAAATAGTATTTAATATTTTTGCTGTCAAGTC
Source organism: Ascarosepion bandense (assembly GCA_037127315.1). Classification (NCBI taxonomy): domain Eukaryota; kingdom Metazoa; phylum Mollusca; class Cephalopoda; order Sepiida; family Sepiidae; genus Ascarosepion; species Ascarosepion bandense. Next base: position 1,908,045 of record JBBBDQ010000578.1, read on the forward strand.
TTGAGAAAAAAAAAAAGAAAAAAATTTAAGTCCAGAAGCCCAAACTATTTTAGAGAGAGTTTATATGGCAAGAGCAAAAGAGGAAATGCCTGGAAAATGTATTTTTCAAAATTTATAATTATAGTCATATTTTGTCCTTGCATTTTTATAAATTAATGAATAAAGAGGTTTATTAAGTTTTATGAACTTGTAAATATAAAATTATTCTTGAAAATGATCTTATAAACTAATGTTTAAAATAATATACATCTCTTCCTCCTCTAGCTGTGAGTCAAATAACAGGACAGATTGGGTTCTATAGCTTTGGTCAGCAACCAGTCTACTGCAGAAAGCAATGGCAACCTAATGCGGGATAATCTTCTGCCCAGTCAGTCATGTCTCAAAAGAGACATGATCACCCAAGCATGTATCATGTATGGCACTTAACTGACTGGGTAATTTACACCCCCCCCCCGGGGGGAGGGGGGCATGGCCTTATTTGATAAAAGACCTAAATGTCTCACTTTTACAAATTCTGATCTTTGTTCGTTCTCACTTTTTTTTTTTTCAATTGGAGTAGATAAATCTATCACCCGGTTCACACTCCACCCATGTCTATTGAACAGGTTAAGAGGTTCATCCCTTGTTCCCTGTTTAGGATTTGGTTTCCGACTTTCTCTTTTCCAATCTTTTCACTATTACGTAGCCCCCTGCACATCAGTGGCATTACCGCCTTGCTCAGGGTAATACGATTTAAAAAAAAAAAAATTCTTTTGCCAGTTCTTGGGAAAAAGAGAACATATAAAACGGTTTCATATGTTTGGGTTTATTAAAATTCTAAAAATAACATTTTAAAAACAATTTTTTTTTTGCAGGTACATATGTTAACTCTGCCAGAAAGTCCTTACTAATTTGCAGTATTGACTGGATACTGCACCTTTGAATTACTATTTATTCTGGTTTTTACAGAATTCTTAAAAAGATAAAAATTTTCAATGGAAACTGAAATGAACTGAAAGATGGCAGAATATAATGAAACATTGGAAAGATCTTGTTAAGAAAGTCAACAATAAAAATAAACAGTTTGTCTTTGAAGAGTAATTGGCCACAGTTAAATGTAATTAGGAAAAATGTCCAAGAAACAAAACTGATAAAGATTCCAATAAACAATGACAAAAGAAAGAAAGAACAGGGCAAAATAATGCTAATTAAATAATATACATGCAAGACAAACTAAGCAAAGCAACATAAATAAGGCCAAAAGTTCACAAAGTAAGAATGGTGTTAACAAACAAATGGGAAACAGCCAAGTAATTGTAGTGTTCCGACTTCAAGACAAAAAAAAAAGAACAAAAATATGGCAGATAAGATCAAGTGGTTCATGTTATTGGTAAGGAAGAAATCCCAGTATGTATCTAGATGATTTGTTTATAAATTTGGGGAGGGGATGTTTTTAGCAATCATCCCACTAGGTTTATGGTCTCTCCAGACTTTTTTTTAGGTTCCCCCTGCGAATATGCGGTATTATGGTATATGTAGGATTGTAAGCTGATGGAGGAATTCTTGTAGTGAATAAGCATATTGTAATTAGTGATTGGGTTGTGAACCTGATTAGATAGGTCTAGGATAGAAAGTATTGATCAACCTCACCCCACTTCCCTTTCAGCAATGTGCCAAAATTGGTGTATTATTATACATTAATAAATATACATTTCACTAGGTTGAAAACAAGTCTTAACATTACTTAAGCAATAACAAAAATTTTAGTGAACCAAACTATGAAGAAAAGATAGACATGAACAGATAAGATTAAATAAAATTATTTTCCCTTCTAATTATGGTAACAGTATGGTCTGCAAGTAGTGAGTTTGTTCTTCACCAAGTGCTGAATAGCTTTGTACTAAATGAAAACTTTGCTTAATTATAGTGTGCAAACATAGGTGCCAGATAAAATGTATGAAATGAAGTGGTACAGAACTCTACAAAGATTTTTATATACTAAGTATAGGTTTGAGCATGGAAATTAGCCAAAAAAAGAATATGTTAACCATAAACTTTTGCTTCTCCTAATGAAAAATTGAGGAATCAATTACAAAAAAGTAATGTAATAAGCTAAGGTAATTACCCAAAAGACTAATGCCAATTTAAAGGTGTTTATTTACATTTTAAATACTAAACGTCTTTTTTTCTTGCTTTTTAATGAAGAATGAAAAACTTTATGTATCTATGAATATCTCAAGTAAACCCAATAATTGTGTCAAAACTAATTTATCTACATTTTTCATCTGCACATAAAGCATTTAAGAGGTTGTAGATGATTATGGCTCTCAAGATTTCTTTTATTATGAACTGTCATGGTTTCTTAGAAAAGATAGTTGAATGATTTTTTTCATTATCTTTTCAATTAGAATTCAGAATAGTCCTTCTCCTAGACTGGCTACCACACAAGGTTAAAGAGTTCAGTCTACTCTGAAGGAAAAAGAAAGTGAGTGCAACAGATCAATTTATTTATCAAGATATAAGTAAATTGATTAATGCAACTGCATTAAATTGAAATTTCAGCATGAGCTGAAGTTCTGTTTAGAAACATAACACTTATCAAATAAGAAGGCATTCTATCTTAATTAAATGCAAAAATATCCTAGGAAAGCTAATATGAAATATTCTTTATGGAATAAAGAAAAACTATCCTAGTAACCTTACCTTGCCTAATTATTAACAGTTATAGTAACATGAGGCATGTCTGCTGGCATCAAGCAAGGTCTTCTGTTAACAACAGCATATCTCATTAAAAAGAGCACACCAAGTTGTGTGACTGATATGTAATGTAATATTGTTCTACAAAATAGATTATACTTAGGTACTATTAAAGAAAAGCAATACCTAGGTTTTAAGATGAATTTTTAAAAATGAAAAATCTTTTTTGAAGTTTTAATTTCAAGCTAATAGATTAAATTTAATATTTCTAATAAACAAAATACTTTGCTCTATTTTGAAACAATTTTTTTAGCCTATGTCACAACATAATTATCTTTATTCAAAAATATACTTTTCTGAAACTTTAAGGAATATTTGCTTATTTAAAGTTTAACCTGATTTAAAACAAATATTACTTTTAATTTAAAATATCACAGAAATGCATTTTTTAACACAATGGTAGGTGTTTTTATTAGCTCTATTGACAGCTGGAAATTTAATTTTTTCTTCAAAGGACATATTTCTGTAAAACTACTTGAATACAACTGAGCACTTTTTTTATAGAATTTTTATCTACCCAATAATCTTATATTTACTATAGCTACCACTCTTATTTTCTGCTGATGTTGTGTATGGATGTCTGTATTTACAAAAATTGGCACACATACACACAAAATTCTTTTAAAAATATTGGGAAGGTGGGTGGCAGTTAATTGTAGTAAGCTTCTCCATATATGATTAGTAAACATAATTTTTACTTAATAACAATATCACCTAACCAGTACAAATTAATAAAGTATTCTATGTTAAAAAGGAAAACAATTCTTGTAAAAATTCACTATTCAAACAAAAAATTTTTTTTCAAGACAATAATGTTCATAATATATTCATAAAAAATTAAAAGCTTTTCTAATTAAAATTGCATTTTTTTTATTATACAATTCAGAGCAGATTTTGGGGTGGGGGGCTGTGTTATAAAAAATAAAAAAATGAGGAGTTCTGTGTATAACTAATATAAACATTAAGAGTGCAAAAAATTGGTTAAATTTCATCAAATTAGAACAAATTGTGTGTGTGTGTGTGAACCGATCTAGAAAAAAAAAGTTTTTACCAAGATTCCCTAAAGAAACATTTCTAAAATGATTTCATATTTCATTAATTTGTGAATAAGTCCTGAAAGTTTCATTGAAATCCAACAATTGATTTTTGCAATAATTCTCCAATCAATGGATTTCATTAGAAGAAAAGAAAATTTTAAAAAATAAAACACATACACTGTGACTAAAATCTATTTTTGATCCCAGCCCCTAACACAAGAAAAACAAAATTTTTAAACAAATTTTAAACGTGCTAAAAAGAATAAAAAATACAGTTTAATAAAAAGAAAATCCTTCGGTCTTTAACTAAATAAAAATTTTGACATTAACTGTTTTTAGATATTCACTTATAGGTACCTTACCTCACAATACCTAAGTTTTAAAATGAATTTTGATAAATAAAAAATTCTTTGAAAGCTAAAAGGATGAAATTTACTATTTCTATTAAGCAAAATACTCTGTAGCACATTTCTCAAACAGAAATTGTATTGATTCAAATCAATTTTTTTCTAAAATAGCTGATTAACACCCTTTTAGCAGTCTTTCATCACAATGTAATTTTCTTCATTAAAAATATTCCAAAAATAAAATTTACTTTTCTGAAACTTTGAGGAATATTAGCTGATTTCTTGAAAATCTATTTACATGTTTATTGCTGTCCCACAAAGACTATATCTGTTAAAACATAATTTAAGAAAATGACAAGTGAATGCTCTTTTTTATAAAATTTTAAATAGTAGTCTTACAAATGTTGAAAATATTCTCCGTAATCTAATTATTTTAGGAAGCTTGACTTTTAATTTACTATAGTCATCGATCTTATTTTCTGATATTGTCGTGTATGGGTAAATTCATACTTTCAAAATAGACACGTTTTATACGCATTCATTTTTTTTTTAATCTTAAGAGCGTGATTTGTACTTAAACTTTTCAATTTTCACTTAGTAAATATAGTCTTCACGGACGTGAACAAAACAAAGTTTTGAAGAATTTAAAAAAAAATTTGAAACTAATTTAAAAAAGTAAAAGCTGAAAAATAATTCTTGCAAAACTTCATTACAACTTTTTTTTTTCTCCCTCCAGACATTAATGTCCGGAATATACATTATTTATAAAATTGAACAATGTTATAGTTTTATTGCATTTTTCTTATTTTATTATTCGGAGATTTTCGGGAAAGTGACAACTGTTTGGAGCGAGGGGGGGAGAAGAAAATGGATTATTTACAAATTTTACATTTTCAAGGAGTCCAGCGTTTAAAAGTAAAAACAAAGTTTACGGATATCATTTATAGAAATTTCATTAAGTTGGAGGGGAGGGAGTAACAGATGTAGAAATATATATATATATATATATATATATATTTACCAAGACCTTATAAAAATAAACAATTTCATAAATAAATTCATTTATTAGGGAATAAGTTTCAAAAGTTTAATTAAAATCCAACAATTGTTTTTTTTTTTTTTTGCAAGAATTACCAAATTGTTTTTCGCCAAAAACGAAAGTGCTAAAATTTAAACTCTAGAGTCCCATGACGACGAAAAAAAAAATCCAAAATTTAGACTAGGCTTGAAACTTTCCTCCCAACGAACATTTTGACGATAAGCTTTGTTTTTATTAAGTTTTTTTTTTTTCATCATGCTGTGCTGTTTTTAGCGAAAAAGTAGAGAAAATACATATTTTTAAAAAATGAAAATAAAAAAATATATTTCATTAAGATTGCTTTATTCATTTTCATTACTTTTAATCTCGGGAGATGGCACTATCTTAAAAAAAAAACATCTGATTAGCTAACAGAACAAAGTTTTCAAGACTGTCAGTGTCATCCATGTCATTCATTTTTATTTTAGTTCAAACCTGTTGAAGAGCTTTATGAAATAAATGTAAATAAGCTTTGTTTTTTTTTTTCAGAATATTTTTTAAATGGAAAAATACACCATAGAAACAAATTTTACTAGTTCAATGTTTTTGATAGAAAACACTAGCAAATGAAGATATTCCATAGGCAAAAAAAAATGTGCTGTGTATATCAAATAAAGAATTTTTATGAGGAGCTCTGTCAAACAAAAGTAATTAAAATATTTAACCAAAAATAAAACCTCAAAAAATTAACATTGTTATTTATTAATGCACAAAAACTTACAAGTGTTTGTCTTTTAGCGCAAAAAAAATACTTGACGTTCGCAACTGCCATTTTATGTAAGTTTCATTTGTCTACCTTCGTCGTAAATTATTCTTTCTGGTTGTGTTAAAAAAAATAAGAGTTCCTCAAGGAACTGTTCCTTTTCCTTTAAGGATTTCTAAGAATGTTTGCATCATCATTTTGCAACAGAAACGATCGAAAATACATATCCTAAATTATAAAAAGTATTGAGTAAAATTAAAAATATTGTAGTGTTTTACAACTGTTTAACATTGCAAATACATGGGCTTTTTTAATATTTAAAAATTGCCAACACCCAACTTTAACAAAACGGTCGACAATAGTAAGGTTAGAGTACAGAGAAAATAGACACATTTTTAATTACTAAGTGGCTGATGTTTAAAAAAGAAAAATAGGTGTCTGATTGGAAAATTGTAGGCTTGATTAAAGTCCAGAACACCGAGGAGAGGGAAAACTGGAGGCGCGCGGGGTGGGGAAAATAGTATCTTTCTTTTCGCTATGGTTTTATTTAAAAACAAAATTTTAAAAATGCTCGCATTTGGGGGAGTTTTTTTTTTTTTCAAAAGTAGATTTACGTGGAAAATTTTATGTCGAACATGGGCACATATGCGAATTAAATAAAATAAAAAAACGATGTTTGGTCATTACAGAAACCAAAATGGCGGCTGGTTATAAATTTACTTCCGGATAAAAAAAAAAAAGAAAAGCAAAGAAGTTTATTAAAAATAAAATCAAGAATTGAAATAAAAGGTAATAATCTAATAACTAAAATAATAACATTAATGCTAAAATCATTTCTTTACTTTAAGAAGTTGTGAAGTTAAAAATACAACCACCGCCCGCCATAATGGGGAAAAATGTGAGAATATTGAATAGTACAGATGGAATGGAAGTGTTTGTTTACAAGCCATAGATATAAGAATTTTAAAAAATGTCATACAGAGACTTTTTAAGACATACATACCTACGCACACACAATTTACTGAGGATTTGGAAAGTATATTGATTCACGAGATCGTTAAGTCAAGAGAATAAGCAAGGTAACATAACATGGCGAGAAGCAATAAGTTCGTGCTTCTAAGGACCGGTTTTTAAAAAATGAGATAAACAAAACAAAATTACAAATAAGAGGCTGTAAAATTTTGCAATTTCAGATAGGGTATCAACAAAGTCATAATCACCATTTTACAAAGGTAATTTAAGCATTAACTGACATAAGAAAAAGAGCATTCTAGAGAAAATAGAAAAACAATGACTGGATTTGTTTCAGTAACATTAAGTATGCGATATCGAACCATTAGAGAAAATATTCAAGACAATTTTAAAATCACGAAATAATTACTTTAATAAAATTTTGTGAGTTATTCTAACGAAAACAAAAAAGGATGATCCGTGACATTAACACAAACTACTGTTCAAATTTTAACAGATGAAAAAAACAACTATTTCTTAAAAATGTATCAACAGAGCAATCATTAAAAAAATCGACCTTAATGTTCGGATATGTAACAAAAAAAAGCATACAAAAAAAATGATGAACTGAATTGAGAAACTGTGTCATTCTTTTATGTAAACAAAAATTATAAAAATCATGCTGATTTTAAATTTAAAAATCAGCGAGATTTTTTTCCATTAATCAAATTTTTTTTGCATGTGATCGGATATGACTTGAATATTTATTTAAATTTAAAATCTACCACCTAAATGATTATGAAATAAAAGTATGCAAAAAAAATCACAAAAAATAAACTGCTGTAGTTTTTTCGCAGCTATCATTATTGATAGTACGTATAAAATTTAAAAGTACTTTTAAAAAATCCACGACTACTACTACCAGCAATTTTATGGTTGTAATATTGCGCGCTTTGGAATTCAGTTAATGTTGAAAATGAAAAAAAAAATAACATTTTGAGCTGTTACTACTGAAGCTTAAAAAAAGAAGAAATTAAACTGACATAGCCAAGCGAAAAATATAATCCTGACTGTCAAAAAGAAACCTTAAAAAGAAAGAAAACCAATTGTTTGTTTTTTTTTTTACTTAAATGTTTTTAAGCTTTTTTCTTAAACAAAGGGCTTAACAAAAACAGTATATATTATGTTCTTTATCGATATTGAATAGCAAGATTTATGAAGTAGCTGACTTGAAATCAAGCGGCCTCAAATTAAAACACTTTTAAAAAAAACCTATACTACAAAAATAAGCTATCCAGTCTCTAGAGTCTATAAATTTAAGCACACAAACAAAAATCTTAATTTCGCGATGAATAGAGAGAATAAATTTAAAATAAAAACTAAAAAACTCCTAATTCTCGTAGTTACTTTTTTAGTTTTTAAGAAAAATAAATTAAATTTAAATAACATTAACAATGCCTTCTTGAGACGAGTAAGGGTTGAATGATTACAATACATGGAAGAGTAAATGAAAGAACTTTTATAAACGAAAATACATTAGCATTAAGTCAGTGTGCGAGCAATGAGCGAAGTATGAAATAAGGGAATTTGAAAACAGGCTTTAGAAAATCAAAATAAAAACGTACGCACATGGATGGAGAGTGCAATTAGTACATTATATGGTTTAATTTAAATAAATGAATAAATTATAGTTGTTACAGACAGACCTATTTAAGAGAAGACTTTAAACTTATCAAGAGAAGTTTATGACAGAAGAATTGAGTATCATTAGACATATCTAGAACAAAGACTAAGAACAGTTAAATGAAAACAATCAGAAAATGCATACCGATTTTCAAACATAAAAAAGAAAAACGATTAATTCCAACTTGGAACTGACAATATCAGTCTTCTTTCCTATTCAATTTTAATTTTGCTAATATCTCCAGTAAATTAGATAACATAACAATTTTGTGTTGCAATCAAATAATCCTAGTTTTTATAACTTGACTATCTTTCAACAAGAAAGTAATTCCAACCTGAGTATTTTCTCTTTATTCCAGGCAGCCATGTTTAGGTTGGGCGACCGTAAAGGGGAAGAACAATTTTTTTACCGTTAGAGGGATTTAATTTATCTTAACTAAAACATGCATCTGATTTACTTTAAAATGTCAACTCTAAAATAATACCTACATTTTAATGCCATCTGAAATCATTAACTCGTACATTGCATTAACTCCAAGGAAATAGCAAAGACCGTGGAGCAAGAGAAAAAAGACATTTCTTCATGTGATAAACCCAAAATAATAAAAAAAATAAATTTCTAAGACATTTTCATAAAAATGTTTTTAATTCTCCAAAATGGAAAAATAACATTTTCCACACAAAGCAGTAACTCTCATCATTTTACGCAAGTTTAAAAAAATCTACGTATAAACACATACGCACGTGTTTAAAAAGAATTTTATAAAACTAAAAAACCATTTCACAACGAGAAAAGAATACTTATGCACAATTTTAGCATCCAATATAAATAAATGCTGTTAAGTTATTCATTCAATTATTCCAAAAAATAAACCTACATATTTTTTTAATTAAAAACACCCATGATTTTAAGGTCTTTGTGAAAGTTATTTTAGAATGCAAATTATAATATTGATATAAGAATACAATCATTAAATAAATTACGGATTTCCTAATCTATCGCTATCATTCATTAGTAGCTAGTTTGCGTACCACAATTTTCCGACTTGACGTAATTTTAAATTTAGAAATCAAAAGAAAAATATAAACTCTAGGATACAGAAAAGGTTGTATAAAAATTTAGTATGTATTATAATTATTTCTCTTTTAAAGTAGATATTTAATTGTAACATCCAATACTTCCAGGTTCTTTTTTCTGTATTCAAACTGGGTTCTCTAAGTATTTATGTATTGTAATATTTCCTTCATTTCCGCAACCAATCTCCATTTAATGCTACAGTATATTTTCCTACATCGTTATTTGATTCATATACAACTTTCGATCTTCTTTTCATCTTATTTTCCAGGTAAATGTTTCCCTATTGAGAAGTCTTGAGTGACCTTACCTTGAAACCAGGCCAGTGAGAGGTGGACAATAGGGACAATCTGGTGATAACGTAGCCAAAAACGAACCAATATGGAGACTAAAAGATAAAGAAAATAGAAAAGGTAGGAGGAGTTAGAAAGAGCGAGCGTAGAATGAAAAATAGAGGGAGGAGGTGATGGTGACGAGATATCATTAGCTTGTTGTAACTTTGTAGGTGATAGTTAAAAACACTTGGAACGAAAGACTTGCGTAACTACGTTTGAATATTGGAGGAAGAGGTTTAGAAAAAAAATAATACATTTCTGTACTATATTAAAAAAGGTGTAGTAAGAAAGCCGAAAAGTGCATTGGGGAAAAAAAGAATAAAAACACAACACTATCAGTAAAACTTGCAGGGACGTTAACTGCAAAAATAAGTGACAGAAAAATATATTTATTTTTAATGGGTAAAAGCTGCAAAATGTTGGAGGTTTTTAAAAATACTACTCTCTCTCTTCAATCATTCATTTAATCAAAAATTTAAAAGACATTTTATTAAAGTTATTGCGAATACACGATTCAAACAGAAGCAATTATGAAACCAAAGAATTACTGCTACAAAAAACTTAAAATACCGCAGACTAACATTTCAATGAGCAAAAACGGCGCGAAGCTAACACATTTCATAAGATTGTATTTGATTGGATGAAGACGTTCCTCCTCTTCTTCTTTTATTACCTAAGCTAAGCTACTCGGTTTTGTTCGGCTAAACTCGGTCAATTTTAGATTTAACTTTTTTTTCCAATTAATATTTTCACCAGTAATCATTTCACTGCATATCTTATAATTTTAAATCTTTTTCATTACAAATATAAAATATTGCTCTTATCCCGAAAAATATTATTTACGTGCATAGATTTTGTTAAATTTTTAGCCTCTTATTTTAAAAAGTCAATTGAAAAATATTTTTGGTCAGCTTACTGTAGTAGTGTAACTATATTGAATGTTTTTTTTTTTTAATTTAAAAGTAATTTATACAATCGTGAGAATAAATAAATTTTGTTTTTATGTTTACTGCTTTAATGTTCTTAAGGTCTATTTTTATTTCTTTTTTTAATGATCTCTACTAATTAAATATAATTTTATGGATGCAAATGAATTGATGGATGATCTGTTTTTTACACTAAGTATTTCATTATCAATTATGCCTGTAGGTGTTAGACCTTAATTATGAAACGGCATATAATGTCCTTTATTATTCATTATGACACTGACTCTCGTCAAGCTATCATTATCTTGCCTGTCCCTTTTTGTCATAAATATTATTAGTGTTGATAACTTCCGCAGTGGTCGATTGCATTGACTGACACAAAAATAAAATAAAATCAATCAGGTTTTGGTTGTCGGGTGCTAATTTGCTGAGATAAAGTCTTGTTTGAGTATGAAAAGAAAATTTCCTGATCATTTTTTTAGGAAGAAAAAAATTTGAGCAAGCTTTGGATTTATTTTCACAATACAATTTCATCGAGCACAGTGTCACAAAAGATGATTTCAATTTTTTACTTACAAGTTGAAAGCAAACAAATCATCTTCAGAATATTTATTTCTCACGTTAAATTATTTTAATGTTTAAAAAGTCGTTTGACATTATGAAGAATACTAAAAAAGTAAACAATAATTTTCCTTCAATTTTTTAAAACATCCTTCATTCATTATTCCGATAAAAAGTTACTCAACTCAACTGACTATTATCGAAAATTATTTTTAATTTCATGGCTTTAATATATGGTTACAAACAATAATCATTAATTGTTGTGATGAATCTACCAAATAGCTTTTCACAGAAAAAATACACCACACTAAAAAACATATGTCAATGACCACTTACAGCGTTAAAGCGACTCTCCTCGAATTTTGACCTATTTTCAATGTTGGCGAAAAGGTAATCTTTGTAGTAGAAATGTTAGAGACAATTGCTATTGGCTTAAATGTAAGCTTCAATGATCTAGTATTTATTTTTGTAAAAATGCAAAAATGGGGATGGAGAAGACTTGTCATCATCTGTTTTATCTTAAACTTAGCTATTCACAGTCACTGATCCAAACAAACTATACAATATTCTTTGCACCAAAATACCACATTCTTATTTACCATTTTTACTACAACCGCCATAATGAGGAATAGAATAACAACAACATTTAAAAACGAAAGCCCCAACGAATATTTACAATCTGCATAATACTAGAGATGTACAAGAAACTAAAAAAAAAATGGTGCTAATAAAAAAAAAAATCCTTAATTGTGGCAGAAATATCAGTTAACGGGACGAAATTAATGCGGGATTTGGATGAATTTAAAACCAATCATTCGACCAACCACACACGTAACTACATGCTCATTCAGACACGACAACATTTACGAAAGAACATACTCAAAAAACGAAAAGTGTCCCACATCCACAGTTAACTGATATTTCTGGTCATATAACGGGGATGAGGACGGAGGAGAAAGTGGGGGAAAAAAATAAAAGGGACCAATGAGCATACATGCTCAAGCTAAGTTAATTTAGAGGAAAAAAAAAGTCAAGCCTAAATTACCCTAGTTTGGGCGGGGTTACCAATGTTTAATACAGGACTCTCAATATCCTGATGCCTAACCGACATATAGCTTCTTTTACTTGACAGATACGCAAAAGACTCACTCACCTTTTGTTAAATTCTGATGGCGGAAATCGTCACATTTCCTTCTTGACTAAGCCGATGCTTAAAGAACAAAATCATTTGGAAAGAGGTAAACCTCTCATCTCCATCCAATTCCTTCTGTCGCATCGTCCATATCACGACCTGCATAGCACATAGTAAGCACAAGAACACATAGTGCTCAGATTTAGTCCACGACGTTACGACATTACTACAAACAGAATTGGCCTCAAAGACAAAAAGTTTTCCGCGCAGAATAGAAATCACGATGCCTTCAATAAACTTGTACGACGGGACTACGGACTTACAGTGGAAGAAGGCGTGAACCACCGACTCATTGTAAGGAACGCAGTTGGAAAAACCTTTCAAGCCCGCCGAACAAAGTTTTTTTGCCAACCCATAGGGTCTTTCGCATCACCAGCCAGGTTGTGATGCCTCATCATTTGTGAGGTATTTTAAGGCCATATCGAGTTAGCTTCCTGCATTCGGTCTAGGAACGCGATACAAAGTGTATATTGACGAATCTCAACGCTAGGCATGCCCAGATCGCCTTCAAAAGGAAGGAGGTAATAGATCTCCCAACATGCCTTGAGAGTCTTGCCTCCCTACAAAAAGAACAAGACCCTAACTAATTACATTAGTATGGCACACGAAAGTGGGAACATGGATAGTCGATAAAGGAGAATTGGGTAGATACGCCAAACACATACTTTCGCCTGCCCATTTGGCCCTGCTCGATACCAGAACTGAAATGTCATCAGCCTAGGCAGAACTCTTGGCCGAGATGGTAGCACGAATTAAGGAGGTTCCGCATAGGGCTGGATTCGCCTTTAATTTGCGAAAGAAAGATTTCAACGCAAGAACGTAAAGCCAAGGCGAAAGCGGACAACATTAACAAATGTAGTGAGACAGCTCGAAAGGCTCCGATAGTACCCTATTCACTTCCACCAGAGAACGTGGGGACACGTAAAGAAGTCAGATTCAAGTGGGAAAATACGGCCCGTAACCGGCAGCCAAAAGGACAGCATCCAGAAAACGATGATCAACCATATCGAATGCTTTGAAGTGATCTAAATTGATCAGCGCAATTTCACCGTTGATTTGCTCGATGATCAAGCGTACCAAATAAAGGTTGTCCTGAATAACCCTACTTTTCACAGCACAAGTCTGCACAAATTTGCTCAGGTCCAATCAAACTAGACAAGAGAGCCTGCAAACGGCTAATATCTTAGCTAAAATCTTTAGCTCTGTATTTAACATCGTCAAGAGCCGAAAGTTACCGATACCATCCCCAGCGTTCTTGTTTTTGTGGAGTAACTTTATCACACCCCTGATGAAGCGTTGAGATATGGCTCCTGCTTCATCCAGTTGTTGTAAATCAGTTCCAGCAAAGGAACAAAAACGTTTGACTTGTACTTGTTTAGGGAGTGTTGTCTCGGCAAAACAGCTTCAGCGCTTCCCAGATCTCAGACTCTGTAACGGGACCCTCGCACCCAGCCGCTTCAGACACATTGATTCAGAGAAAGTCGGCTAAATATCCATCCAACTGAGCAGAGCTCAGACCGGCCTCCCTGGTGAACAGATCCTGAAAATAGTCACAAAAAGCCTCACATATGCCCGAGTTTGTAGTCACTGTCCGCTTATTCGGCAATGTGACGCGCGCGATATTCCTATTGGATACATTTCTAAATTCCTCTGCACACAGTTCGGCGACAAGATCTGTTGCCTTCAGAGACATTCATCTTTACCTAACCCTAACTGTAAGAGCTTGATTCTTCTTGATAAGCAAAGAGGGCAACTCCACTATTACGGGATTTAATCACCCAATCAACTTTTGCTTCGTGTGTTGTTTGTGTTGCTAATCTAGCTAGATTGAGTAGGCGAGTATAATCGACAACAAACGACCTAACTTTGGATTTTAGTATATCCTAGCAATTATTTTCAACCACCGCCCCCGTCATTTCCCGCTGTAGTATTAGTAGCAGCTGGTCCTGGAAATCTCGCTCCCCAAATAATGATGCGTTCAATTTCCAGTAGCCAGCCAACTAACCTTTACACGAACCCGGACGAACCTATGATCCGAGTAAACTATTGAATAGAAACTTGGACAACCTAAGAGCCTTACATCGATTCTTTTAACTAAAACTCGGTCGAGGTAGATAGAAAGAACCACCAAAGCTGAGCTGCCCTATTAGCCAAAGTCCACACTACTTCTCGAGGGTGCTTCATCACGATACTTATTGACATGACTAGACATCGATAAAGTCCTGAAATGGCTTCACCTCAGGGTTGGTAGTACCCGATCTTGCTCTCATTCTGTCTATGTTAGAGTCAAAGACGCTAAAACAACCCAACGAAGTGTCGTCAAAAAAGGCTCGATCCATCGAAACAAATCAGGCCGCCCCGCATGGTCATTGGACGCATAAACTCCAATAAGACGAAGAGATATCCTTTATGGTAAGAGCCAGCACGTAAAGACTGTTTGCCGGATCTGCAACGACAAGAGCACATGCCGCATCCAAAGACTTGCTTACTAACCAGGAAACATTTCTCGAACGTCCATCAAAACATGATGAATAGAAGATAAACCTCGTGTGACGAGGCGTACCGTCGGAGCCTTCGTGGCCTGTTGTCTCTTGTGTCAGGATCGATCCTGTTCTGAGAACAAGCCATCAGCCCACACTCGTCGGTCGTTGATGGGGTTGACACAGCAACTGGTCTTTGGATTGATCTCTTCAACTGTAATCTCTCTTATCCACGTTGTGATTTTGATTTTAAGAGAGTTAAGCCGAATTCTCACTGGGTATCTCCGCTAAGCTAAACCAAGCTGGATACGCGCGTACAATTGTGGAAATAAAAACCGCACCAATTTTAGAAATTAAATGAATGACGCCTGCGTAAACTGTAGATAGTATTTATACAAAAAATAAGAGAAAAATAATTACAGTTCGTCTTTTCTCAAACCCTGTTCATATTAATTAGCGACAGAACGAAAGTTTCAACCAGTTTCTCTGGATAATCAGGTAACTGGTAAATTCAAACACAACCGTTTGTATGTTGCGAAAATGATCATCAGCGTTCTTATTCTTCTTATTATTATTATCATCAGTTTGGCACAAGGTTTTCGACAGGGATTTTCTCTTCCTCAGCAGATACTTTTGGTTATTATTATTTCAAACTTTAATTGGCAATTTCAACTTTGACAAAAAATCATTTCACCGCCGGTTGGAACTCTACGGTTGGCGACAGTGGCGCGGTGACTCGAACTGACTTCGTCTCACTCCTTACCGGGATCTCACGGGAACTGTCTGACTTTAACTCTGTGGTTGGCGGCAGGCTTCGGGAACTCTACGATTGGCGCCCAACGGCGTGGTGACCAACTCTGTCTCGATGCATCTCTGGGCCTGAGCTGTCTTTAGCCCCTCGAGACTCTCGTATTTATGCGTGTCCATTTTTAATGGTGTGGTGAGGACGCATAAGGGGTGTTATGCAAATTTCCTAACATTCAACCAGTCTCTGCTTCATAAATCCAATCATAGACTATTCTCCCCCCTCCGCCTTGGGCGGAGTTATTAGATGACGTTAGCCTCTTTGTCGTCTTTTATTTCTCACTTCCAATCATGGAAGATTTTCTCCCTCCGCTTTGGGCGGAGTTATTACATGACGTCAGCTTCTCCTAGGTAAATTTTAAATAGTCATTTTCCGTAATTAATAATTGTTATTTTTCTTCTCTCAACAAATCAACTTAACCTTTGCTCTAGACCGAATTCCCAATCTGGGGAAATAGGAATCAAAATCCCTTTCTTTTCATTTTGTTTATACTTTGCAAAAAGGCCAGCCTGACATTTTGACCTCTTAATCATGTAGGTGTATATTGGCTGTATTCTGCCGAGAACAAAGAAAATAAAGTTTTCTTTTCAATTGTTTTTGGCCTCTGCGTTTCGCGGGTTTATTCCACTGATTTCAACACGGTGGGTCTGATATTTGACTTCTAATTATATCGACCATATTTAGGTAAATAAAAAAAGAAAACAAAATTTTTTCTTCAATTGTTCTCCCCGCCGCGGATAGCGGTCCTGTTGTACATAGTTCAACACCGTCGATTGGTATATGACCTCCGTTCATATCAGCTTACCCTTTACAAATATTGTCTGAGAAAATATGAATCTAAAAAATACAATTTCACTTCCTTAATCGTTCTTCGTCTAAGCATTGTTTAGTAATGTCTCCTCTCTTTCAACAAGGTGAGTTTGACACTTTAACCCCTCAGCTGTCTCGCTAGATAACAACAATCATCTATTCCTATTTTTAGCCAATTTGCAATCTTGGGAAAGTGAATCTGTTTCTAAAAAAGATTTCTTTTTAACACTTTCTCGCCGGAATAAAATAAATGTTCTTTTAGTTAAATCTTTTTCATCCGTAATAATTAAAAAAAATAATCCATTAACTCTTTCGTCCATCCGCCATGTTAAATATTGCTATAATCGTAGAGAGAATGTAAGTCGCGAGTTAGAAACCAGATCTCCTGTACACAACATGCATCACTCCAAAACCACGAATGAGTCTCGTCCTGCGAAATCCCGACCTTAGATTCTGGGCACTCAAGCGAGCTAACCATATTTCTATTATCAGTTCGATTATAATTGGGAATCTGATTCTTAATGAAACCGTCTAAGGAGAGTCCGCCAATGTCCATGAGATGTATCAGTTTTAACGCTATATGGAGGGAGATGGTGAACGAAAACAGAGGCCCTCCCCGCACAAAATTGTTTGTTGATTTTTTTTTTTTTACAATTGTAAGTGGTAGAGTGATTTTCAATGAGTTGATGGCTTTCACGACCATATTTCATATATGTCGCGTTCCCGACCCTGTTCTGATTACTATGAGCACTCTTTTTGCTTGGGAAAATTGATGGGGATCTACCAAACCGCGCTCCTCATATGTTTTAATCGATAGCAGATATTTTAGTTTTTTGATCCTCTTTTCATAATTTTTATCTCTTTCAGCCTGGGCGTTCTCCTCTAAATTGTGTGACACTTTGGATGTTTTTTTTTTCTTTCGCCTCAACAGAGATGCTTTCTTGTCTTTTGGTAGACGAAGGAATTTCTTGTTTTTTGTTGTTGTTTTTTTTTTTTTTGT
The DNA here is from genome assembly GCA_037127315.1 of Ascarosepion bandense. NCBI lineage: Eukaryota > Metazoa > Mollusca > Cephalopoda > Sepiida > Sepiidae > Ascarosepion > Ascarosepion bandense. The sequence goes on from JBBBDQ010000578.1 coordinate 1,925,764, forward strand.
GCGAGGAGGACAATGTGTTAAACTTAGAGTATAAAGAAGTTTTATGAAGGGACTGGGACCTTAGCTGAGTGGGATAAATTTAAATGGCTAAAGTAATAGGATGATGGTTCAAGCAATGATTTGAGAACAGGGGAGGGTGGGGTAGAGGCCGAGGTGCGTGATGCCATTTTGAATGGTGGTTTAGTGGATATTTGAACATTCAATTTCGCTTTCAGCTGCTTAATGTTTTCCATTTTTTTCACACTCAGGATCGTAATTCCTTTGTAGATCCTTAAATGATGTACTTGAGGCTAAGCGTCGCCTTTAAAGATGGTAGAGGGAGTGGGGCTGTACGTGTTTTTAGTCCCAAAATTTTCAGGGGATTATGGTCCCACTGCCTGACGTTTCCCTCTGATCCTACCAGAAACCAGCCATTTCCCATTTTCATTCTCCACAACTGCTCAGCCCGCAAGTAAAGTCTTTTCTGGTAGTGTAGGCCATAAACAGGACCCAACTGGTTGTTTGATCACTCTGATGCCAGTCACTGGGACACCCATCACAGGCGAGCGGAAAAAAAGACTCGGTCAGAAGGAGGTTTGGGTCTAAACTCCACAGGTCTTCTTCTCTGGGCAGGAAAATGAGAGGTGACCAGTCACTCCACATTTCCCGCGCGTTTGGTATGACCGGCGTTTTCAGGTTCGTTACATAGAGACAATTGGGGACGGAAAGGAAGGCTTCTCGATTAAGCATGAAGTCAAAATTATATCATCGGCTCAGGTTATCACAACTAGCACTTAGTATTTGTCTGTAATGAAACTGGTAGCCGGTCAGATGCTCTTCAATAATTTGAGAAGGAACCTCGAACGTCACTACACAGAGTCCGAAGCGAGTCGTTGTACTCGGTTCTCAAAATCAGATCCTTTCTAATTAGATCATGCTTGGCCGCCTTTACACAGTCTTTAATCGTGGGTAGCAGTTTGTGACACATGAAAATGACTGATCTCTTTGTTATTTTATTGGTCTTAACCCTAGTGACTTAACCAGCCACTGAAGCGACAGATTTGGCGCGTACACTCGTCGACCACGAAGAATAACACAATTCTTTTTTCAGCCTTCTTAAGTTCTTGGGAATCTTACAAAAGTCTACCTACTTTTATAAGGCGAGCGTAACTTTTGAACCGCATCAAAAACTTCGCGAAGTTGATCCTACATTTAGTAGGGACTTCCAGTAAGACGGCGATTCCCCAGCCTCAGCATTGTTATTCTGTTCATTCATATTTTTCTTGTCGTTGTATTTTAGTCATTTTTTGGTCATTTTTCTTGTTCTTTTCAGTCACCAGATCACTACTATCTTATGCAGGCTTTGATTTTTTTCTTCCCTTTTACCGGGTGGGTCCAGCTTAGACGTGGTCCCAAACAAGTGTTTCTTGATTGTACAACGTTTGTCGTTCATTTTGGGAGAGGTGATTCTTTTTTAATATTTTTTCTTTTTTCAGGCAAAATATGCGTGTGTTTACATGTGTGTATGTGAGTGTTATATATATATATATATGTGTGTGTGTGTGTGTGTGTGTGTGTGTGTGTGTGTATATATATATATATATATATATATATATATATATATATATATATATAAACGAAAAGAAATTTAAAAACTTAAGATACAAAAATTAAGTGGTGAAGTTCTTCCACGAATGGAAGAAATGACATTTTGATATTTAAAAAAATGTACAATTAAACGCAAAGAAAGAAATTGAAAAACGGAAAACATCCAACAGTAGTTGTACTAGTGAGGAGAAAGTAAATAAAAATACTATAAGTAAAAAGAATGGTTATAACACAAAAATAAATCAAGTCAGAGAGAAAAATAGACGACAGAAAACGTGTGATAAGAAAAAAATAAAGTTTCGCCAAAAAAATCTACGACCAAAAAATAAAAGAAAGTACTATAACCACTAAAAAATGAAAGTAGACAATAAACTATAAAGTATGTTAAAAAACAGACAAACAAAACAAAAAGAAAAAAGGTTCGACGATACAAGCGACAGAAAAATTAAAGGTAGAAATGTAAACACTAAAACACTAAAAATGAAATACACAGAAATAAAAAAAATGGAAAAAATATTGACCAGCAAGAAAAAAATATAAACAAGCCACACAACCCTACGAAAGAATTGCATTGGATTTTAGGTCCACTTTCATCAAAACTGAGAAAAGATTTCGCTCAATTAGGCGATGGAAACGTTCGAAATATATACACTTGTGGGGGATTTGGTATTTGCTGGGTTGTATGTGCTTCCGTATTTTACGGGTCTGGCTCTCTAGATTATTTCCCCCACAAATACAACACTCTGTTTCACAATCGCGCAAAGTGAAAGGAATAATTCACAACGGACATTAAACAAAAAACAATTTATTATGTGAAAAATAAAATGGTACGTGGAAACAAATAAAATACATGATGCGAAAATTGCCTTTTGGGAAATAAAACTTGGCAAGAAGTTAAATTTGTTCAAAGATGTGTATAAGTTTACATTAGCAGAGTCCGTAAATAACTCTTTCCTACTTACATTTAGTTCATTTCAGGTGGCGACAGCGTGTCGCGTTGCTGAAAGAAAGTTCGTCGGTTTTTTCTTTTCAAGGTCCTCGGAGCTAGGTCATGAACTTTGGCGTGGAAGAAATGACTTGGCCGGACAAAGTATCGGTGGCATGCGGACTTAATGGCTAGCTTGGTGACTGACCTCTTTTTTTCTAACTGTGTGTATTATATACATTAATAGGGGATCAACGAATCTTCCTAACATTAGGGTGTGAAAACATTTATTGACCAATCAGATTTATTATTTTACTATTTTGTTTTGGGGCCTAAATATTTTTGTGTTAATTTACTTCCGATCCTATTTTTCTAGAATGTTCTTATTCTAAGTTTTTAGCTGATTGGTTGAGAAATATAAAAATGTAATCTAAATTCTACTGCCGTTTTGATCCAATTTTTCTAGAATGTTTTATTGTGATTTCCTGTTGCTTATTTTAATAGAAAAAAAAATGTATCCCATATACCCCCCCCCCCCCCGCAGATTGATAAATATGGAAGTATTTATTAATATGTAATATAAGTTTTAAGATGTTTCGGCCAATGTACCTTTCTTCCAGCTTTTGTGGTGGTGTTTGTCGGTGTATTTGTCGGCGTGGAGGTTGGTTTGGACAATGTGGTATTTTGTGTACTTGTAGAGTGTTCAGTCGTACTTTCCTTTATTGGTAAGTCTAAGTACGCTGGTTTTAGTCTGTCTATGGAGACAGTATCAAATTTGCCTTTTATGGCGAGTTTAAAATATTTGTGGTGTCTTTCAACTACCTGGAAAGGTCCGGAATAGGTAGGACACAAAGGTTTTTTGACTGCATCATTTCGAATAAAAACGTATTTGCAGTCGTGAAGGTCTTTTGGTGTGTAAAGTTCTTTAGTTTGTGTTTTTGTGGGTGTGTAAACTAAATCGTTCATTTTGTGTTTAAAATCTTTTACAAAAGTTGTAGTTGGTTGTAAGGAAGTGTTTTTTTCACAAAATTGACCTGGAAGTGTTAAAGATGTTCCAAAAACCATTTCGGAAGCTGTACATCCCAAGTCTTCTTTGATAACATTCCTTATTGACAATAAAACAAGAGGCAAATTTTCAAACCGTGTTCTGGAGTTGTTGTTAGCTGTTAAAGCTGTTTTAAGTTGTCTATGGAATCTTTCGATTAATCCATTTGCGCAGGGGTGATATGCTGTTGTTTTTATATGTTTGACTCCCAATAACTTTGTAAATTCATCGAAAAGCGTTGATTGAAATTGGGAGCCTCTGTCTGTTGTTATTACTGAAGGACAACCAAAGACTGCGATCCACTCTCGTAATATGGTTTTAGAGATAGTCTATGCTGATATATCTCTAAGTGGGACGGCCACAGGCCATCTTGTAAATCTGTCAATGATAGTAAGTATATATTGACAGTCATTTGCTATTGGCAATGGTCCGACAATATCGATGTGTAGGTTTGTGAACCTACCGTCTGGTTTTTTGAATTGTCCTGGAGGAGACTTTGTGTGTCTGTTTGTTTTGCTCTTCTGACAATTCAAGCATGTTTGAGTCCAGTTTTTTATGTCAGTGTGCATATTAGACCAAACAAAAGGTTGCTGATTAATTTTGCGGTTGCTCGGCGTCCAGGGTGTGAAAGGTTGTGGAAATGTGTAAATAACCTTTTTCTTAGTGATGGTGGTATATACGGTCTAGAGTGACCAGTTTTGACATCGCAAAGTATTGTTTTTGTTCCAAATGGAACAGGCTGTTCCTTCAGCTGTAGGGAAGTGTCGTTTAGTTTGTCTAATGTGGCATCTTTTTTTTTGTTCATCTGCAATGAGCTCGAAGGTGAGATCTACCGACTCAATTGTAGAGCGTGAAAGTGTATCTGCCACAATATTGTCTGAACCTTTTATGTATCGGATATCCGAGGTAAATTGTGATATATAGTCCAGTTGTCGAGTATCTCTGGGCGTATATTTCTCGGTATTTACATGTAAGGCGTAAGTAAGTGGTTTGTGGTCAGTGAAAACGGTGAAATCTCGTCCTTCGAGTAAGTGACGAAAGTGCCTTATGGACAAGTAAATTGCCAGTAACTCCCTTGAGAAGGTGCTGTATTTTCGTTGTGCAGTGTTCAATTTCACTGAGAAAAAGGATATTGGTTTTTCCAAGCCATTTTGTTTTTGTTGTAGGACTGCTCCAATTGAGTCTCCTGACGCGTCTGTTGTTAGTGAAAGTGTTGTAGTGTTGTCATTAGAAATGTAGGAGAGCTTGGTAAAATCTGCTAATGCTTTTTTAGCATTGTGAAAAGCAGTTAAAGCTTCTCCTTCAATTTGAATTTTTGCATTTTTATTTTTTTGTTGCTGCAACATGTTTGTTAGCGGGGTTAATATTCTGGAACAACGTGGAATAAATCTACGGTAGTAATTTATCAAACCGAGAAATCTTCGAAGTTGTCGCAGTGATGTTGGTTGTGGGAAATTTTGTATGGCTGTGACTTTTTCTGGGATAGGTGTGATTCCCTGTTCGTCTATCATGTGGCCTAAAAGTTCAATTTCGAGACAGCAAAATCACATTTGCTTATGTTGATTTTCAAGCCGAAATGTGCTAGTCTCTCGAAAACTTGTAATAAATGGTCTTTATGTTCCTTGATGTCATTGCTAGCAATGAGGACATCGTCGATATAAGCAAAAGCAAATGGTAACCCTCTCAATACCTCGTCAATGAGTCTCTGGAAAGTTTGGGCAGCATTACGTAGTCCAAATGGCATTCTGGTGAATTCGAAAAGTCCAAAAGGAGTTGTAATTGCTGTTTTTTCTGTCTTCTTCGGCTACTGGAATTTGGTAGTAAGCTTTAACCAAATCTAGTTTTGTGAAGATTCTGGTTCCTTGCAAGCCCATGGCGAAATCGTGTAGATGTGGGATTGGATACCTAACCCCCACAAGGTCGCCATGCACCTGTTTCTGGCTTCTGGACCATATGTAGCGGTGAGGAGTATGGACTACTAGAAGGACGTATAATGCCTAATTGTAACATGTGCTGAAATTCGTCTTTTGCTACTTTATATTTCTCTGGATGCAATCTGCGTGGTGATGCATGTGTGGGTGGTCCAGAGGTTGTGATATAATGTTTGGCTGTGTGACGAACTTCATCAGAATGTTTAAAGGGCGTAGTAAGAGTTGGAAATTTTGTAATCAACTCTTGTAGTCCATTCGCATCTGGTAGTGCCGCACAGATTCCTGTTGACTTGTAGATTGAGGTGATTCCCTTTGCTGTTAGGTCTGTGTTGCAATCGACGAGAGATTGCTTAGCCATGTTCACTGAAACGTTGAAATGGGACAAAAAATCAGCTCCAAGAATCGGTGTTTTTACTTGGGCTGTTGTGAAGATCCACGGAAAAGGTCGGCGTAAACCCAAATTGAGCGTCAGTGCTATCTCTCCGTAGGTGTCAATTCTTGATCCATTTGCTGCTTGCAGTGTGAATGAAGATAGTTGGTGTTTTTTTCTGGGATCTGGTGGAATAACGCTGATTTGTGCGCCGGTGTCGACTAAAAATAAATATCCGGTATTTTTGTCTCGGATGTAAAATAGACGACTTCCTTGTTTTATACCAGCAACTAATGTCGTCTTTACTTGCTGCCGGTGTAACCGTTTCCCTGGTTTTGTGTTGAAGTGTGTGAGGTCGAATTGAAGTTGCATGGTTTTATGCACTTCCTTGCTTCACATCCAAATTTGAAATGATACCAACAGGTATCATAGGTGCGTCGCTCTCTAGAAAATGAGCTCAATCTACTTCGACTTCTGCGTCGTGAGGAGGTTCTGTAAGGACGGGAACGTTCGGATGTTTGAAATTTCACCAAACTTTGAACCTGCAGAGTTAGATTTGCCATGCCCTGCAGCAGTTCAATATACCTGTCTGGCGTGGTTGTTTGTGATGTTGTGTTTCTTGGTGTTGGTGCATTCCTTTGTGTTGCGTCATTTGTTGGGTTGTAAGATGTGGCGTAAACGTTCTGGTTTTGGTTATTGTCGTGTATTTTATCAGCTATTTCCGATAATCTATCCAAGTCTAAATCCTCAGGGAGTGATGCGAGTATCTGTGTTGTATGAGTGTGGAGTTTGTCTGTCCATAGTTTTTTTAACACCGTTTCGGACATGGTGCTGCTTCCCAACAAAGATTTCATTTTCCTCAAGAGTTGTGAGGGTGTCATATGTCCAAGGGTCAAATTGTTAAATAAATCATGTAACTTTTTTCCATCCGATGTACCCATACGTCTTATAATGGCGTTCTTTAGTGTATCATATGGTTTGTCCTCAGGCATATGGTCTAGCAAATCGACCACTTCTGCCGCCACGTCGGTGGGAAGTTTTTCCACGACGTATGCATACTTTGAGGTTTGCGATGTAATTTTTTTAGCGCTAAAAAGTGCATTTAGCTGAGAAAACCATACTGGTATGTTAGTTGGGTTGTAGCTGGGAATGCTGACTGATATTGTTGCTGTTGTGGGTTCAATGTCGTTGTTTTCCATCTTTTACGCGTTGTGGTAATTTTTGTGTTGTTTTCTAATATGAGAGCTTTTTTGTGTTACGTGCTTTCACCAGTCGGAAGGTCACCAATTTTGTGGGGGATTTGGTATTTGCTGGGTTGTATGTGCTTCCGTATTTTACGGGTCTGGCTCTCTAGATTATTTCCCCCACAAATACAACACTCTGTTTCACAATCGCGCAAAGTGAAAGGAATAATTCACAACGGACATTAAACAAAAAACAATTTATTATGTGAAAAATAAAATGGTACGTGGAAACAAATAAAATACATGATGCGAAAATTGCCTTTTGGGAAATAAAACTTGGCAAGAAGTTAAATTTGTTCAAAGATGTGTATAAGTTTACATTAGCAGAGTCCGTAAATAACTCTTTCCTACTTACATTTAGTTCATTTCAGGTGGCGACAGCGTGTCGCGTTGCTGAAAGAAAGTTCGTCGGTTTTTTCTTTTCAAGGTCCTCGGAGCTAGGTCATGAACTTTGGCGTGGAAGAAATGACTTGGCCGGACAAAGTATCGGTGGCATGCGGACTTAATGGCTAGCTTGGTGACTGACCTCTTTTTTTCTAACTGTGTGTATTATATATATTAATAGGGGATCAACGAATCTTCCTAACATTAGGGTGTGAAAACATTTATTGACCAATCAGATTTATTATTTTACTATTTTGTTTTGGGGCCTAAATATTTTTGTGTTAATTTACTTCCGATCCTATTTTTCTAGAATGTTCTTATTCTAAGTTTTTAGCTGATTGGTTGAGAAATATAAAAATGTAATCTAAATTCTACTGCTGTTTTGATCCAATTTTTCTAGAATGTTTTATTGTGATTTCCTGTTGCTTATTTTAATAGAAAAAAAAATGTATCCCATACACTAAAAAAATTAAATAATGCACGAGAAAAATTAAAGGTTCGACAAACAAAAGATACAAATACAAAACACTTAACTAAAAAAGTAAATAAATACAAGACAATAACAAATAAAACAATAGTCTTGTGTAACTCAGTTATACAGAGAAAATAAAACCTGGTTACTGACGCGAGAGTGAAATTTTCAAAACAGAAAAATAAACTAATAAAAAGAAATTTAAAATTATCCAATATAAACAAAAATTTAGTCAAATTAAAAGTAAATCAATTCCAATAAAACAGGTATATACAAAAAAAAAAAAAAAAATACTCGCCCCATTACAAATAACAGTAGCAGGTCAGAAAAATGTCATGTGCGAGAGGAGACTTTAACCGGTTACAAACGAGAGCTAATCAAGAGTAAGCTTTAATTAACTCAGCATTTACCAGAGCATCCTCACAAAGGCAGAATGTGGTACAAAACCGATTTTTACCGTGGATCATTCTCTGTGCAAAAATTCTCCGTAGACCACGCATACACTGGCTCGGGTTCTTGTCTGTTCATCTCAGACGAGACTCTGCCATTCGGCAAAGAATCCTCGTCTGGGTTCCTCTCTGCCTTCAGGCAGAGTGTCCGACAGAGTCAGAGTTTTCCTGTCAGGACAGGACTGACCCACTAATAGGGAAAATAGATCATATTACATTCTCCTCTATCTTATTCCGACAGAGGAAATAAATCCCTGAATCTAGCAGACATTCTTTACTGTCTTGCGAGGCCGTTGCGGATTGCCAGAAGCGGTATTAGGTTCTTCTTTGTTCTTGATTGAATCCAGTTTGAGAAAAAAATGGATTCAATTCTGTCACGTTTTTGTCGTCTACAAGTGGCTTGCTCGTCCTCTAAAGTATCAGTAGACAGGTTTGGTCTCTTCTAAGAAATATGTTCGTCACCACTCGAGGGATCAGTGCTCAAAGATTCTTTATAATCTTCAGAAGGAAACTATTTCCCTGTCTCTGCCTTTGTCGCTGTCTCTTCAAAATCAGTTGAAGTGTTCTAAGGACAACCCTCTCTTACATCTGCGGATCCCAATTCGTTCCCTGTTTTCCTATCCGAGTAATGAACAAGCGCATACTGGGGGTTGGCATCTAGAAACTTCACTTGACCCACCAGTGGTTCGTTTTTATTCAGTTGTGTGTGTCTTTTTAGTAATATCATTTCCGGTTTCAAGAGTCAAGAAGGTAGAGACACTCCAGTTGAACTTCTTCTTGGAAACGAGAGGAATCGTTCATGGTGTGTTGTGTTAGTGGTTATGCTTAGCAGCGTTCTAATAGCATGCAAGTTCTCCGGGAACAATTGTTCCCAGTTCTATACAGCTACCCCTTTACCAGTAGTTTTCCAGATTATTCCATTATACCTCCCGCATTGACCATTGCCTTGATGGTTATATGGTTATTCCTTGCTCTTACAGGGATCGCCGGGCACATTCGGACATAGATGAAGCCCCACTATCCGAATGATAGCAAAAATTGAGTAAAGTGCTTGCATGACCGTTGTAGAGGATACAATTCGGCAGGGTATCGCGAAAGGAGACCGCGAATATTTGTCAATTATTGTAAACATGTATTTGTTGAGTAGTGGACCTTTAAAATCCAATGCGATTCTTTCGTAGGGTTGTGTGGCTTTTATGACCTTGCTAGTGTTAGAACGGTAGAACCTTGCTTTATTTTCAGGGCAAGTCTTATATGAGTTGGTCATTTCTTTCACATCCTCTACAGAGTAGGGAAAGTTTCTGATTTTTGTCATTTGGACCATGCGTGTAAAACCTGATTGGCACAAATCTATGTAATCTTTTTAATTCTTCTTTGCTTGCAGCCGGGCAACGTACACGACAGAGGGTACCCACAGCTACATTTTCTTTACCGAGCCGGGTATGTTACGTCGAAAGAGTAACACGAGTGTTCCATCCTCTATCTGGCTATCTTATCATTTTTATTTTATTGGTCGCTTTCGCGTTAAACATGAATGCGAATGATTTTTTATCTGTAATTAATTTAAAGTGTCACCTGATCAAATAATACGTCCATTTTCTCAGCGATTCGACAATAGCATAGGCTTCTCTCTCTATTTCAAAATGCCTACGTCCTGAGTTAGACTGGGTTCTGAAGAAAAACGTTAATGCCTTCTCCGACTGATTTAAAGAGGCGGCTATGGCGCATTCTGAGACGTCTGTCTCTTTTACCAGAGCTAGTGTATGATCAAGAGCACTAATGGCTGCCTTCGCTACAATATTACCATATTGTAGCGAAGGCAGCCATTAGTGTTCTTACACGTTAAATGCTTTCTCTGCTTTGAGAGATGGCAGGAATTTTGATACAGTTGTTACTGGGTGAATTTTTTTCCTGAAAACAACGGTATCCAGTGAGCATTCCTATGCAATGCCTTAGGAAATGGATTAATGGATTCAGACGTTCTAGATCGAGTTTTATATTATTTTTTAGTGACTATGTATCCAAGTACCTTTATATTTTGACGTCTAAAATAAGATTTGTTTTCGTTAAGCGTCAGCTTGTACCTTTTAACTACCGCAATATTTCTGTCATGCTTCGCTCGATTTTCCCGTAAATGGTTACATTACCGATGCAAGCATAGGTGCCCTGTAGATTCTGTTTTGATATTATCTGGACTGTCACCCGTTGAAAGCTAGTAACATCGTTAGTTACACCAAACGTTATTCTGCGAAACTGAGTTTTTTCCCTAACCTCGAATCCGTATATGGTTTATCACTGGGCCTTATAACTACCTGATGATATTCACTTTGAAGATTCAGACTATTTTTATAGACTATTTTCAGCTATTTTTCTATAATCACGTCTATTCTTGGCCGAGAATAGGCATCCAGTAAAATAAGCCGATTATCGTTTATCATTTATGAATAGTCGAATACCATTCGCTTTTTCCTGATCTCAGAATAGACTACGAAGGTTTGAGCTCTCCACGGCGAATAACTTGGTTTGATTATACCTTCCTTCAACATACGAGTAACTTCGATTTGGATAAATGATTTATCTTTCACTGTGTCGCATAGATTTAATAGCTACAGGTTTACAATCAGGTGTTAGACTGTTGAAAAGTGTTGCGTACGGCATTCTCATGGATGCTAGGCTACATACTTTAAATGGTGGCTAAGAGCCTCTGAAGGGTGGTTCTACTAATGAATGTTGACGCAAGAAAGTGTGCTCTACACAATATAAATCCTTCATTAGTAGACATTTTACTCCTTGGTATAAAATACCCTTTATGTTTAGGTCAAACAAACACTAATCAATACTTCTATGGAAAGAGATGAGCTAGCCACCTCCATTTTGTTTAGGCATGAGCAGGTTCTCCATGAATTTTCTTTTGCAAAGTTTGCGTTGCGTTAAGGAAGTTTTCTGTGCTACTTGTGTCAATCAATGTTTTTAATGTACGTTAATTAGCCGTGATCTCTATCGTTGTAGCTGATAGAAAGCCAAGTGTATCCACTAATGCTGAACAAGACATCGTTTCGTTCCCCGTTGTACTTCTACAAACTTTAGCCTAATGTATATGCTTTCCGTATCTATAGCATCTGTTTCTTCTAGCGGGATATAATGACCTTATATTTTTCTTGCCTTCGCAGAAAAAGACATGTGCATCTAATTAAGACTGTTTGTTGGAGAGTCTAGTTTTTCATAAAACGGGGGTGGGTACAAAATAGGTGAAGAGGTCTCTGACGTTACTGTATTTGTATCGTACTTTTTAGCATTTTGTTTTGCTAAATCTAGTTCTCTTGCCTGGTCATAGGCCCCCTGTTAACGTTAAGGTGGCATTTTCTAGTAATCTTTGTCAGATATCCGTGAATCATAGCCCGTTTATGAAGGCATCTCGTATCAATTCGGCTCGATATTGTTCCGCTGATACCGAAGAGAATGAACAGTCTTTACTTAGTTTTATTAAAGCTTGATAGAATCTGTCAACTGAATCTGAGGGCAGTTGGCACCTTGTAGCCAGTCAATCTAGAGACCATTTCATTTCTCTTTTTTATGTACATCCTGTCCAGGGTTGTTAAAGCCTCATCGTAGGAAAGTGTGTCTACGAAATGCTCGAAAACCTTTGCTGATACATATTTCGTGAGTTAATGCAGCTTAGAACTTTTGTTGCAGTAGGTACAAGAAGTTTATGAAAGTTATTTCCCAGTGACAATATTCTAATGCGACGTCAGATACGTTTGGGTTAATAATAAGTTTCTCTAGACAGAGTAGATTAACCATTATCAAAATGGTTAACAACGTGAATTCATTAAATTTTAGTATAACTGTTAGAGACAATTCGTACCGGCTTAAATATAAGCTTTAATGAATTCTGAATACAGAGTTCTCCTGAATATATGTATTCAAGGCAAATTCATTAATAGGGGAAATGAATCATACGACAACCTTAAACATTCATTGTTTCTGGTAAATAAAAACTACTTACTATTGCATTCATGATTACTTCTGCTGAATTTCACACCCAAATAGATGTTTCATTTATAACAGTTTGACTTCAAAAAGTTACTTGAACTTTGTGCAGATTTTAAAATGTTTCTTACATTTGTAGTATTTGTGAAGGAAAACTTAAAATAAGATAAGATACGAGAGTTGGCGGAAAGGTCCATAGGCTGATCAAGATACTTTCATGGAACGTGACCAAATGAAATTTATTTTTCAACATAATACCCCTGCGGTCTACATACGTCTTCCATTAGTGTTGCAGCACTTTAATCCCATTAGTGAAGAAACTTTGGCCCTGTTGTTAAAAAATGCCAACAACAGCAAACACAACGTCATTATCACTGCGATACTGGTTCCCAGCCAAATGTTTTTATTTATATTGGGGAACAGATGATTGGCGAATAGTGAAGGGGATCAACCAGTTCAAAGCCACTGTCATATACAGCAGCTATTGAAACCAAAGACATCTGCTGGAAAATTGTCCTGATAAAACAAGAACTCTTACCACTATTTACATTATTCGGACTATTGTCATCATCTTTGTTGCCATTTGTACGACGTTTTGGCCGTTGTACGCTCCGGCATTCTTTAGGTACTAGGAATTTCGACCCGAACCCTTTATTACAATCACTCGGGTATATCATTCTCATTCTTTGCGTGAAGTCTCTTTTTGTAGTCATGAGTTATCTCCCTCTAGACGGACTCTCTAAGTTCACCACTGCTGTAGTCTGGTATTGCACTCACAACTCCTTGGGTCAAGTCACTGGAACTAACCAACGTCTATATCCACTAGGCCATGTGTCCAAAGAGTTGTTCTTTTTCTGTGTACAGATGTACGCCATCACAAATAGAAAATGTTGTATTATTGTTACCCGATTTTATTTTAGTTTTACTTCATTTCGTCTTCAAGTTATTCATAGTTTTTTGTATAAAAGTATCCATTTTAGAATGAATTTTGATATAGTCTATCGTGACCAGCAATTCTTTAATAGGGGTACACACTGGGCTTTTAATTTCGCTTTTGTTTCCAGCAAAAAAACATAGTATCTTCAAAATATTCTTACATTTCGATATCAATATGTACAAATCACTGTGTGTCCCAGTTTTTTTGACGATAGAAATTTCATCTTGAATCATAGTTCAATAAAATTGTAGCCCAACGCTGTAGTCTGTTTGCAGTATGAGTGGAAATCCTTTTCTTAGAACTGAATATACTTAATAATGGACGATGATCAGTTTCTAGAATGAATTTTCCTCCTAATATCATCCTGGGAAATTTCTTTACAGTAAAAATTGTAGCAAGCGTTCCCTTTTCAATTTGACTGTAGCATTTTTCCTTATTTGTCAAACTTTTTTAAGCATAGGCGACTCATTTCATTGTAATCTCTTCAAATTTATGGCCTATTATCACTTTTATGCCGTCTTCGTTCGCAGCTGATCCTACTATTATTTGTCGCTGCGAGTCGTAATGTACCACGGATAATTCTAAGGTTAGTAGTATTTTTTTAATTCCTTCAAAAACTTTTTTGACATTTCGCCAACTAATTCTATTTCGTACACTTCTTAAGTAAATTATTCAGATTTATACCTATCTGACAAATAAATATTATAATCCGAGAAATGATTGTAGGGTCACCAAATTTTTCTGGAAGGCAGCTCTTTAATGGCACATGCTCTAGCGGAATCTAGTCACCTTCTGTTTTCATCGATTAGTTGACCTAAATATTTAACCATATTAAAAAAACCGGCGTATCTGTTCAATAAGTTTGAAATAGTAATCATACAGTCTCTGAAATACTTGCTGAATCAATTTTACGTGCTGTATTTTCGAAGTGTATACTTATTACTAAGTATATCCTCTATGTAAGCGACGGCACCGTCCAATCCATCCAACAGAGTATCCATTATTTGTTAAAAAATACCCAAGGCTACAATCTTCAAAATGTGCAGAGTCTTTTATGTTTTCGGCTTAAAAACTGATATCACATTCTCTTTTAATTTGAAAAATGCCTTTGACTTCCAAAATCCTTTGTGGTGACTTCGAAATAAAAATAACTTTCTTTTCTTTACATGTTTGCAAACTCGCAAAGTGCTAAAATCTATTTTGACAAAACAAAAAAAAGATTGCATCTGCGCCGAGAAAAGATCAAGGAAAATTTCGCGACCAAGTGTGAATTAATTTTCTAACCAATGAAAAGAGTGATTTACAAAAAATAATAAATTGATCTTTCAATGACCAGTGTCATGTTTCTTTCCGCTCAAAAATGAGTTTGTGTTTGATATTTTGATATAACCCGATGACGATGATTCTTATTCTGAACATCTAGATCAAGTATTTCGAAAGTTAAGTGACTACGATCTTAAAAATTATATTTTAAAATGTATTTTCAATGCTACGGAACTCGACTTCTTGGGTTTTAATGTTTCGAAAGAAGGAATCAAACCTAACGCTAATAAGCTTCAGGACCTGAACAATTTTCCTTCTCCCAAGAATTCAAAAAACATTGCGACGATTTATTGGAATGGTCAGTTTTTACAGAAAATTAATACCAAAATTTAGTGACTTAATCTTCTCACTCACAGAATGTATTTGAATCCTAATGCAAAGCAACTGATTTTAACCGCAGAGGAATTAGCGTCTTTCCAAGCAGTGAAGAAGTCATTGTCAAGTGTAACGGCATTAGCCCTCCCGGATTCGAACGTTAAAACTTAACAATTTGTTACGGATAGTTCAAATCATGTGGTAGGTGCCGCTCTTCAGCAAATGATAAACGACTAGCATATTCCCATTGGTTTCTTCTCTAGAAAGTTGTGTCAGACCCAACAAAGATATTCCACTTTTGATCGGGAGTTGCTCTCTGCATATCTAGCGGTGTTACACTTTAATCACCTCATATATACACTTTTGCCTTTAAAGTCGGCCAGACAACAGCGTCATCTGAGCTTTATAAGCGAATATATAATAGACATTTCTGATATAAGAGCACAGGAAAATGTCGTTGAAAACTGCTTATCTAATGGTGTAACAATAGGCCAACTCATGCTGTAACAATAGATCTTTGTGATTTACAGAAAATTGTCACTCATCAGCAATCGGATGAAGAATTTAAAAAATTAAAAGACAGGTTGAAACCTTACCATACAGATAAAGACCAAGTTATAATATGCAACATGTCATTACCGTTTCCGAGACCTTTAGTACCGCAAGAGCTTAGGAAATCTACATTCGATAGTCACACTCAGGAATATCAACCACATTCAGTCAGTTAAGTGCCATACGTGATACACGCTTGGGCGATCATGTCACGAAAGAGACATGACTGACTGGGCAGAAGATTATCCCGCAGTAGGTTGCCATTGCTTTCTGCGGTAGACTGGTTACCGACCAAGGCTATAGAACCCAATCTGTCCTGTTATTTAACCCATAACTGGAAGGAATAGACGGATTAATACCTTTCCCAAGGGTATTTGCGCGTAAGTGAATGCAATGAATTCGGCTGGAATTCGAACTCGGCTTCCCGATTTCTCGTTCCGAGCCGATATCCAATGCACCACAACGCACATAAAATCAAGGTATTACTGGCCACGGATAGACAAGTCAGTCAAAGAGTTCTGCAAAGAGTGCCAGAATTGCCAGTAGGCAAAAGTATTAAACATACGAAGAGTAAAGTACAACCATTTGAATTACATTCTGAGCGATTTCAAACAGTGCACTTAGACATAGTTGGTCTATTATCACCAGTAAGAAACCAAACAGATCCCTATTTTTCGCCATATCGGTATCTATTAATCGTGTATGATAGATGGGTGGAGGCGGTTCCTCTAATTGAAATAACTGCACAAAATATTGTGTGACACTATCTCACGCGGTGATGCGTTCCCTTCTCCCTCGGGGATACTTTCCTTTGGTTGGTTTAAAACAACGGAGAGAGAAATTGATATTGGTGATATTATTAATGTTTTATTGCGTCACGCAATGTGAGCTTAGGAAAAAAATAATAATTTTAGTACCATCAAGTGCTTCTAAAAACACGGGAGCACAAAATAAAGTTATTTTGGATAAATATACATTTCTCGTCTTTCATGATTGCATAAATTTCGCCTCTTTTCATGTTCATATAAATTTCTCTTAGAGCTGAAATGTTGATTTCGCTAATCTGAAAACGCGTAGACAAAACAAGTGTCAAAGTGATTTGATAAGGTCACCCGAAGGCCAAGGCCACTGTTGAACACAACAGTCCGAAATAACCCGACCTGAATTCAGTTCGATGTGAGTTGGCATAATCTCATTGGTCGTGCTAAGACATCCGCAAATCGACTGGGCGGAGACCGATTTTCATTGACCGAAGACTGTGAGCCGGCCGGATGTTGAAAGTAAGTACGATAACTCGTGTCTACGATCCTTAATTCAATTACCTCCCTTCCTCTGTAATCCCTTTTTTTACTTCCTGTTATTAAAACAACAACTTAACTTCTCTCATACCCGTCACACGTGTCTTCGTGTTCCTCCTTCATATCGTTTGTTCTCGTCCATTTTTCTCTATTTTCACTGCACAATGCAACTCGCAACAGGTTATGGGCCCAGAAGAGATAATGGAAGCCGATGGAGCAGACTCTTATTTGATGGAGATGAAACCAAATACGAAATTTGGGAAACAAAATTTTTATGCCACTTACGCACGCTGGGCCTAAAAGACGCCATTTTAGGTACCAACCCTAACAGAGACGGATGCGACATTGAGAGAAATGAAGAAGCGTACGCAGAACTCGTTCAATTCCTCGACGATAAAAGTTTATCCTTAATAATGAGAGAAGCTACCGACAACGGGAGAAAAGCACTCAAAATATTACGCGCACACTACGCAAGTAAAGGAAAACCGAGGGTAATCTCCTTGTACACCCAACTAACATCTCTTAAAAGGAAAGAAGATGAAAGCGTCATAGAATACGTTATAAGAACGGAGACAATTTTAACAGCTCTGAGAAATGCCGGACAAACTGTCGACGATGCCCTGATAATTGCTATGATATTGAAAGGACTACCTAGTTACTATGATTCCTTTTCAATTTATGTAACGCACAGCAACAAGGAAATAACTTTCCCAGAATTTAAAACTGAACTTCATAGTTTCGACGAAACACTGAAACACAAAGTCCAAACGACCAGTGACGAAGTAATGAAACTGACATCATCTTTTTCGAAGAATACGATAAAGAACCACAACAGCGATGTACACGAAATGTTATGTTTCACTTGTGGCGAAAAGGGACATTTATCAAAAGAATGCCCAAACAACAAACACAAACAGCGAAAACCGTGGTGTAGTTATTGTAAAAGTAACACCCATAAAAGGGAATTCTGTCGTTATAAACGAAAAGACACGATGAAAAAGGCAGCACACACCGAAGAAAATTCCTACGCGTTTAGAACGGACGACTACTACTACCACACCCGAAACTCGACATCGCACATGGGTCTACTTGTCGACGCCGGGGCCACTTCGCATATCATAACGGACGCGAAGAAATTTAAGAATTTCGACCCATCATTCCGTCCAAAAAACCACTATATGGAACTAGCTGATGGAACTAAAACTAACGGTTTAACTGTAAAAAGAGGAGACGCTGAAGTCTGCCTAATAGACACTGACGGAAATCTCATTACTGCTACGCTCAAAAAGGCGCTCTTTATACCTTCCTACCCACAAGATATATTCTCCGTAAGAACAGCGACCCAAAACGGAGCGACGGTCATTTTCGAAGAAAATAAGAATGTTCTTAAACACAAAAACGGGACAAAGTTTAAAATACACGTGCGGAACAGACTCTACTACCTAACGACCGTGGGGAAAGGGGATACTGAAGATAGTTGCCATCAAAGCCATGATGCCCACACGTGGCATAAAATACTCGGCCACTGCAACTATGAAGACATAGCTAAACTACCAAACGTAGTTAAAGGAATGAAAATAAAAAACAAGACCACCACAAGCAACAAGACCTGTGATATATGCGTTCAAGGGAAATTCCCCCAGAACCGAAATAAATTTCCCGATAAGAAGGCGAAGAAAATCCTACACTTGGTCCACTCAGACCTGGCCGGCCCTATAGAGCCAGCGGACTTGAACGGCAACAAATACGCCATTTCATTTACCGACGATTTTTCAGGTGCCATATTTGTATATTTCATGAAAAACAAAAGCGACGCTACACTTGCCACCGAAAAATTTATCGCAGATATTTCTCCGTACGGCAAAATAAAAATTCTAAGGTCGGATAACGGTTCGGAATTCAAGTCAAACGACTTCGAGAAACTACTACGCAAGAACCACATTAAACATGAGACCTCAGCTCCATACTCACCCCATCAAAATGGAACGGCCGAGAGAAATTGGCGAACATTGTTCGAAATGGCAAGGTGTCTCATCATAGAGAGCAACCTCCCTAAAACACTGTGGAGTTACGCAGTTATGACATCTGCGGTTATACGCAACAGATGCTTCAACAACCGCTTAAAACAGACGCCCTACTACGAAATAACCGGTAGAAAGCCAGATCTATCGAAGATGCATATTTTCGGCTCGCCTTGTTATGCCTACTCCAACAACACAAAGGGGAAATTAGATCCAAGATGCCAAAAGGGGATACTTGTCGGATACGACAGAAACAGCCCGGCATATCTAATATATCACCCAGACACCGGGAAAGTGTGTAAGCACAGACTGGTGAAATTCCACAACAACACCAATGACCAATACACTCAAACCCAAACCCACTCACCAAGTGATGATGATGCAGTCGCAGATTTTCATGAAAGAAATTTGATGAAAAATATAAAATTAAAAGAAGACCCTGAACTGCCCAGTCAACAAACCGATGCACTGGAAGAAAATAGCTCTACACGAAAATACCCGACGCGTGAACACAAAATACCTAGCTACCTAGGAGACTATGTGACGACAGTCCGAGAGAGGAGCGGCCACGCATTAATCGACACTGATTACTGCTATAAGGCTGCTCGTGGTATACCCAATACCTACAAAGAGGCTATAAATTCCCCAGCGGCACATCACTGGATCCAAGCAATGCAGGAAGAAATTGACTCCCTCAGAGAAAATAATGTATACCGATTTACATCTTTACCTAAAGGTAGAACGACAGTGAGCGGTAGATGGGTATACAAAATCAAAGAAAACAGCGATGGATCCCCTAAATACAAGGCTAGATTCGTTGCAAAAGGCTACAACCAAACTAAAGGGGTAGACTACACCGAAACATTTTCCCCAACGGCCGACATCACATCGATCCGCCCACATGCGAAGCTGAATACGTGGCGCTGGCAAAAGCCACCCAAGAGGGGCTATATCTCCTCCAATTATTCATGGAAATGGATCCACACCGGCAACACGTCCCCATCAAAATATACGGAGACAGTCAGAGTGCCATAGCGCTCTCTAAAGACCCCGTACACAGACAGAGGTGCAAACACATAGACATTAAATACCACTTTATTAGAGAGGCTCTTAGCGACAACAAAATAAAATTAATTTACTGCCCCACAGCAGACATGGTCGCCGACATTATGACAAAGCCTCCAACTAAGGTGAAACTCGATAAGTTTAAAAAATTCTTATTCGGACACTGAACCGGTATAATGTGCTCTCACATATCTTCGTTTTTACGAACTTAACATGCTGACAGCAAGTGGGGGTGTTGAAAGTAAGTACGATAACTCGTGTCTACGATTCTTAATTCAATTACCTCCCTTCCTCTGTAATCCCTTTTTTTACTTCCTGTTATTAAAACAACAACTTAACTTCTCTCATACCCGTCACACGTGTCTTCGTGTTCCTCCTTCATATCGTTTGTTCTCGTCCATTTTTCTCTATTTTCACTGCACAATGCAACTCGCAACACCGGATCCCCAGAGAAGATCGAAATTGGTTATAAAAATAGATGCTCGACACGAAAAAGTTAGTTGGGGAGCGAGTTAGAGCAGTTTGTTGAGTTGGAGCTGCTATCAGTCGAAATGTTGCGACTGGGGAAAATGGCCCCAGCCGGGGAGCCATGACCCACAGCTGGTTGCCACCATAGAACCTATGGCTAAAGAGTTAATTTCGAATGAAGCCTGCTACAAATTAACTCAAAGAAGTTAATTTGGGAAAATGCGCCATCGACATGAATCCCGAAAGAACGTTATTGTTATTTTTTTTAATCACGGGAGAATCGAAAATTCTGATTCTTTGTTCGCTCAACTTCGGCAAACTCCGTTGAACTCCTATAAGGACCCGTAAGAACTTTGCTGTTTTAGAAGTTACATAGAAAAATTGACAATCCTGATTATAGAGAATTAATGAAAAACTTTAATGAGATACGAGAAAAAACTTTAGAGAAATTTTGAAGAGATCTCAACGCTAACGAAACTTAGACAAAACATTTCATTTAATGATTGGAAGCTATGATGCTTTTTAGCTAACTTTCTCTCTCCGTTGTAACCAGCATTTTAAACTATTGTATATCATTTTCGACAACTGTATTCTTGGGAAAGGGAGACATTGTTTTTACTTTATATAAAGACATTCCACGTAACTCTCCAGGCGTGTTCGGCTTGTTCATTTATTTTATTAATTTTTTTTTTTTTTTTTTTTTTGGTGCCGTGTTTATTTTTTATTTTTTCTTCTTCTTCAAACCACAAGTGTACACCAGTGTCCGGACTGGCTAAAAGGGACGACTATTAAGATTGCAAGACGTGACCTCTGGGATCTAATCACAACGTGGGAGAGTGGCCCGTTGTTGCAAAAGACGTCCTGTAGTCCAGCTTTTGTAGCGACGTCTTCGGACGGGATCGTCACGACCAACAACAGCGACAAAACCAACCGTACGACCAGGTGGCAGAGTCACAACTGGGACGTCACGACCGTCAGCGAGAACGAGTGTCACATTGGGCGGACGGCCAACAGCCAGCGTGGGCGTGTCCGCCCTGTTCAGTGTTACAGTTGCTACTGTTTTCATTAACATATAGGTAGCTAGATTCGGAGTACCCTTATATATCATCACTGATAGAAGTAGCCAATGTGAGTCTGAATTGTTTTCAGAGCGGTTTCACAGACTGATAACAAGTTCGTACCACCCTCACGTGAACGGAATGATTGAACGTGCACACAGAACGTTAAAGACAGCAGTGATTGCAAGGAAGGATTCATGGCTATCAGCCTCACCTGTTGAACTTTTGGGTATCAGGATCACACCTAATGAATTTACATACTTATATACAGCAGTAACGGGGTGTTATGCGCGAGTCCCAAGACTGTTGATTGACCCATGTGGTGAGGATAACGATGAGCTATCAAACCTAACAATAAAAGACCTGAAGAAAATGCGAAAGTTTGATACGGAGGATAATTCTTCATCGCCAAAACCTTGTATACCAAAGGACCTAAACGATTGTGAATTTATGTGGCTTAGGGCTGACATAGTTCGGAAATCTTTGGAATCACCTTACACAGGTCCATATAAAGTAATTAGCCGTAATAATGTTTTTCACTATTACAACTGCAGAAGATATCAATATGTCCAGAGACGGATTAAAACCAGCGGTTGTCTCAGAAACGGCGAAAATACCTGATATTGATAAATCTATACCAGCACAAGGAGATACTCCATCAGAATTTGACAATAATATGGAAACAAAACAGCAAAGCAAAATAAAAGCTAAGTCTGGAAGATCGGTTACTTCTAAAAATTACAATATATAACATTACTATTTAATTACCAACTTTTCATGTACTAAAGGAGAAATGGGAACAAAACTGATGTGGTGAATTCGAAATAAAAATAACTTTCTTCTCAGTTTGTAAACTTGCAAAGTGTGAAAATCTATTTTGACTGATATAAAAAAAAAGATTGTCTCTGTGCCGAGAAAAGATCAAAGAAAATGTCGCGAGCAAGTGTGAATTAATTTTCTAACCAATGAAAAGAGTGATTTACAAAAAATAACAAATTGAACTTTCAGTGACCCGTATCGTGTTTCTTCCCGCCCAAAAAATGAGTTTGTGTTTAATTTTACCACGTGACCTGACTGACCTATTTATTGACGTGCCCGGTCGGTTAGTGACAGTAGGAGTCAGAAAACAAAAAAAAACAAAAAAAAAAACGGGAGAGAGAAAAACAGAAACCACTCTTCTGAATATCGCCGGTGTCAAATTACACGCTGATACATTATCAGCCTCTCATGACAACTGAGAATTTCAAGGACTCTATTTTACGGTTAAAGTTAAATACCTAAAATACATCTTTTACACTGAATTTGACTGTAATATTTTTGTGTGAAAAAGGAACTCTCTCAATTTGTTTTAAACATTTGTTTATACTGAATTCAACCGTAATACTTTTGTGTGAAAAGAAACTCTCTAAATTTAGGTACCTCCATACCATTTTCGACACTTAGGTTTTAAACTGAATTTTAAAAAAATAAAACCTTTTTAAGAAAAACCCTTTTCTTGAAACTTTAATTTTTACTTAATTGAAAGCTAAATGATTAAATTGATTATTTCCAGTAAGCAAAATACTCTAGTGTATTTCAAACAGAAATTAAAATACACACACACACACACACACACACACACACACACACACACACACACACACATATATATATATATATATATATATATATATAGTTTTACCAAGATTTTCTAAAAATAATAATTGCATAAATAATTTAATTCATTTGCGAATAGGTCCAGAAAGTTACATTAAAATCAGACAGTTTATTTTTGCAAGAATTTTCAAATTAATGTGTCTTTCAAAACCAAAAAACAACTTGCGTAATATTACGTTTTTCTTAATAGCTTTATTACGTAAACATGGAGTGAATCACTGACGGAAAACCAAGAAAAAAATTTTAACTGAATTTCGAACGTGTTAGAAAGGATTAAATTTTTTTTTAAATAATGACAACAAAATTAGATCTTTCCTCTTAATAATAAACATTTTGATGAAAAAGATTTGTTTTTATTAAGTTTGAGCCATTTTAACATCATGCTATGCTGTTTTTTTTTGTTTTTTTTTTCGGCAATTGCGTCGAGGTACTTATCTAATGTTTTATGTTTTAATCATTTTGGAAACCTTCGTTTATATTGAATTCATTCAACTGTCATACTTTTGTGTGAAAAACGAATTTTGGAAATTTACTTACTATCTGATAATTTAATATGAACATTTTCTCCTTTTCCTGTTCATCGAATCTACAAACTTTTAATGTATGATTTCTTGTCTTAAAATAAGTTATTAACAAATTCAACTGTGTAAATTTGTAAATAAATTCCTTATCTTGTGTCGTTAAAATAGACACACGTGTTTCTTCGTCATTATACCCTACCGCATCTATCGTCACCGCTGAGAAAATATTCGTGAATGTATTTTTTGAGTTTACTTAGTGTTTCTTTAGCTGTCATCTTTTTCTCTACGAACAATTATTTTTTCCCATGGAATGAATTAATTGGCCAATTCCATTGTTCAAATAATTTTAGCCAATCGACGCCTATTTGAGTTGGAATTTTTTCATGCGTAAACATCTTCAAGAGCGATGTTACATGTAATTTTCCCAAGAAAAATTACATGTAACATCGTACAATCTTGCTCGATATTTCGATAGCAGTATTATTATGTTTTCCATTTTTCATGATGATGAAATACTTGTCTTTTCTGCGACTGACTTGGTATGGACCTAAGTAGTTTTAACGCAGTCATTTCTTATAAACATATATGTGCAGAATTAAAGGTCATTTAGTAGGCATATATTTTTGTTTGCTTTCCGTGTAGGTACAAGGGTTAATGATAACATTTTTGTTTCAATTCCTGTACAAACGTTGCTGTAGATAAAATGTTCGTGCTGTCATCACAGTATTAACCAGGTAGAGTCAACTGAACCCTTTATTTAGTCTATGGGAGTAGATTGTTCTAATTCCACATGCCATGCCTTTTCTGGATGCCACAGTTTCAATTATTTCCCTTTAATAACTCAACTCTTCAAGTTTCTGTTCACATCTGCTCTGGCCAGGTATTAAACTCAAAATGCTTTGGGTCAAGTCACTGGATTACTTTAACCAATGCTTTTTTTCTACTGGACCATGTATCTTGAAGAAGGCTGGAGCATATAATGACCAAAACAACATGACTATGACAATAAAGATGAGGACAACAGTCCGAACAATGTAAATAGTTAAAAAAAATTTTTTTAATAAAATATTTAAAAAGAAAAAAAAATCATAATTCTATTCATATAATAACTTATATGCATATTCAAGAGAGCACTATATATAACTTTAAATGTTAATTTTAGTGGATAACTGTGTAGATGCTCTTTTTTATTTTAAACTATATTTATTTTGTCTGCTGGCTTGCACTCTCAAAACTCATAAAAGAAAATGTCCTTTTTTTACAATGTTTCTGATTGATTAAAGTACCAGTGGTAAATTCTCTACCCAATCAGCTTTGTTTTTTTTGTTTGTTTTTGTTTTTGTTTTTTTTTATTCATCGCTAAAGTTGCTTTTAACTGTCTGTGGAAACGTTCTATCAAGTGTGATGGGCTTTATTTCTTATGTGTCGTGTTCCGAGTTGGTGAATCTTGGCATTAGTTGTGCTGAATGTGCCTGCAAGTGATTTGGTGGGATTATTTATTTTGTTTTTCTGGCATGATAAAAAAAAGTTTTTGTCCAATTTCTTAAAGACAAAACGTTTAGTAATTAACGTCACAGTTGCACGTTTTCCTGGGTGAGACAAATTATGGAAGAGTTGGAATACCTGCTGTCTCAAATTTGGTGGCATGTAAGGCCGCAATTGAGTTTGTGAAATGTCACAATAAAACTTTGCATCACTGAATGGAGGTAGTTCAACTAATGTGCTTTGTTGTACTTCTTGTAATTGAGTTTCTGTAGTTTGTTCTTTATCGATTCATTCGAGGTTCAAAGAACTATAACCTACAGAAGCAATTGTGGCATGTGATAATGCATTTACCATTATATCTTCTTAACCTGTCACATATCTGATGCCTTAAAAGAAATGTAAAATGTAATCCAGTTGTCCCGTAGATAATATTTGTCAGTATGTGTGGGTAATGCATACATTAATGGTTTATTGTCTAAATATGGTGAAATCTCTGCTCTCCAGGAAGTGCTGAAAATGTTTGATGGAAACGTATATTGCTAATAGCTCCCTAGAAAATGCGCTGTACTTAGTTTGTGCCTTAGTTTAGCAGAGAAGAAAGATATGGGTGTGATTTGTTTGTCCAAGATTTCGTGTATAACCACATTCACATTTGTTGATGAAGCATCTGTATTGAGGGTGAGTTTAATTTTCTCGATATCCTTGATGTAATTCAGCTTAGTGAAGTTAGCTGCTTCCGTCGAATTTCCGTCTTTTTCTATTATTGCTGAAACTCCTGCTGATACTCCTTTATCTGTACTTAGCTTAGGTCTGCTCATTTCACGAGTTCATTGTTGTCGTAAGTTAAAAAAGGAACTGCATCTGTTTGGCTAAACTTTCAACTGTTGCTTGCAGTTTCTCAAATTGTTCGTTTTGTTTTTGATTAGTGGGTTGTGACGCCAATGCGTGCACCTCCCTGTCTCTGAAACCCACATGGATCCGTTCAGTAAAATCCGCAAGATTCTTGAGTTCCGTTTCCTCTGCCATGGGTGCTAAAATTTGTGTCATTGTGTTGGGTTGTTTGTCCAAACACAATCTCCTTAGAATATTTTCTGCCATGACATTGGCTCCTAACAGTCTTCATATGTCTCAATAACAGGGAAGGAGTCTGGTCACCTAGCTCCACTCGGGTAAATAAGTCACGTAACATTGTCTCGTTTGAAATTCCAGTTCGTTTATGATAACCGTTTTCAATTTATCGTAGGGGTTTCCTTCTGTTATTGTCTCGAATATTTCTGTAAACTCTTGTACGACTTCTACTGGTAGTTTTTTTTTTTTTTTTTTTTTCACTAGATAGCAGTACCGGGCTCTTTGCGAAACAATTTTCTTCGCGTTGACTATGATCTGCATTTGTATAAACCATGACTTTATGTTGTTGGGGTGATATGCATATAAATTCAGAATGACAGTTGTCAATGAAACTTGCGTACAATTCGTGTTTTTCTTTTTTTACGTTCGTATATTTGTTTGTTCTGTATATAGACCTTGATATTTTCGTAAAGTAATCATCTCGTGTCACCATTTGTAGGAACCCTTCTACTCGGGTTTCTGTTAAACATCAGAATTCGGAGTGTCGGAATTCAATACTATAACATGAAACATTGTTGTGGGTTTGCTCGTAATTCGGCCGTTAAGAATAATCCCACAACTTTCATTAAAATAATAAAATTTAGTAGGAAAAGACAACGTGTTATGAACAAACAACCATTTATTTTATATACAACAAGAATACAAAAAGTTGGTTAAATGTATTGAATGAATAATGTTCTTATTTCGTTAGGAAAGTTCTTGGATAGAATATAAACTGTATTGCTTACGTATGTGAGAACAGTGAAATGTCGTTACATGTGTGTTTGTGTGAAAGTGTCAGTATGTATATGTGTGCGTAGTAGTAGCGTAGATAAAGGAGATAGATTGATATAATTCAGTTCTTCTTGTGGACGTGGCATCATAGTCTGAGGCGGTCTTTTTTGTAGTTTTTGTAGTTTGGTTAGTACTGAGTTGAGCGTTGCTTTTTCGTGTGGACGTGAGTGGGGTCTAGAATATGAACAGCTAGAGTGACGTGGAACTTGGTGACATTTGTGAGTTTTTTTCTTCGTGATATTTAATACCTGTTTTTTGTAAGAAATCGGCCTCAAAATTATATTATTTTATTTACCCCCAATTGGTCCTAATATACCATGTGATATATATACTATAACACGACCCATGAGCTTCGATTGATTCCGCCGACGTTGTGTTGTAGATCTTAGATTAGCGAAAGCAGAATTGCTTGATGTCACTTGATGAGGTTGGCCCAGACACGCGAGGTACTAGTATATAATGAAAACCAGATTTAAGACCGTAACGACACGGTATATATATATATATATATATATATATATATATATATATATATATCGAATAAATACAAGATTACAAGCAAGTCAAATTTAAGTGAGGAAAAAATATCAGTTGGCTGGTATTTCAGTAGCACGCTAATATTATTCGTGCTCTATTATCACCACAGGACGGTGGTTTGCTCAAGTTGCAGCTCGCCGAGTTTGGACTGACCGTCTCTTGCAAAATCTTTGGTGGCAGGCTATTTCAGCTTGTCTGCTTCAATTCATCGTTGGTCCCGTCTCTTTCTACTTTCTCATTCCAAACACGGGTCCCGAACTAACAAATTTCGTTCTGCACCCTGGTTTTATTAAACAAGCACAAAAACCAGGGTAGTAAAGGGTAGTTACGTGAGGTTTAATTCTCCCTCACTGTATAACTTTAACCAGCTCGAAATTAAAACAATATCAATTGTCCATTTCAACTGGATTTCTGGGGATGAGGAGTGAACTCACCCGCTGTTATCAATAACCTGTCTGTTTCCAACATCCTGCAGCTTAAAACAGGAAATTCTCAAGGCCGAACTTTGACCTAGGGTCACATATCGTCAAAACCTATTGACAGATATCTTGACTAACTAGCTTTGATAAATTCGTTTACTTCTCCCAACAAAAGCAATTTGCATTCTTTGCACCCTGAATCTGTATTTTTCACTTTTTATCACTTCGGCTACTTTTTCCGACAAAAATAATTTTGCACTCATTGTATCTTGGAATCTGTATATTTCACTTTTTATCACCTCGGCTACTTTTCCCGACAAAAATAATTGTATTCTTCAATTTTAGAGAAATCTTTTCTCATCTTGAAAATCACTTAAAATTAATACCAGCCATCTTAAAATAGGGTTACATACTACTTCGTCCACACGATATTTAGGCGATATCTACTTAAATTATGATGACTTTTCTGATTTGAACCTTTCTGATTTGTATTTTATGGTTTTGTATGGTACGATTTAATTCGTGTATTTTAAGATGTAAGCTTTTTATTGCATGTTATTAGTTTATAAATAGTTTGTAAGCGTGTTTTAATGTTTACGTAGATATTGTATTAGATATTTTAGTAGACACGACAAGAACACGTAAGTGTCTGGTTGAAGTCGTTCATATTAAAAGATACAAAGATAAATGTCATAACTTGAAAAAAGTACTTTACGTAAGGAATTTATTGTGAACTGTCTCCATAATTATTAATTCCATCGAAGCCTTTTCTTATCTCATGATTTGGAGAAAATATTTGGCATATAGTAACCACATTACACTCGAAAAGGATATTTGTAGAAAGACGTATATGTTAAAATATTAACTTTCTGATAATTTTGGCATCATTTTGTCTATGTATACCAGCGATTCACATTATTAATATATGACGATAAATAGCAAAAATGTTATGGGTTAAAATGAGAAAATCGAATAGAGTAAAAGACGTTCTCTTGAACAGTACCAAACTAGGAAGTATTAAATCGGAGCAATTTAGTTTCCAATCTGCAAAATTTAATTAATCTACGTTTAATAATAGATTAATTACACTTTTTATAAACATATGGGCTGTGAATTGCAAAAAATACCAGACAACTACTGAACATCTCAACTAACAAGTGAATCCTCCAACAGTCAAAATAGTGACTAGCAGAAAATAAGATGTCGTAATGATTTGAACTACTTTAACAAATTATTTTGACACTACGATTTTCAGGAGCAAAAGTTAGTAAATTTTAAGGAAGACTGATGTGAAATGAACTTTTTTTGAAAATTAATTAGTTAATTTAATGTTTATTTTTTCTTTACCATTTCACCTCAAGCAAGACAATAAAACCACTAAGACACAAGGGAGTTACTGAATGAGAGAGAGAATATGAAATGTTAAAAGAGAGAAAACAATAAAACGAGAGAAATTAAAAAGATAGAAGAAAGCGATTGACATTGCATTTTAATTTTTGAAGATCAACGTTGACTGGAAAGCAAGAAACCAGAAGAGAGTTCCATAAGCGAGAAGTGCGAAAAAAGAAACTGTTGGCATAGGACTTGCGGTTATATTCTGCTGGAATTTTAAATTAATATTTTTAATATGTGTTTTGAGCATATAGTCGAGCCAATTTCATTTAGTTTCTTGTTTTTTTGGGGTTTTTTTTTTTATCAATTTTGTTATTAAATATCTCACATTGTAATAAGAGATTTACCAAGAAAGGTGAAATGTTGTAAGAAGCTGGACTTAAATTTAATGTGGATAATCTAGCGATTAAAGCACTTTTTATACACTTTTGTCTTACTAAATTGATTTCTCTTTTAATTAAAAAAGCATTTAAAAAATTAAAAAACCGATTATAGTGAGCAACTACTGCATTGAGTGTGCTGTTTTGTAAAAATCCCTTGTGTTTATATAATCTTTTAGTAATTATTACAAGTGATACATTAAACTCCTCTTTCATATTTAAACTTATTATTTTGTTCTGCATTAAGTCTTGTATTGTCTTAGAAGTAGTTGTAACAAATTTTAGGTTAAGCTTAAAAATATTTTCAGTTGTAGTTGTGATGGAGTTGGTAAGTAGCTATATATTTAATTCGTTGGGTTTGTTAGAATAGTTCACTTTTCTATTTTGAAATATTTCAAGAGTCTTTAGTTTCGTGTTGAATATGAAATAGTTGCAGTATTAGAGGAGCTTAAAAGTATTTTCAGTGTATTTCTCATCATCTACCATCATGTAAATATTGAAAACTACAAATTCTAAGAGCCCTTAAATAGAATCTGATGATTATTCCAGATTTTATTCTGCTGTTATGGTGAGAAAAAGATTTATGGGATCATTTTTATTAATTGATTTACGATTGACACTTAATTTTAGGCTATTGTCATTACGGAGTAATATGATATCTCGCAAAGGTAAACTATTGTTTGTTTCTGTTTCATAAGTGAAGTATATCGTATATTCAACTTTGTTTAGTTTATCTACAAGATCAGGCAAAGTAGTTTTGTGGGGATATTTTAACAGTTTCATCAATATATCGGAAATATGTTGATTGTTAAGGTGAAATATTTTAGAAAGGACCGGATTCAAGAAATTCTAAGATACAGGCCAAAACACCACTTAGCGGCAAACTCATTGGTAATTCAAAATTTTGTTAAAGGTGATATAGAATTCGTGATCAGTCAGAAGGTTTTTATTATTTTGGTTATTGGTAGGGAGGGGTTTCTTTATTTATTTTGTTAAATGTTTGTTTCAAAGATTTATGCATTTACAGGAACATCGGTGTGAAAGAATTTAACATCTAAACTAGCCATGAGCTTGTTAGTCATATTTATCCCCCTTAGTTTTTCAACCAGGCTCCCTGAATGTTAACATTCGATGGGCCGACTGTTCCGAATAAAAGGGTCAAAACCCCTGCTTTCGCTTTCACCAGTTTTGGGGAAGCACCACCAATACCTGACACAATGGGGCGCATCAGAATGCCTGCTTTGCCAGCCCTAGGTAAACCACAAAGCTTGGGCACACTAAGGTAATATTCTATGAGTTTGTGGTGATACCGACCGAGCAAAAGCATGGACCGGATGTTTGCTCTCTCACGACAAAAAGGCAAATGACCAAAAGTTGTCCGTGCGCAGCTGGCCTCGCGCAGATGTTCCGGTTGAAAAATGAAAATTAATTAAATATTAAATTTCCATTTCGCGAGCCTACGCGAATTTTATTTATCAGCCAATGGGAAGCCCAGAATCAAATACAAGTGTGAAATCCCAAACGAGCTACTTTGATCCAAAAAGTAGATATAAAAAGCGGATACAGACAGATCCCAGCAGGCAGACCTCAAGGAGAAGAGTGTAATCAATATCCCCTTGACCTAAGTCAAGTGGCTACTACGCTTGCCTCTTTCCTTTTCCCCTGTCTCAAAACTACTTACTGACCTAAGGAGCGACTACATCAAAGGCATTCCTCACTTACACGCTCCCCACATTCCTAAGCCTTAAATATCTTTCAGCAGAATATTGCCATGAACACATTAACGGCCGTTGTACCCATATTCAAAGACTGTTTCCTCACATTCCACTTACTGACTTACGGACCCTAGGAGTGGAAAGTTCAAAATGAACATTCCTCACATACCTTCGCTCCATTTTCGATTCCTTAAGCACTAATTATTCTTTCACCACTATTGCCATAAACAAATTTTAAAGTTGTGTTCGGATCACGTCGGAATAACTCCCTATAAGTTCATACCATGATTTGTTTTAACTTATTTAATTTTTCAATCGCTTTATTAAATTTCTGCATTTCAACAATTGTTTTGTGCTCATATTTAGGATGCAATGGGTAAATTGTCGCCAATTTTTATATATCTTAATTTTGTGCATGCGCGTTATTTTTTATTTTTTGTTGCTTGCACAATATAGTAGGATCTGTGAGAAAAAAGCACCATGGTGCAATTGACTTCGCCAAAAAATTGGAAGCGGCATGCGGTACTGCTTGGAATTCGTGCCAGTAGCTCCATTACGAACATTTCAGAGTATTTAGGTGTTAATTTCAGGAGAGTGCAGAGGATTCGGAAAGAGTTGGATGTGTTTAATGAATAAAATGAAGGTACGGCTGCTCTGAAAACACACTCTAATCGTTCTGATAATAAAAAACTACAAAATTTGTTGGTGAGGGCCGAAGACTCAACACTGAGGTCTACATCAAGTGTTTTTATGATGTAGGGCTGCCCTGGGTCAAGAGGGTGGTTGCTCAAAGCAAGAGAACAGTCATGGCTGTCAGACAATTTCTTCGACCACATCACCCTTTATATCTGCCCCC
Source organism: Ascarosepion bandense (assembly GCA_037127315.1). NCBI lineage: Eukaryota > Metazoa > Mollusca > Cephalopoda > Sepiida > Sepiidae > Ascarosepion > Ascarosepion bandense. Next base: position 1,958,061 of record JBBBDQ010000578.1, read on the forward strand.
TCAGATTGCAACCATCTTTATTATTATATGGGGCGCAGTTGAGAGAGAAACGAATAAAACTCCTTGTAACACCAAAGATGAACTGAAGACAAGGGTTATGGCAGCATTCACCAACCTAAGCAAGGAGACAGTCCAGAAGAGATGCAGGAGATTTCAAAATCGTCTAGAGGTCGTGGTTGAAGCCAATGGCGATTTTATTGAATAAATTTACTCTTTAGTATTTCAAGATATTTTTGTGTAACTTTGGTAAATCTGTTAAAATGAGATATCAGTGTTATTTTCATTTTTGCTTAATTTAGACAGCTTGTCCATTGCACCCTTTATGTTTTCATTCATGTAGGTATCGTTGAGTAGTAAATTAATGTATCATTGTATGTGTTCCTATTCATAATAACAGTTGCACCTCCTTTGTTCGAGGAACTGATGTTTATTTCGATATTTTTGTTAGTTTTTCTTAGCACATTTAATGGTCTTTTTGTTTTATTTGTACCAGTAATTATTCCTTGAACAAAATCTTGTTGCTCGAGTAAATTCGTACATAGGGGGCACCAGTGAGCTAAGTTCATCAGAGCAGAAACCGTGAAAGTCCTTGTAGAAGAGACACAGGGAAGCCACACTGTGTCGGCGAGAAAGTGACTGTATCCGAGCTGCCAGGTCAGGATCGATCACATTGCAGATTTTCCGTTGAATTTTGTCAAGGACCCCTAGGTGGATAGCAGGAGCACTCGACTAGATATCGCAGCAGTATTCAATGCATGGGCGGATGGTAGATTTGTATATGTGCAGGATTGTTTCAGGTGGGAAAAACTTCCTGGCCCTGCACAGAGAATCGACCTTCTTAGCAGCGGATTTAACTATGAATTCTATGTAGCTATTTCACTTGAGGTCTTTTGTGAGAGTTAACTCGAGGAGGCGCAGTGTTTTACTTTTAGGGAGATTAGCCTGATCCATGCTAAGAGGGGAGGAACAGAAGCGACTGTCTGTGATGGTTAATAGATAGCAGCTTCGTTTTAGAGGTATTAAAATTCACGAGCCATTTCTTACCCCAGTCCACCACGGATTGGAGATCCTTTTCAAGCTCGGCGGCAAGGTTTGCTTTGTCAGCCTCGGCAGATTTTTGATCGAGGCGTGAGTAAACCGTAGTGTCGTCAGCGTATATGCCTTATGCAATTTTTTAAAATTTTAGTTGAAAGAATAAAAGTGTTTTGTTTGTAAAAATAAGTGGAATTTTATTAACTAAACAGAAAAACAAATTTGTAAGAAGAAAATGTACGTAGTTAATTAATTTGTAAGAGTTAAATATTCAAAGAGAAAATGTACCTAGTTAAATGTCCCAGAGAAATAGTAGTAAGAAGTTAAATGTCCAGAATTCTAGTTGCAAGTAGCGAATGTGTTTAATAAAGTCTCTGTTCCTTTCCCTTTTTTATGATCGGTGAGATAGTGAAAAGGAAGGTGAAGCAATAAAGGAAATTGTACTTATCGGACTTTAGCTTTTAGGAGTCAGTTGAAGTATTTTGTTGTTGTTGTTGTCGTTTTCTTTGTTGACCGTGAAAATGTTGAGGATGGAGAAGAGGTAAAAGAAATTAGCATGAGTGAAGAAGGGGAACGAATATGTGACCTGACCGTACGTCCTGGTCTGACTTGAAGTTTCTTTTGTTACGTTATAGCGTGTCGCCTCTCTTTTCTCCCATTTGACTGTATTTGGCCGGTCAAGGGACGTGAATAAGTATTTAGCAGGTCATGTGTTTGGATCGAACCGCATACCCATTTTATAGGCGTTAAGAAAATTTTACCGGGGTCATAGTTCAATTTACTATTTCCTATCCAATCAGAATCCAGAATCTTAATTTTCCCACCAGCTTGTGAATGTGACACGATAACTAGGCGTATATTAAGGTGAATTTGTAAAATATGTATTTTCTTATAATAGGTTAAGAATAGAAAACTAGTTTAAAAACATGTGTTTCGTTTAGCAAAAGTGAAAAAGAAGAGGAAAAAAAATAAATAAACGCTTTTTCTTTATAAGAAAAATTGTGAAAGAGAAAAGGGTATCAGATTACTGTTAAATCCTACCAGGATTCCAATAAAATATTTGACTAAGTGATTTGATGTGATAAAAGATAAACTTTTAGGAAATAAATTTCAAGTTGACCAGGTCAAAAACTGTCTTTATTGTATCTTGACCACACATTAAGAAAATAAAGAAAAGATAATAGAATTTTCCCTTTCTCCAGGCAATAAAAAACGCCTGGTTACGGGTAAAGTGTCAGGGCTATAAAAACATCCGGCGGCCTTCACACGAAGCTTTATTAAGATAAAAAGATAAAAAAAATCCTAGAAAATACTAAGGCTAAGTGCAGACGTGATGTCTGCGAAATGTTTACACATCAAAAGAGGGAAAATTTAAGTACCTTGAAATTTTGGACTTACAGTCGCCAATTCATATCGCCCGGTGGTCTAGGCACTTCCGATTATTTTAATATAAATACAAGTGATTTTTCCGAGCCGATCAGTTGAGTTAGTTCAGTTGAGTTAGTTCAGCCGGGCGTGTGCTTAAAGTAGGGAAACTCCGTTCGTCTGAGTCACTTGGTTCGGCATTTGATCTCCATTAATTAGAGTTAGAGCTGTGTCCCAACTGCAAGACTAACTCTAAACAAAATAAAGCATCGATTTAACTCATCCATGTTGTGGAAGTTCGTTCCTTATAGTTTATCTTGTACCCCCAGCTTGAGACTCCGACTTTTTCAACCAACCCCCGGCAACATCACAGCATGGAGAACGGCCGCCGGAAAAATTGTTCGGACCTCCACTGGGGTGTTACAGTGAAATTTGCCTTGGTCTCGGAAAACATTCACTCGGACTATGTCATTTTTGTTGGTCATCATACTTCCAGATGTGTAAAAACTGATTGATAAAAGGCGCTGTCATCGCCTCGTTGAAAGGTCAATGTGTCAGACCTTTCTGATTAAGAAATACTTTTATTCGAAAATACATGCCATAAGCAAGTAATATTTGTTTCAAATCAGTTTAATTTAACTTTAAATTTAATAATTATCTAAAAATAATGTGTCACAGACGTATATTTTATTTTTGAAAGATTTTAAAACCGAAAATTAATTTTGTTTACAAATGTGTCGATCGCTCAAAAATGGCCAAAAAATCGAAAAACCTTTTTAAAAATCTCAAATTTTTAAATTCCAATCAATATAATTTCAGTTGGAAATACACCAGATTATTCTTACTAGAAACAGTAAATCTAATGATTTAGCTTTCAATTAAAAGTAAAATAAAAGCTTCAAGAAATTTTTTTATTTTAAAAATTCAGTTTAAAATTTAGATATTGAAAATGAGTGAAGGTATCTACTTAGAATTTGCCATGAAACGTACAAAAATAGTAGTAGTAGTAGTAAAAAAATAACTTAGAAACTTTATCCTGTACCTAATCGAACCCAAAATCTAATCAGTTCGTGCCAGTCATGAGGCCAATCATCCCTGAAGGTTTCATACGAATCAATCCAGTGGGTCTTGAGATATATTGACCCCGGACATACAGATAGACAAACAGACAAACGCGAACGAAAACAATACCTCCACCTTAAGGCAGGGGTAATTAACGGATACAAGATAGCTCCTACCCTAGAGAGAATTAACTGATAAGAGATAGCTTCTAATCTAAAGAGAATTAATTGACATTATAAAATTTTATTTTATGTTAGCTTTGTTAGAATGTATCCGCATCTAGTTTTGTTGTTGTTTTTAATGCACGTTCTTTTGAAAGAGGTGTATTTTTATATAGGTCAAACAGTTTGTTATAAATTTGTTACAAATGTATATCTTTTTCTACTCAGCGGTTAGAACCCACCAAAATTTGTGAAGGATCCATTTCCAGTTTATGGAAATTATTTTTCGTATATTTACCCAATGAGAGACGTGGTCACAAACTCTAATAACATCCCGATTAGTGGAGCAGAGATGAGCCTAAATTTTCTGTATAAATAAATCTCACGAGAAGACCATTTGACAGTAAGGAGAGAAGACCTTTTCTAAGCGAGAACCTTTTGACTTCAAGGAAAGAAGGAAGGTCAACATCAAAGAAGACATTGACACCAAGAAAACATTAAGAAAGCTCTGTTACCAGCCAGCCACAGAGAGAGACGAGAGAAATTGGAATTCCCGCAAAATTTCTCCTGGGGTTGGACAGTCTAAAACGAAAATATTTCAGATAAATTTTCTTTAGAATGAACTGTGTAAAAATGAACCTGAAAAAAAAAAAAATACTGTGAGACGCTCGTGTAGCAATTTGCAAGTAGACCTTTTCATTTTTTTCAAAGGTGGTTGTAATTTTGTAGAATACTTCTATTCTCCCGAGTTCTAATTTTTTCCTATTTTGTACTGTTGATCCTTTATCATAAATTGTTATCCTGCCTTACTAGGTGCACAAAATAAATTTTGTGCAAAATATAAAAATTATTTCTACTAAATCCAAGCATTGATGCCAGGCCCAAAACTTAGTAGAAATAGCAAGATTTTAATAGGCACACAAAGGAAATTTTGTGCAAATCTTGTTTGCATCTTTTTTTTTTTTTTTGCAAATGTAAACTGTAAGTAAATGTGTTTTCCCTTTTAAAATTTTACGCAGTGGTTGAAAAATATTAATATTAATATTAATTAACAGAGAAAATTTTGTGCAAATCTTGTTTGCATCTTTTTTTTTTTTTTTTTTTTTTTTTTTTTTGGTAAACTGTAAATAAATGTGTTTTCCCTTTTAAAATTTTACGCAGTGGTTGTCTTGTGTTTTGAAATTAATTTTTTGTATCTGACACAAGAGTTTGGATTTCGTGGAAATAAATATTTTATATTTTGCACAAAATTATGTTAATTTACGCTAATGGCATAGGCGAGGTAGAGATAATAAATGAGTAAAAGCCAGGTTTTATTAACTATACCACCATTTTATTTTGACTCCATAAGGTTACCTCTTTTATTATATGCGAATGATTATCATTTCTGTCCTTTTGTATTCTGTATCTTTGATATTTTTCTTGTATAAGTCATCGTAAAATTCATGTGAATGTTCATTATTATATAGGTATTGCTGTGTTTGTAACACTGTAAGTGTTCCTTATGCACATACGTTAAACCAGGAATCGACGAATATTTGGAGAATATCTCTGTGTATATATTTTTCTCTTTTTCTTAGGAAGGGCAGAGAGAGAGAGAGAGAGAGAGAGAGAGAGAGAGAGAGAGAGAGAGAGAGATAATCACTGGGGTAGCCAGGAGATAGAGAAAGGCGAAACACAAGGCATCCACGAAAATGGCATTAACTGATATGATAACGATATGATCAGATGTAAAAGCTGGCCTTGCGAAAGGGAGAGAATTATGTTTGTCTGTTTCTCTCTCTCTTACTCTCTCAGTGAAGCGATAAGGAGCGACTGGGATGGAATTATTGGTCGAATTTGGAAAAAAGACCACCCACGTAAGGATAGAATTGTAATTAACACTGACATGTGAATGTATAATTTCAACAGAATCGCGTCTTCAAACTCCTAGAATGGCGAAAACCGTAAGCGGGTGATTTAAGCCAGGTGCACAAAGTTGACGTTAGATTTGTAATGGAGAAATATGTCGATCACTTACCACCCCACGCCATATTGAAGCGGTTTTCAACAAAAAGACAACGGCTTTGAAAATCAAGTCAGAACGTCACAGTCAGAACAGAGAACGTCAAAGAAACGAGAGAGTCACGCGGAACGTGTGGAGTGAAGATATGGAGAGATTTTCCCTCACTTTCCCACTATGCTAGTAACATGTACACCACTTATAAGCAGAATTCCAAGGGGATCATAAAGACTGTATTACTTCTAACAACAACAGACATAGTACCAGCAGTAATTTGTAGGCTCTGAAAAAACTTGCATTGTATTTTCTTTTAATTCTTTTTTTTACTTTGCTTTGCTGTACAATATAATCATTAGTCCACATAGACTGGCTTTCTACTGTCTTGTTATTTTTTGTTCTTGTCTGTTTTCCTTATTTCTACATTATACACCCAACCGCCTCTTGATTTTCAGTTGTCAAGGAATACAGCACGAAGACGACCGCCTCTTTTTACTCAGCTCTATAGCTTTCTCTGAGATCAGAAATCACAACGTGGCAGAGGAAGTTAAAGATTTCAACCGATCATTTGACATTATCGATCACCTGGGAGTGCGGAATGGAAGCGAACAGCCACAGATTCAGTTGCGACTAACTTACGGCCAGTTAACGCACGCAACATACAGCCTGAGACCGAGGATGGTTGGCGCCGAGGATGTTCAGCATTTAAAAAGTTTTTCTTTCGTGCATATGTATATTCATGTAAATATAGCATATTTGTTCTTACATATGTGTGTGTGTGTCAAGTGGAATGTTGTATCAGGTTACTGTTTGTGCTATGTTGTATTATGTTCTGGGTATTTGAGTGTGTGGATTGTACTCATGAATTCATTCTTTGGTTTTCTGCATATTTTTTTCCGTTAATATTATTTAAGCACATCTCTGGTTTTTACAGAGTTAGTCTTCTTTTTACTGGTTGGTTTGTTGATTGAATCTCTGACGGTTGACTCGGCTCCCCACTTTTGTCAACAACAAAAATAAAATGGTGGTATAGTTAATAAAACTTGGCCTTTACTCATTTATTACCTTAACCTCGTATATACCATAAAGTTTTGTTTAAAGGCATAATTTTACTAATGTATTTATTTTTAACTCTAAATTTTAAACTTTATTAAATTTCATTTGCTTTTTGCTCAGCTGTCTGCGATACTGCATGCTGAAAAGAGGAAAGTGGACTTCGAGTGTCAAGCTTTCAACCCTGTATGAAAAATACTCTTTCATCGAGCGTTTCGGACATTGTGAAGATTGTGACTGTCATGAAAGAGTACAATGTGCGCCGCCACTGACATACAAAACACGGATCATCATACTTTGTGTTGATGTCTACCACCGAGAGGAAGGAGTTAGACTGTCTGGTATCCTGCAAAAAATAACTTCGCTTTTCCAGAAGCAGACTGCTAAGGCTGATAAAGTGACGCATGCCAGTTATGTAGTCCCCCACCTCCTTAGTCGCAGGATGAAGCCATTCATGGATGGAACCTTCATCAAAGAGTGCCTCATTGCTGTATCGGACTCCATCAGTCCAGAGCACCGTTCTGCCTTTGAGAGCGTAAACCTTTCATCCTGCATCATTTGTCGTCGTGTCTAGTAGATGTCAAATAACGTACACGACTCACTGAAGATTCGCTGCTCAACTCTCGTCACCTTCTCCCTCGCTTTTGATGAAAGCACCGACACAAATGACACTGCCCAGCTTGCAGTTTTCGTTCGTGGAATCACTGATAAGCTTCAGGTGTGTAAGAAATTCCTTGTCCCGTTGCGTGGCACCACCACTAGGCAGGACATCTTTTACGTCATGCTTCAGTATGTGGAGCAGTAATCTTTGGACATCTATTTTGAGTGCGTGACAACTGACGGTACTCCGTCGATGAGTGGGGAGAAGAAAGGCGCCTTAGAGGTGAAGTTGCGCTTGTGGAATGCTCAGTTGACTAATGGTCAATTTGTGCATTTTTCTCGTGTTACTGCTTATGCTCTTGAAGGTTTAAACCTGGAAACTTTAATTAGTGTCGTCCCCTCTCTGTGAGAGGAATTTGCCCCCACCCACCCCACCACATTTTGCAGAAATCAAGTCACTGGTTGCGGACCTCAAGCTTATCAGTACCTTCTTTGAATTTTCCGTGCACGACACATCTTTCTCGCTGCAGATGGAGATGGTGGAACTGCAGTGCAACGATGAACTGAATACAAAGTTCCACACTTTTTCTCCGCTGACCTTCCGCTACCTCGTTGTCCCTTCTAACAATTTTGCAAGATAGATTGCGCATGTTCAACACATTTTTACCGTGTTTGGCAGCACCTTCAGTTACGAGCAGCTATTCTCTAAAAAAAAAAAAATATGTACACGAAGTCTCACCTTCGCTCCAAACTTTCTGATCGCCACTTCAATGACATTCTTTTGCTGTCTACCTCTTCCGCCAAGCCGAATGTTGAAATTCAAACCATAAATAAATATACTTTGGACCTCCATAAAACTATTTGTGAAGCCGACTATCATTCCAATTCATTAAAACTATTTTATGATCACGTGTATCGTTTTGAACAGGGGTCTAATTGCTGTAACGATTATTCTGAACAGAAGAAGTGTCAGTCTGAAAACTTTGATGAAGTTCTGGAGTTTCTGAAATTTCTGACGCTGCGAAAAATTTTGAAATTTCTGATGGTGAGGAAAAATTCTGAAATTTCTGACACTGATGAAAATTCTGAAATCTCTGATACTGACAATACATGAACTAATGTCATTAAAAAGGAAAAGTCTAGAAAACATAAACACATAAGTACGTTTTTTTCTTATCCGGAGTTGCTTAAGATGAATTTGTCAAATTACGCTATTATTGTGTTTATGTTTTCTAGACTTTTCCTTTTTAATGACATTAGTTCATGTATTGTCAGTATCAGAGATTTCAGAATTTTCATCAGTGTCAGAAATTTCAGAATTTTTCTTCACCATCAGAAATTTCAAAATTCTTATTCGTTAAAACAAGAAGACGACGAGGCCGAATTGTTTTTATCAAGAAAAAAAAGAAGATAAGAGAAGAAGCTGTAATATCATTTGTATGCTGATTCCTATTGGTTGAAAGAAGAGAAAGAAAGCAAAGCCAAGTTGTTTATCAAGAAAAGGAAGAAAAATAGCGACGAAGATAAGAGAAGAAGCTGTAATGTTATTCGTGCGCTGATTCCTGTTTGTTCAAAGAGGAGAAAGAAAGAGAAGCCAAGTTTATCAAGAAAACAAAAGAAAAGAAAAGAAAGAGAGATAGCGACGCAAAGAAGTCAGCATATAAAGGAAGAGATTTTGAAGATAAGAAGAAGCAGAATTGTTCGAATACAGAAAATACGACGCTGGTTTGAATAAAAGAATAAAGAAGAATGCGGATATTTCAGATTATTTGTATGCTGAAAATGCAACAATCAACCTAAAGAAAATAGACAGTCGTAATTACACACATTTCAAGTGGACTGCGTTTGAGTCCGAAGCTACATAAAGAAAGAGGAGGAAGCTAGAAAAGAAAAGAAAAGACAGTAAAATAAGAGAGAAGGAACTGATATAAAGATAAGTTATTATATTCTTAGACCCATGTTAGTATATACATACACTTCCACGAATATTATGTTACCACATACACCATACCACGTATTATGAATTATATGTTTCTCCCCATTTTTATTTTGTGTTAATCTCTTGCATTCGTGTTCGCCTATATTCATTCATATTTGTTGATATGTGTTGAAAGTTGATATTTTGATTACATTGAGTATCCGAATATCAGTTTTGAGATTCAGGTCATTGGACATTCTTATTCATACTTAATTTTTGTTTATTTTTAATATTTCATTACTTATTAAAATTCTATATCAAAATCATCTCGTCTTGACGTTCATCCTTGAATTGTTGGTCAACACATGTGTCAATATTGAAGCAGATCTGGGAAGATTGCTGTTCGATTATATCAATCGAACAGCAACCTTGTTTTATTATTTTTATTTATCATTGTCCATTTGTCATGATCTAGGACAGGTAACCCGTATCTGTCCATAGATGTGGAAGTGTAAATATTCCCGAATCGACATGTAATCATCTTGATGGTTATTGTCGAGGCAGGCATATGACAGAGACTAATCTCAATACCTCAATTCCCTTCTCTGACTTCTCAATACCTGGCTACCTTCCCCCCTTAAGGAAGGACTCCTCTGTACATATGCATGGTCTGGGAGTTTACGTCAGTGACCACCTCCCTCTAGGTAGGGTGACATCTCTTGAATCACCTGACCTCCCCCCATACATGTATTTCCGTCTTTCACTTCTCAAATCGGTTAGCTATATTTTCTTTCTGTATCGACTTCTCACCCGACTACTTCCTCCTAGACAGTATCTCTGATAATATTGATAAGTTTACTTCCTCCCACCCATTCACTAACATATTTGTGTTTGGAAATCTTAACGCCCACCAGAAAACACTACCACTGATTCTGCTGGCATTCATGCCATGAACTTTGCTATTTTCCAATCTCTTACGCAAATGGTGGATTTCCCGACGCGCTTCCTCAGTATCATTTCAGGACACCCTTCTCTACTAGATCTATGCTTACCTCTGTCCCTGACTCCTGCCAAGCCTCACAGCTTTGCCCGCCTGGCAACTCTGATTATGCTGTCGTTTCTATTAATATCACTCTCCACTCTCACTCCTCCCAAGAGCCTCCTACCAACAGAACTTTCTACTGCTACCAAAGAGCAGATTGGGATGAGTTCCACAATTTCCTATGCAAATTTTCTTGGGGAAAAGTGTTTAGTCTCTCCGTTGAGGACTGTGCCATTGAGGTCTCTTCCTGGTTGAAAGCTGGCATTGATGCTTTCATACCGATCAGGAAGTTCTGTCCCAAACCTAATTTGTCCCTTTGGTTCTCTCCTGCCTGTTCGACAGCCATTGCCAATAGGAATCGCTACTTCCGGCTATTTCAGAGCCACGCATCAGACTTTAATAGGCACTATTTGCCTCTGCTCTGTGTAAGATCTTGAATGAAGTTAAGCTGCTGTTTGCTGAAAGAATGAGGCAGCTCATAGCTGCTTGCAATTTTGGTTCCAAAGACTATTGACGGCTCTGCAAATGTGTACTGAACAACAGCAAGCCTGCCATCCATCCCTTAATCAATAAATGTGAGGTCCTCACGGCATCTGTGGACAAGGCTGAGTGCTTTGCTCACAGATTTTCTTCCAACTACACATTTGACTCGTCTAGAGTATCTGCACTCGACTTCCCCCTTAGAACTGAGGCTCAACTGAGAAATGTTCACATAACCCCCTCCCTGGCATCTAAGATAATTTCAAAACTTGACCCCCATAAGGCGAGTGGAAGCGACGGAATCCCGGTCATTATCTTGAAGAAATGTACCCCTGAACTCTACTCTGTCCTCTCTAAACTCTACAATTACTTCTTCTCTGCTTCCTGTTTTTCTGCCTGCTGGAAGTTCTTTTCTGTGGTTCCTGTATTTAAAAACTCAGGGGAACCATCGGACCCATCCAACTATCGCCCTATCAGCCTCCTACTAATTTTCGGAAAAATGTTCGAGGTTATTGTCAATGCTGATATAGCATCTTACTGCCCATAAACTATTCTCAGACAGCCGGTATGGCTTCCACTTTGCCAGGTCTACTGCCGGTATACTAAAGACTATCACTTAGTACATATACAAGGCCCTTGATAAATCTGGCAAAGTTCGAGTTGTTGCCCTGGATATCTCCAAAGCATTTGATAGGGTATGGCACGCCGACCTTCTACGCAAGCTATGTGGTTATGATATCACTGGACGATTGCTTGGTTTGATCCAATCTTTTCTATCAAATTGCACAATGAAGGTCGCCTTGAACAGGCATACTTCCTCATCCTACCACACGAACGCTGGTGTCTCCCAGGGCTCTATCCTAGGCTCGATGCTCTTTCTGATTCTCATAAATGATCTCCCTGACGTGACCTAATCCCAAATAGGCATCTACGCAGATGACACCACCATTTACTACCACATCAGTAAGAAATCTGGCGAGGCAGACAAAGATAACCTCACTGCTGATCTCCACTCTGTGGTAGACTGGGGTAAGAAATAGCTTGTAAATTTCAATGCTTCTAAAACGATGCTGCTATCTGTCCACCACCACAAGCAGTCTCTTCTGCCCCTCCATAAGCATGGACTAAGCAAGTCTCCCTGAAAGCAATACACTATGCCTCCTCGGCCTCACCCTCTCTTCTGAATCAATACATTGAATCAATAGCTAAATCCATTGCTAGAAAGGCTGGGTCACTGTGTCGGACCAGGAAGTTTTTTCAACCTGAATCCATCTTGCACATATACATATCAACCATCTGACCGTGTATAAAATACTGTATAGAATAATGCTTGACAGGCTCCAAAGGAGAATCTGTAATGTGATCAGTTTAGACCTGGCAGCTCAACTCTCTTCTACAAATATCTTCATGGCTTCTGCTCCAACAAATTTAGGTCACTAGTGCCCCTATACAAGAATTTACTCAAGCAACTGGACTGGCAACAAAGTTCCCACCCTTTTAAAGTTAAATCTACCAATTCTACTCAATCAGCTTCTTTTCTCATCTTCTCACCTGTGGAATTACCTTCTGTATACTTGCTTTTCTGACAGCTACAACCTCCAGGAATTTAAATGCAACGTCAATTCATATCTCTTATCCACTTGACTCCAGTCCTTCCCTCGTTCTTTCTATATCACCCTGTGTATCATGCTCTTTTCCTTTCTCACTTTATCATCACACCTGTATTCCCATTCTTCTCTTGCCCTTTCTCTGACACCCACTGGAACTGGTTTGTCTTTCTGTTTGCTCTCCTCCTGCTGAATCTTCTGCTCTCTTATGTAGCCCCTTGTGCATCAATTGTGGTACCACCTTGCTTGGGGGGATACAATTTAAAATAAAAAAAGGAGATCTTGCAAGAGTAATTGGGAAGAGCTAAAAACTCAAATGATAAGAGGTGAAAATTTTGTTGAACATGGTTTCTAGTCAGAGAAAGTATTAGGTTACAGATATAATCCATCTAAAGACACTGTACAAGTTGTGAGTAATCCTATTGATGAAAATTCCAAAACAAAAAAAGAAACATCTTAAATTTTTTATATATATGATCTTTTACCTACTACAATTACATATCTGACTTTAATTTTCTTCTGTCTGCTTCTTGTACTACAAGAAATATTTAAAAAATAATGTCTCTTGTTTATTTCTATGAAAACTACAAATAAAGAAACAATAAAACTGTTGGATAGAGTTTAATTTTCATCTACAAAACACTATTTTGCAACATAGTCACCACCAGTGCCGAGGTATTTTCAAGGCACTCTTAATTTCAGGGAATTGTAGTGAGTGCAAAATAACAACTCTCTTCCTCCCATAGGAAAAAGAAGGAAAGAAATCTGTGAAATTTTTGCCTTCACAGAAATTAAGCAGTGAGCCGAGAAGAAAAGAAATTCACAAACCTATAAGATTTTTTCGACCAATGAAAACCTTCCTTTCACAAAAATTATCCAGTGAGTCAAGAAGAAGAATGAAAGAAAATAGCAAGCCTACATGAAATTCTTTTTATATAAAACAAGGAGAAAATTAAATTAACCACAGAAGAGTGTTTTAAGTCTTGTGAAATGTTTCATTTTAGTTTCTCATGACTAGTGTTGAAGTATTCACCAGTTTAAAATTACTAGCCAATTATATTATCAGCTCCTCCCACCAGCATATAGTACTTCAAAGAATTTTCTCTCAACAATCCAAGAAAGCTAAGTATTTCAAATTATCTCTTTTCATCTACTTTTGAATATATGCAAACCATATATTCCTTATGTGAGCAATGAACTCTCTTATCTTGATTTTAAATACTTTTTAATATTATTTTATATCAGATCATTTAATCTGTTACAGGAACATTTCCTCTTCATGACATTACATTAAAACCATGGCGTTAAGAATTCAGATTTACTTTCCTGAAATGAGCTACTGACACTATTTCAAGCATGCAAATTTGTGAATAGATTCCTTATCTTGTTTTGTTAAAATTAACCATGCGTATTCTCGTCATTATCATCCTTTATTAATCTTCTTGGTTTGGGTAAATCAAGTGTTTATTTTAATTCCTAAGCCCTACAACACACTAACTTGGTGACACTTAACAAGAAACATACACCTATTCTTATAGTATTCATCATAAGTGAACATGTCTGAAAATGAATAGGAGATGAACCAAGCATCCATGGAGGTCAATGAATTGATACAAACAGATATTCATTTAACCACTGTTCATTGAAGTGAATGTGATTGTATGGTTCTCAGTTATGAAGGCACAGTTCAACATTATGAGGATAGGGGCACCCATACAGCAATTTTATCATGTATTGGCTGCATTACCCCAGAGATAGTATACAACTTACAACCTACTTTTTTACAGTCAGGAGATTATAGCATAACTTAAAGAAGCAATCATAATGCTGCAGGAAAAACCAAAGCCAGAGATGCTTGACAAATTAAAGTCTTTTTTCCATTCTCAAAGAACAGACCCTTTGTTTATTTAAATGAGCTGATAGTGTTAGCAACAAAAACTGGAGTGAGCAGTGAAATCATACAAGTTTACATAAGCAATGTTGATTAAAATAAGACTAGTCTTGGCAACACAAACAGATTTAGAAACAGAAAGACTTCGGAAGATTGCTGACAACCTACTGCTGTATTTTAATAAGTCCTGTTCAGCAAGTTCAACAAAAGAAAGAAAAAGACTGTTATAGTCAGAATTACAAATTCTAATTTACTGAAACCCATATTATCACAACCAGAAACTAAAAATATTCGGGGTACACATCTACTATGCACATCATGAGAAATCTTGTAAACCATGGTGCATGTGGCCAAATACAGGGAATATTAAACTTGAACTGTCTTCATGACCATATTCACCAGCATGTAACAAGAAAGTAGAAAACTAGTGTGGCAGGAAGTGATGACCTCCACCTTCCCACCTATTTGGGAAGTAAGCACCCAATTAGGGGCTCAGAAAATTACATTTGTTGTGGATAGAGGAACTGCTGTATTAATTATTAGGAAGGAGTACCAGACAAACACAGTCTTATATTCTACGAATATCTTGTTGATTTTTGCTAACAATATAAAATAGAGTCCAGAAGGCAGACTGCGCAAATTGAAGCAATAAAATGCCTTAGGAGAGACTTCATATATACATTTATTCCGGCTAACATTATGAAACAATTTTTGGAATAAGACTTCTTATGTTACTGTGGACTAACAGTAGATCGCAAAAATAATAAGTTGGTCAATACAATTATCAATAGGCAAAGTGACACTAAGCTGTAAACTTGTGTTTTATGCATTTCAATCCATGAGGATGAAAATAAAAAGGAAACCTGACAAAACATTATGGAAAGCTACCCTAATATTATCCCACCTCCATCACTCTAATACAAAATAATGGAAAGTATTTAACAGAATTGAAACAGAAAACCTCCCATATTTAAGAAAAAGCAACAGCTGTCAAAGCAGAAGTTTGATATAGCCAAGGAAGAATAAAAAAAAGCTTTGACAAACTGGCATAATTTCCCCTTTCAAGTCAGAGTGGAGTTCAGTACTTCACATGGTGCCAAAATTGGATGGCACATACCGGCCAGTGGATGACTACAAAGTGCGAAATAGAATTGTGAAGCTGAACCACTATCCAATACCTAATATCAACTCACTAGTACAAAATTATATGGAAAAAAATCTTGATACTAGTTCATCCAGATGATGTATATAAAACTGCTCTCTTGACAGAACAGGGTTTATCTGAATATAACTATATGTTTTTGGGCTATGAAATGATGTATGTACCTTCCAAAGGTTAATGGATGACATTTTCCAGGATTTTGAGTATACATTTGTGTACATTGATGATATTCTAATATACTCGGATGATGAGGATTCTCATTCTATGCATATATATCAAGTATTTCAGGAGTTAAATGAATATGATGTTGAAATTTCAATTTCAAAATGTTTTTATTCAGTGCTACAGAATTTGACTTCTCAGGGTTTAATGATTTAGACAAAAGAATTAAACCCATCGCTAATAATTTTCAGGAGTGAACAATTTTCCTCTTTCCAATGATTCAAAATTATTTCAACAATTTATTTGAATGGTCAATTTTTATAGAAAATTAATAGCAAAATTTAGTTACTTAATTTTATCAGTTTGAATCCTAATGCAAAACAACTTACTTTAATGGTGGAAGAATTAGCTTTTTTCCAAGCTGTGAGGAAGACATTATTGAGTGTAACTGCATTAGCCTTCTCATATTTGAATGTTAAAAGTTATCAACTTGTGATGTATAGTTTGAATTATGCAATAGGCACTGTTTTACATCAAATAATAAATGACCAGTGACATGTTCCCATTGGTTTCTTCTCTAGAAAGTTATCACAGACTCAATGGAGATATTCCACCTTCAATTGTGAGTTGCTTGTTGCATATCTAGCAGTGTTGCACTTTAAAAGCTTTATAGAAAACAGTGATAAACTTTTGTTAATTGATTATAAACCTCTGTGCTGTGTCTTTACTAACCATTGGCCATTGAAGTTGGACAGACAACAGTGTTATTTGAGCTTTATAAGTAAATTCATTACTCAATGGGCATGAAAATATCATTGTAGATAATAATGCTGTAATAATAGATCTTTGTGAGTTATAGGAAATTATCAATCATCAGCATTCTGATGACTAACTTAAGCAATTGAAAGACAGTTTGAGACCTTACTACACAAGTAAAAAACAAGTTATAATGTGCGATATCTCACTACAGTTTTCAGACATTTTGTACCACAGAAACTCAGGAAATTTGTATTTGATAATCTTCACACATTTTCACATCCAAAAATCTCCGTCATCTTATACTTATTAAAATCTAGGTATTACTGGTCATGAATGGACAATTCAATCAAAGAGTTATGCAAAGAATGCATCATAAGCTTTCATAGACAAAGAACAACACTGTACCATCTTCAAAAGAACAAATTGATTGAACATGAACACAAAGTGCTAAACATAGCAATAATTGCAAGAAAAGAATCATGGCTATAAGCCCTCTATTGTACTCTTAGGGATTAGAATTACATCCAACAAATTGACTTCTCACCATATACAGTAGTGACTGAGTGTAATCCACAAGTCCATAGACTATTAATAGGCCCATGTAACAAGAGTAATGATGAAGTATCAAACCTGACAATAGGAAACCTGGTGAATGAAATGTGAAAAGCTGACATGGTTAATCAGTTCACTGGACACTTACATTCACCCCCAAAAACCTATATCTTGATTTACCTAAACAACAGTAAATTTGTATAGCTTAGAAATGACAGAATTCATAAATCTCTGGAAGCACTGCACACAGGTCCATACAAAGTAGTTAAGTGCATTCACTACTACAGTTGCAGAAGATGTGAATAGTAATGTTTCCATAGACAGCTTGAAACTAGCAGTTATTTCAGAAATGGCAAAAATACCTAATATTGATAAAGCAATACAAGCTTGAAGAGATACATCACCAGATATTAACAGAACTATGGAGACAAGACAGCAAAACCGAGAACTAAGTCTGGCACATCATTTACTTAGAAAAGAAATACTACCACTACCATTAATGTACTAAAGAACTCTGTCAAAGCTGGGAAGTGTTATAGTTAGTGCAAAATAATAATAACTCCATTTACTTATGTTTCCTCATCATCCTTCAGTAATCTTCTTAGCATGGGTATCAACTGTTCATTTTGACCCCTAAGCTCAATGTCACAATATCTTGACAACACAGGCTCCATCTTCCCACTCTGTGAAAATGCCACTTACAATGTTATGAGAGAATTTCAGAATAGAGGCTGCATTATTTTTTTTGTTTGGCTGTTACAAAAGGAAAGTTGTTATTGAAAGTTGAAAAATGAACAAAAGTTCACCACAAGCAAAATACAGTAAATAAAAATAAAAATATATATATATATAATTTTCTATAATTATTAATATTTTTTATTATTTAATAATTCTCAGTCCTCCAAATTTGAAGGGAGTGGGTGAAGGAAATTATTACAAAGGTTCTTAGTTATATCCTTTTGAGGCAAAGTTTCAGCTCAAAAAACAAGGAAGACGGATGACAGGGCACATAAGAAGACTAATTTCGCAATTAACCAGTTGTAAAAAAATGCACAAATTTGAACAAAAAAAAAAAGACTTCAGAATGACATCAAAATCTGCAAAACCTTTTTCTTATTTAATAAGAGTTTTGCTTAGTTTAATTTGTAATGTATATAAATGTAGGTAGAAAAAGCAAATGTTGATATGATACCAAGGGTCACAAAGTACTGCCCAGAGCCCCCAATTAGGCATGTATTCCCTCGCCAGTCGAGGGGTTCATGGGTGGCACATGATATGCCCTGATTTGTTATAATATGTTTTGGACGATGATTAGTAGTACAATATTTGACGATGGTAGGCCCACTAGTATTGCTTAGAAGCTGGGGGTTGCATTATACACAAGACATAAGAAGAAATCAGGTTTTTCACAAAAATTAAAAAGTCACACTATTGAGAGAGAGAGAGAGAGAGAGAGAGAGAGAGAGAGAATCTTTCAATCCGATGAATGTGCCTCACTTTGACATGGAAGATCAAATATCTGTATTTCCCTGGTGCCATTCAATATATGCCAATAACAAAAGTAACTTCAGTGTTGACTTTCTACATAAAAATGTATGCTTTTTATGTGAAATTGGTTTGAAATAATAGTCGTTTGTCTAACCTCAATTTTTGTGTTAAAACAGAGGAAGAGTATGTCAATAGAGTTCTTGAAGACGAAAATATGATAGAAAAAACAAAGAAAAAAAACTGATGTTAATAGAGATAACTATAAATGTTTGTTAACCATAGTGTTATGGTTACACAAAATTTCAAAGAAGATATAAAAAAAATTCACTAGGATATTCAATACATCAAACATGTCAGGACCAATGTACTTTGTAAAATTAAGACCATTTGCAACATACTGTAATGTTCCACTTGCTAGTCTTATCCACTGTTATGAACCCGTTTGGGTTAGTAACACATAAAAATACAATTTTAGTTGGAATAATGCTGAAGGGAGTGAATTAAACTATAACGCAAGATAATTTTATACAGAAAGGAAATTTATTATAACACACAAAAATATTCAGCAAACACACAGGAATAGGGTGACAGAACTATAATATACCAGACACTAGAACAGGTTCAACTTCATACTAGTTTCACACAATATTCAATGGAAAATAAGAGGTGAGTCTAACGAGGAAGATATTTGGAGGAAGTTTAGGTGGAATGGAAAAAGGTCATTCAATTCTGATTATATATATATATATATATATATATATATATATATATATACCCAGCTAGGGTTTGGTCAGAGTGATTAGCAAAACAATCTTTACCTTTCACGGCAGCACATGGTGTATTCACTGGATGTTGAGGAAGGTCTTCGTGTAGAGAATTTCGGCTGGTAGCTTGATGGAAAGTTCTTACGACATCTTGAACGAATATCCAGAGAGAGGTCTACACCTGGTCGGTAGTCCAACAAATCTGGGGTTTTATACTATTTCTTCCCTTTTATATAGAAACAGGGACCTATATTCATTGGCCCTCTCTTTCTCTGGTCTTTCCTTCTTTTTGCTGTAACCATAGTTATCAGGCTATTTAATCTCTTTTTGGGAAGGGTAGAACCTGACCCAATGACCTAATTCATACTAGTTTCCTTTCTGAAGTGGTAGAAGCCTCATCAAATGAAGGTTACTACTACTGTTACTAAGGTGACTATTTTAGTCATGACCCAATGCTTTTGAGGCGAAGAAAACACTTCTATCTTCCTTGTTACACCACATTGGATGCTCCATTATTAAAGCAGAAGAATAGGATTAGTTTAGCAGATATCTCTGTAGTAGAGAACTTGTGGTTGTGATGGGATTAGCAATTTTTCCCTGCATCACTGAGAGTGTAGTTGATTTACTTGCTTATGTATGAAAGTAGATTTTTCTACAAATATCAACAGCTCTCTCTTTGTACTTTGAAAATTAAAAAAAAATCAGATATTTGGTTAGAATTTGAGAAATAGTTTAAAGATTTTTCAATATCCTCTAACCTCAGACTGTTCTGAGATTTCTTTTTAAATAAATAAATATAGATTCATTGGGCAGATTTTTTTTTAAAAGATTTCTGAAGATGATTTCAATTTGTCTGGGAGTGGTTAACTTCACAAGACACTGATGATAGAGTCAATGCAGCATTGAGTTGAGTTATTTGTATGAAACTTTTTACAAAGTTGCTTCCCACACCCAATCAATCTACTTCACTTATTTTATGCACATACACAAACTTAAGAGTATTTCAGCAATGTGATAGGCTCAGTTTATTTTCTTAGGTACTTCCAAAGACTTGCTAAAAATGGGCATACATGATGAAAAAATGTCTCAAACTTAATAAAAACAAAGTTTTATTGCTAAAATCTTTATGTTATGAAGGGAAAAAATCAAAGGATTTTTTATTATTAAATTATATTTTTTTAATTCTTTTTAGAATCTAGAAATTTTGGTCAGCAAGAGACCAAAAATTAGTATGGGAAATCTGAGCTTTGTTTTGCAGTGCAAAACACACCCATTTGAAAATTCTTGCAAAAATCTGATAATTGTCAGAATCTTAATGACACTTCCATAACCTATTCACAAATGAATTAAATTATTTTGGAAATATTTGTTGTTTGACTCCCACTTATTTAATTTTATGAAATTTTGAAAACAATTTTTTGTATTGCTTAATGTTTATATTAGTTATAAGCACAAGTCCTCAAAGAATTTAAATTATCAAATTATTTTTGCTCACACAGAACTCCCAGTTACAGAAAATCTGTTCTGAATTATAAAACTAAGTTATTATTTAATTAAAAAAGCCTTTGTTTTCTGCATAAAATATAATATTAACAATATTGTCTTAAAAATTTTTGTTGAATATTGAATTTTTACAAGAACTGTTTTCATTTTTTATAAATTTAATTAAAATAAATGATACAATTCTCAAATTGTATTAATTTGTTGCGGTCAAGTGATATTGTTATTCAGACTGTATTTAGTAATAATAAATGGAAAATTTCACTACAATTCAATGACCTGCTATATTTTAAGAAGAATTTTAAATTTATGTATGAATAAAAGTATCAATTTTTGTATTGAGTTGTCTGGAAATTTCATGCTGATTTTTAATCATTCATGTTCCAGCACATTAGAACACGTCAAATTTATCGAGATATAATATGCATACATTTCCAATTAGAGACAATGTCCAAATCAAGATGACCTGCATTACATAATGTGAAAATTGGCAGAAACATTAGATTTATCAAAATACACCATCCATGAACACTTAGTGAAGCTTTGGTACTCAAATTGCTATGATGTTTGATGATCTGAGTGAAAAGAATCTTTTGGATTGTATTTCTATTAGTGATTTACTGTATAAACATAATGAAAATGCATCCTTTTTTAAGCAAATTGTGGTGGGTGATGAGAAACGGATTGTTTATAACAGCATTCAGTGAAAAAATCCTAGGGTAAGTGACATGAGACAAATTTAGTCACCCCAAAAGCAGGTTTTTATCCTAAGAAAGTCATGATGTGTATCTGGTGGGATTGGAAAGAAATATTGTAATATGAGCTATTGCCAAGTAACCAGTCAACTGATTTGGAAAAGTACTGCTCACAAGTGAACAAATTAAAGAAAAATGCTCAGAATTGGTAGATCGGAAAGGTGTTGCTTGCAATTAAGATAATGCCAGATCTCACATTTCTTTCGTGACCTGGCAAAAATTGTTGCAGCTTGGCTGGGATGCGTGACTCCACTCTTCATATTCACCAGACATTGTTCCTTTAGATTTTCATTTAATCAGGTTCTTGCAAAATAATCTTGGAAAGTCAAACATTATGGAATATTTTATACTCCTTATCTCCAGCAAAAATGAAACATGTAAGAATACTGTAAAAATTAAATTAAAAATTAATAAAATCTTCCTTGTTGGTTGTTTTTAACAAAATATATAAAATATATATATATATATATATATATAAGTAGACATTGAAGTCAACACCCAATGGTGACAGTCTATTTCATCCTTATATGCAACCGATGATCTGATGATTGTGTATAAGCATGAAACAGACTGTTGCCATTGGGTGTTGACTTCAATGTCCACTTTTCTATTTGCATATACTCTATCCCTAATATCGATATAGCATATTGTAAAACTATATTTTATCATATATATTACACACACACACAATATATATATGTATATATATATATATATATATGATATTTATAAAGGAAAACGCAACACATCATTTAAAATGGTTATAAATTATAATTCATTTCAATGAGCTAAATTAGCTCATTTCATCAGACCACACAATATTTGTTCCATTTGGTACAAAAGTTTTCACCAGAATAAGAATTTCTTTTTAACTGAAGAGTAAAATAAGTAAAAAGATTAAGGACAGAGACATTGGCGTCATCTCAGTTGGGGGTATCCAGACCAGTCATGAAGATATTGACCACCAAGTCATTAAACACCCACTCCCAATTCCATGGATACATATGTATGCGTAACCCCACAAATTAACATACCCATGTACACTCACTTATATCCACATACACACATGTGCACGCATCCACATATGTACATACAAATGCGACTGTGTTTATACTTATACATACCTATAGACTTACATCCATTCATGCCCACATATGAATCTTGTGTTCATATACTCACATATATATTTTTATAAAGATGGGATTTCTATGCATATAAATAGTGCTACATATATTTAAGTATGCTAACAAGTCTCACATATACTCACAAATTACGCATATATTTTCATACTTACACATATCCCCATATCCATACGTATATCTACTCATAGATGCTCCCACACCCATATATGTGTGTGTGTGCACATACAAATGTATTCTTCATACATACTTTATCTATTTGTATCCACATATAATTATTGTGTTCATATATTCGCAAATTTATGAGTGGATGTACGCACACATCTATACATATATATAAACAACTTTTTAACATATATCTATTAGTTCTTTACATCTGCTCTTTCCCAATTTTTTTTTTTTTTATAAAAACAATACCCGTATGCATAAAGACAATGTATGCCTATGTACACATATCCATCTACTCTTCACACCCAAACGAGGTGGTATATTTCACATTTCATACACAGAGCATTTGATATTTTAGGTGGGGGTTTAGAAAATGATTGATTATGATTATATAGGCGTTGTTTCCATGGTCTGGTGGAAATTCCTATATATACTTTTTTTTCTTGTTTTGTATTCACTAGGATAGATGGTTGCTTAGTATATTACCTCTTCAGATCTACATATACCTCCAACTGGGCATTTGTTTTTGACTCTACAGTTACAGAGGGTTGTATTTTCTGTCTTTTGTTATAAAATCTATTTAGTATACTATTATTGTGTGAATTGATGATGTTATTAATATTCCTAGTGCAGGAATAACTAATTTTTAATGTCTTCCTTTTGAAAATCTTCCTTAGTGGGTTGTTCTGCTTAAAGTGCTTATCAACTAGTTTCAGAAAGTATTGTCCGATATTAACATTAAATAATTGACAGAAAGGTGGGGGTGGGGGTTTGAATCATAGCACTGTCCTCTTCTTATTTCTAGGTTTATTTGTTCCGGTAATTTTGGGGGGTTCTATGTTATGCAACCCCTGTTTGAAGCCACTTTTTTTTAGGGTGATGTTGTAATGTATCTTATTTTAATTAAATATTTTTCTATTAGATGATAATTTGTTAATCCTAGTATTTATGATGGTAGGGATTTGTTTATTTGTTGGGGGTGGTTGGAGTAAACATTTATGCAGGTTGGGGTTTCATTATTTTTTTGGTAGGGTTCAAATGTATTGTTTGACAAATTTAAAGTAATATCTAAGAAGTTGACTATTTTAAAATTGGGGAAATTTCTATTTTAAATTCAAGCCATTTAAAGGCCCTAATTACTTTCTTTTCTACCCGAGATGATAGCGGACCATTACTGTTAGGAATAATGATGAGTCTGTCATCTCTGTATAGACCTATTTGTTTAGAGTCCACTATCCTACTAAGGGTGTTTAGGATATAAATTCCTATCAAATCTGTGATTTTGGCAGAATCAAATGCACCCATGGGGACATCAAAGTTATCACCATGGTAGATAATTATCCAAGTAGAATTATTATTGGATATTACAGATGTTCTAGATGCCAATATAATTTTGGATTTTTCATCGGTAATATTCACAAAGTTCTTTGCGAAATTTAAACTATCTAACAATACATTTTTTGATATGGATGGGTAGAAATCTATAATATGGAACTGAATGAAGGTTGCCTTATCTTTGTTTTGGATGCTCTTAAACCATTTGATAGTACCTGCAGAATCTTTCCACAGATTGATAATGGAAGATTTTTGTTTGTGGTCAGTTATATTTTTAAGTATGTTCTTAGATATTAATCCTAGTTCTGTTTTTGAGGGATTAATCAGTCTCGTTTGTAGTTTGTTATCAAAGTTAGGTTTATGGTCTTTAAAAAGCAAATAAGCATCTTTCAGGTGAATCTTTTCCATTTTGTCTTTAATCTTAAGTTAACTTGCATGTTCAGCTGTATCTACGTCGATCTTGGATACAGCCTCATATTCTTTATTCACTTTATAAGTACTGGTAATTTTTTTATGATAAGTTGTTGGTAGTGAGAGGGATTGACTTTATAGATGTTCCTGGACTTATCTGCTATGATCCATAAATCCTGGGATTTCTTAATTTCTTTAATATCTTGATTTATTTTGTGTAAGAATTTATTTGACGATTTCCTAAATTTGATTTTCTTGACTAAGTTTAACATCTTTTCCGACGTGTTCTAGTAGTTTGTTGTTGGGGGTGTTCTTTGGGATTTCAGATGGTAATGTTCATTTGTGCTATCAGATTTGTCAGAAGGGTTTAGGTAGAAGTGGGTCTTCCACCGTAGCCTGTTTAAGAAATCAATAATTTTCTCTGTAAGGGATCGGGTAAAAGAATGCAAAGAAGGATAGGGGATATATACGTGTCATCTCAAGTAGTTAAATTAAAAATTTTCCATTTGCAAGGATCCAACTAAAAATACAATTTAACCTCATAGTAAAAGGATTAATAGCAATGCAAAAGGTGAATATTTATAGAAATATGCATGCTTTTTTTATAAAAAAAGAGAAAGACAAAAGTAAAGAACTACTGAATATTGCTTATATTGGAATATTTTTGAGAGTTCCTTGTATTTTCAACATGTTGCCTAAAGCAACAATTTTGACATAACCCAACTCTAATTGTTATTTATGTAGACTATAGTAATAGGACACACAGTAAAGATAAAAATACACTAACTACTAAATTGTTCTATAAGACAAATTCACCATTGCTTTATGATAGGAAAACTTGATTATTTAAGATGCAGGCTAAACAATAACTTCATTCAGATTCATTTCCTTTCATTCATATTTTTAAAGGTGTTTTATATTTTAGTTTATTCTCAAGTAACTTTTTCATCTGGTGACCATATTTTTAAAAATTATATTGCTGTTTAATTAAAAGAAAATGTCTTCAATGTTTTGAATGGTAGCTGGCCAGATAATTTGCTGAACAACAATTCACAGACAGGACAATTAGTCAATGCTTTAAGTTTTTTCAAGTTCAAGCTCTCATCCAGTTTTTTTTTTATAACATTCTTTCGAAGTTCTTCAGTCAACATTAAGGAGTTTGTCAAAACAGAACCAGGAGGCAGAAAGCTTTTATTTGAGGGATACACCTATATTGTTGACAAAACTAGAGAATCTAAAAGTTACTGAATGTGTGAACAATGAAAACTGAGCAACACAAAATTGACACCAATCGATGATGTAATTAGCAGAATGCCTTTGAAACACTTGCATCCACCAACACCTGGACAGTTCGCCGACAGAATGCAAGCTTGGACTTAGAAAGACATAAAGCATTGACCAATTGTCAAGTCTGTGAATTCTCTTGGTGATTGTCCACACACAGTTTTGAATGCATATACTTGTATATACATACTGTATATCTTGCAATTAGCCAATAATAACACCCAAATTTTCAAGAGACCAAGTTATGTGTACAATACAATATTTATATGTTAAACATGTTTATATTTCTGCAGTGATAATTATTCACACTGAATGGGATAAATAATAACTATAAACAAATATTTTTATATTGTAATAAACTGGTAAATGAAATGAATAAAAACAGGCCATAAAATTACAAGTGTATTTTTTATTTCTAAATAAAACATTAAATTAATTTTGAAATTTTCATTTGTCAAAATCACGGAACAATAAAAAAAAGTAGTAGTGAACAATAAAGGTATATCTGTTTTGTAAAAGTGTCAAAATATAATTGACTCAGCAGTGTTAAGTAGGGGTCATTTTGGGTCAAGTTTTGCTGTCGAATACAACCTATTGGGATGCAGACAACAGCTATGAAGTCCACTTTTGGTTTTAGGAAATTATTGATGTATATAAAGAATCAGAGAGGACGAAGCAACCTAATTAAAGATGTAATTTGAAAACTACTAACAAAAGGGATCTGCAACAGCTTTTACTGAAAAAGTATTTTAACTTAATTTGAAATCCATTTTAACTAGGTACAGCAAATTAAATATGCCAATTTGTAGATTAATGAAATAAATAGTACAACCATGTAATGAAAGAATCTGTAAGAATCAAGGTACATATAGTTTCAATGTTTTTTTGAAGCACAGAATGACTAAATGGCACATGTCTATTCACTACACAGCTTAAATATCTGCTTTAGAAAGATTGACTATTTTCAATAAAAGAAAAAAAAATAACATCAGTAAATTAAAGTTATATTTTTATAAAGGAAAACTAAAAAAAAAAATACTTTTCTTCTCTTTAAACATTTTACAAAAGTCAATTTGAAAAACCTGAATTGTGATTCTATTGTGTAGTTTGGTTGGAATCAATTCAGAAGCATTATTAAAATGTAGACATAACTTTCATTCATTGGGTGCCTCAAAAGTAGCAAATCATTCTAACATTTTCATATTTTAACAATTAAAATAATTAATTTCTGTACAGATTGATTATTTATCTTTATCTCATGACCAAAAATAAATCTATCTCAAATTCCCAAATCAATTAGCTTATTATCATATATATAAGTGGCTGTGATACTTGGACAGTATATAGACTCTTGAAAGGTATTTTCAAAGAGGTAGCTTCATAGACACAAAATGTTTGTGAAATAAGCTGTAAGTAGTTAAAAAAAATGTTTCAATAAAAATTTAACAGAATTATGATTAACACTAAGAAATTTATTTAAAAATTATTCATTTTGTATAATAAAAAATAACAAATTAATTTTACATTATATAGCAATAATATCAGCAGCTAACAGTGTTCCTACCAAAACAAATTGAAAGTAAAAATAAAATAAATACAGAAACTTTAAATTTTTTTAAAAATTTATTTAAAAATAAATGATTGATTAGTTTAGCTTTTGCTTGGAACCACATTGATTTGAAATGCCGAAGATAAACCAGAATGAATTTTGCTATCAGAGATAACCATTTTCAATAAGAAAAGCTCCATTTTCTTTCCATAAAAAGATAAACTTAGACAAAAAAATGCTAACATTGTTTGAAAATTATTGAAGTGTTACTGAGATCAGATGAAAAAAAAATTAAATAAATTTTCAGATTACATTTAATAATCAGGAAATGAAACGGACTTTAATTAAAAATATTGAAATAAATGGCTAATAAAACATTTTTTCTTGGAATAAGTCTAAAATATATAAAAATTGATCTTTTCTTATCTATTTTTAGAGAGTGGTTTACCAAAATATATATGAAGTTCACACATTTCTTTAAAAATGGTGATTAAGCAAAATTAAACTTCAGTAGAGACTTAGATTTCCATCTAATAAGAAAAGTTAGTAATTATGGGAATTTACTTTTTGTATATCTCAACTGACATTTGACTTCAAATAGATATTTCTTTTTTTCTTTTAATATCACTCCATTGATTGATAAAGTCCAGAGATAGAGAAACTATCTTCATTACTAGTCAAAAGTACAGAGTCTTGATCATTTCCAACTGCCTGACTCAAACCATCAATTAATTGCTGGGCAGCTTCAGCTCCTCTTGACATAATAGCTGCTTCTTCTTCACCACTATCCATTATATTCACATCTTTGTCTTCATCATCTGAACTGCTCAGTTCACCAAATACTTGTTCTAGAAAAGACAATAATATATATTTTTTAAATCCAACCACATTATATATATATATATATATAGATATATAGATAGATAGATAGGGGGGGTCTGTGAATATGAAATAAAAATGTTAAAAATATAAAAAATTAATGTTTTAATCAATGCTTTAATCCTTGAATCCATATATTTCTTGGTTTCCTAGCAGTTATGAGTTCAATCCCATGGTCTGTTAGTGTTAACAGTCCAAGATTCTGATTTAGTGACAGCAACACAAAGGTGGTATTAATATAAAATATCTCCTAAGCATGGAAAATGGAAGAAGAAAATCAGTCCTTATAGACAATAAAAGTTCAGAATAGAGAAGACATCTGAAAAAAACCAGAAAGTAGAAGGACTGAAATATTGAGAATATAATAATCATGAGAATTCTGGTCTCAACCAAAAGGCATTTATAATCTAGGATAGTTTTTATTTTGAAATTATTTTCTTTCTTAAAGTATTTTTACAAAACTCAATTTTTAATGACTATATCAAACTGTACAGTTTAATATAATCATTAAAAATCCTATACATTAAAAGTATTGTTACCCTAACAACAATAATTTAATCCATATTAAAATGCTGATACTCCAGGCAATGCAAAATTTGTACACTTCTTTATTTATGGAGACTCTTTTTTTAGTCTAGACATACCCTTACTCAATTGAAATACATATAATTACTGCAGAAAATAAGGTATATATTTTATTTACACTTGCTAAAATAATTGAAGTAACAAAAAAAATGAAAATGGAACACTGATGGAATTTAACAAAAACAAGCCTAACTGAAAAGCAACTGGAGATGGCAATTTTTTCACCTACTAGTCAGCAACTAATATTACTCCATGAAGTAACAGTCATAAATATTACAATCAGCCTTATCAGTCATATAAATATGCTGACATACCCACACTAGTCATATCATTCATTAATCAGAGGGCAGATAGCATGACATATTTTCAGATTTGCATTTAGAGACTATTTGTAATATAGCAATCTAGCCCCCACCCGAAGAAGGTTGATGCAATCGATGATATTTCCCGTCGATGAAGGGGTCAGTGAACGACAAGACAGGTGTTTGAGAAATACATCCTGTCGGCGTCTGGAGCGGATGTCGCAGGGTTATGAGTCGGGCTCGTTTGACCTTATTTCCGACATTTTTATGGGCTGCTAATTCTTCCGGCTCCATTAGGTTGGAGTTTATAACACTAACCAAGTAATTTCTATCATCTATATCTACTGGAGAAGCAATATGGTCTTCGTTCACATCAACAGCGCGTGATAAGAGATCCGCGCAAACATTATCCTTATCCTTAAGATACTGTATGCTGCAATTGTAGCCAGACATGCTCAGAGCCCAAGTCTGTATCTTCTTATTTTGTATGGGCGAATTAAGTAAGTGCTCCAGGGGCCTATGATCAGTGTATATTGTGAATGTTGCGCCATGCAGGTAGTGATTCAGTTTTTGAAGAGCATAGTGTATGGCATAAGCCTCTTTCTCTATAGTTGACCACCTCGTTTGTGTGTCACTTAATTTATGGAACAATAAATAAATTGGTTTTTCTACATCCTTCCTATTTTCTTTATCGTACACCACCTGGGATAGGCATGCGCCAATCGATTGATCAGATGCGTCAGTATATAACCTATACGCCTTATTTGGGTTGGGATAGGCTAGTGTTACCATCTCCGCGAGCTTCGTTTTTAGTGTATCGAAAGCGGTTTGGCAAGCATCGTCCCATTGGAATCGTGCATATTTCCTTGTCAAATTGACCAGCGGTTCGGCTATATCAGAGAAATTTCTAATAAAGCGGCGATAGTATGAGGTCATCCCGATAAAAGCTCTTACTTGCCTAACAGTGGTTGGAGTAGAAACTGACTTTATAGCCTTGACTTTATTGAGGTCTGGTTGTATTCCCTCTTCACTTATCTTGAACCCCAGGTATTGGGTCTCTTTCTTAAAGAACTCACACTTAGCTGGCTTCAGTTTAAGGTTGTGCTTATGTAGACTACTCAAGACTGTGTCTATATGTTTTAAATGATCTTCCACCGTATTTGAAAATATCAGAATATCATCTAAATATGCCAGAGCAAAATCTTCCCGTCCCTGTAAAACAACTGACATTAATTCCTGGAAGATGCCGGGTGCGTTTGCAAGTCCAAATGGCATAACATTAAAATGAAACAGACCCTTGTGGCAGGTGAATGCACTTTTTTCTTTGTCATCATCATGAAGCTTAACTTGCCAGTACCCTGATTTTAAATCAAGCTTCGAAAAGTACCTTGCCGAACCAAGTGATGCCAGTATATCATCGATGACAGGAAGAGGTCGAGCATATTTCTTTGTAATCTTATTAAGTGCTCTAAAGTCTACACAAAATCTTTTACCACCGTCTTTCTTCTCTACTAAAACTACTGGAAAACCCCACGGGCTATTGGATCTCTCAATTACACCTGCCTGCATCATTTCGTCGATTGCTGAATCCATTGTCTTTCTTTGTTTGAGGGGTGTGCAATATGGGTGTTTTCTTATGGGCTCATGCGTTCCAGTATCGATACGCATCTCCACAGTATCGGTTATGCCCAGGTTTTTGTCGTCACTAACGAACATGTCCCTATTTCTTTTTAGCAATTTGTTAATTTCAGGCTTGAATTCCTCCGGTACATGTACCTGTTCCAAATCTACATCAGGACTTTTATTATTTTGTTTATCGGGCATAGTAATTTCAGTAATATTACCTGCCCTTTCCAATTTAGCCAGCGGACACCCCCGTCTCAAAGTGATTGTCTGGTTAGTGTTATTCATTATCAGCAACTGAAACTTACGAGACTTTGGCATTTTTACAACTGCGTTGGCTACTGATATACCACATAAGTTGCTAACATATCCACTACTCAGCTGTTCGATTTCATATTCTTTGCCACGTCCATTTCTCAGCCTGGTTAATCCCAGACAAGCATGCAGGTGTTGAGGTCTTAATGTTACTTTTTGAGCTAACCTAACAATAGAGGAAATATGAACATCCTCCTCTAATGCCACGTATTCTTCACCAATCTTCAATGCCCCCAAATCGAAATACATTCTCACCCCGTTCTGCATCAGCCAATCTCGGCCAAGTATAACGTTTCTATTGAGATTTTTCACGACTAAAAAATCATGGGGTATGGACTTACTTCCTATCTGGACCTGTAGACGACAAAGGCCTTCAACGTATAACGGGGATCCATTCGCAGTTCGAAGTTTAATGTCCCTATTTTGCAGTTCGAGTCACGGGTCCATTTTTTTAGACTAAATTAAGATAGATGAAACCTCTAATCCTCCACAAGTAAATTGCATGCGGATTAACGTTGGAATCAGGGTAATTTTCTTCGTTTTCTATTGAACATTTCTCGGTCAGACTATGAATGATATGTACTGCAGATAATGGCAGTTTTTCTGTGTTCAAACATAGTATGTTTGAAATTAAATTAAATTAAATGAAGTTACATGTGTAACAATAAACTCGAGCGGAAACACGCATGGTGTTGGTCAAAGGTCATTTACTCGATGTCAATTTAGAAACTGGGGTGCGGTTACCGCCTATGATCATATGGTCGTGCATCGAGGCGTCTACGTGTATGGACAGAGTCGAGAAAGGAAACGAACATTGAAAGTTACAGAAACTTAAAACTAAGAAGAAGAAAAAAAAAAAAGAGAAAAAGAAAAAAAAGGGAGAAAAGGAGAAGGGAAAAGGAAGAAAAAAAAAAAAAGAACAATGAAACATCGAGCTGGGAGAACATTATGAAAATTCCACAATGGACACGAACATTGTTGGATTGCCGATGTAGGCTCCCCTATATTTTGGCGTGCACATGTTTTGTACAATTGTCGGGCTTGTGTGGCATGGGGGGGGGGGGGGTTGCGCTTAAAATGTTCTTATGTGAACATTTTGGAAAATGGGAGGGCAAGGAGTGTAATATAGCAATCTAGCCCCACCCGAAGAAGGTTGATGCAATCGATGATATTTCCCGTCGATGAAGGGGTCAGCGAACAACAAGACAGGTGTTTGAGAAATACATCCTGTCGGCGTCTGGATCGGATGTCGCAGGGTTATGAGTCGGGCTCGTTTGACCTTATTTCCGACAGCGGCGGAAATGACTACGGAAGTAAACAAAACAGGTGTCTCTTGGAATTACGTGGGCGTTGCGTAGGCGAGACAAAACCGGAAGGAAAAGTCCCGGTTCTAGAAGACTATAAAAAGAAATCAACACACAGATTCGCCAGCAGAGAACGGCCAGTGAAAGCAGAGAGACACCACAGGCAAGACTTACACTCCCGTCGACTCATTCTATGTGCGCTCTCACTCTTCCATTCTCTGTTCCACACAGGCTCGTCGTCAGGAATAGAAATATAATCTTATATTTTTATATACGCGTGTTCTCGTTGTTTGTCGTCGTACAGTGATATATAACATATTGCAGATTTTCTACTCAATAATTTGTTTTGCTCAGAGAAGACAATAATATTTGATTTCTGCTCTAAGCATAAATTACATCTTATGAAATCTTCCATGATAGTAAATGCCTTTTTTTAAAAACATATTTCCACTTCACCTCAAGCTCATATATTCCTATATATACAGGGTGTGATGGGTAAATTGTTGCCATTTTATATTTTTAACTTTGCGCATTGTTAGTTTTTGATTTTGTCAACTTCACAGTATAGTACTGGGAACTGTCTGTGAGAAAAAGAGCACCATGAAGCAATTTGCTCTGTCATGAGTTTGGAAACAGCATGCTGTACTGCTTGGCATTCATACTGGAAGTTCTAATATGACTATTTCAGAGTATTTAAGTGTCAATCTGAGGACAGTGCAGACGTTTTGGAAAGAGTTGGATGAGTCTAATGGTGATTAAAAAGGTGTTTGGAGTGATCACTAAAGACAGTGACATTATAATTCTATTCATCTTCCAACAGGGTCTCAAACTCAATATGGGGACTGACACCATGTGCCTTGAAGAGATAGTGCTGCCCTGAGTTAAGAGGGTGGCTGCTGGAAGACCCTATGTCTGGTAACAGAACTCTGCACCATGCCACACAAGCAGGAGAAACCAATTATGGCTGTCAGACAATTTCTACAACCACATCACCCCCTTACATCTGGCCACCTAACTCCCCAGTCTGTGACCACCTTGATTATTATGTGTTTGGTGCAGTTGAACAAGAGACCATCAAAACTTTTGTAACACCAAAAATGAACTGAAGGCAAGGATTACGGCAGCATTCACCAGCTTAAAAAGGGAGACTGTCCAGAAGAGATGCAGGAGATTCCAATGTAATCTGGAGGCCGTGATTTCATCTAATGGCGATTTCATTGAATAAATTTACTCTTTAGTATTTCAAGATATTTTGCATAATTTAAATGACAATTTATTCAACACACCCTGTATTTTGACAGTATTGTGTTCTCTTACTCCTCTGAAAAAAGATTTTATGATTGAAAAATTTCTGCTTCCAAAGTTCAACAGTAGTTTCAATGCACACTATATCAAGCTCATTATCTGTCTTCATAGTAGTATGTTACACCACATTCTGTGTCAAATATTCACCATCCAAATGGCCATTTTCTTAATTTTTCCAGTTACATATGGGATTAGTGTTACAACAAACATTGTAAGCAGTCAACACCTAGTTATTGTGCCTTTATACTAACTAAAGTATGTTATTCATACAAAAATAACTGAATTTGCAAGATTTAGGAAAGTGTTTATGAATAAGCAATCACTTTTCATTTGTGATTTTAGGGGATATTTGAAACAGAAGCATTCCTTTTAAATCAATCTCGCTTTTAATGAAATTTTATATGGAAGATGAGAATTATAATGATAAAAATAAATCAAACAGCGAATATTTATATAAAATATAATTTCTATTTGTTTCAGAAATCAATAGTGTATTTGTTAATTAAATATATATAATTAAGTTGATTACAATGAAGGAACTTTAAATAATAATTAACCCCTAATAATGATTCATTTTAAAACAAAGCAGACAGAACTATAATAGAAAGGAGAAGTGTGAGTAAGTCCCTGCTAAATGAAGCCGAGTAGATAAAATACAACACAAAAATATCAGGAAAGAGAAATTTCTCATCAAACTTTCATTAGAGATGAAAAATCAGTAATTTATATCACAAAAAACAATAATTATCACACAATGCAAAATATATTCCAACATCTAAACTAGTGCTCTATCCTTATAAGAACTTGCTGTGATTTTGGTGGAATATGGCTGGTTTTATTTATTAACTATTAAGATAAGTAAAATAATAATAATCAGAGTAAATTTTTATTATTAAAATTGAATGAATGAAGAGTAATATAAAAAGAATATTCAACTTTCTGAACCAAACTTTGACATTGCTGATGGAAAAATAAATTTCTACCTGAATATTTTAGTTAGTTTATGGGGATAGATTGTTCTCGTTCTGCTGACCATGTCTTGAGATATCTTGTCTAGTTCTTATTTGTAAGACAATAACCAAGTGGATTAAGCTTTTTCATCCCAGAAATTCAGATAGAAATAAATTCCTAAATAAATTGTTGATGGCTAAATAAAATTTCTAAATTCCTCTTATCTTTAAGTATAAGAAATATTTACAGATTTTATTTCCTTTAAAGATGTGACATTACTTTAAAATATGCTTCATATATTACATGAAAAAATCAATGGTTATAAATATTTTGCTAACAATTAGTGTTAGATACTGGATGATTCTTTAGCACATGAAGGATCTGTAAAGAAAATCATATCTAGTAGGATTTACCTATTGAATATAGGTTCCAAGATACTCATAAATATTTTTTTCAGTAAAAAAAAGTGAAATAAATTAGACAAAAACATTTAAACAGGCAATGAAAGGAAGTTGGGTTTCTTTAATAATTATTAATAAAAAAAAAAGAAAAAAAAAAGAAGCTTATTATTATTGAGATTTTTCTTTCAGGATTTATATAATTTTTAGGAGCTTCAAATCATTTCCCCACCTAAGAAATGAGAACATTTATAAATACAATTTTAACTGAAATTATTTTTAACTCAGTTTAACTTCTATTGATATGAAAATTTATTTTAGATAATTCAATATTATTCACAATTCTAAATAAGAAGTAGACACAATTAAACATGAAAATTTAGTAATGGATAAAATCAGATATATAAAAAAAACATTTAAACATTTTTCTATAAAAGGGGAAGTAATGCATTATACAACTTTTTTTTCAGCAGTTATTCTTTTTATTTGATATTTATAACATGGTGATACTGCAGTTTTGAAAATTAACTCTTTGAGAAATAGCACTGCTTTATATCTAAATTTAAATTTTCTATTTTAAATCAAATTTGCAAAAGTTCCTACATAACTTTATAGAATTTTAGATGTAACTAGAACATTTGAGTAAAAACTGAAGTTTTCTGAGTTCAGATCTTTAACATCAAATCGACTTTTGTCATCCTGATTTCACTAATATGAAAGAAAAATAAA
Source organism: Ascarosepion bandense (assembly GCA_037127315.1). Taxonomy (NCBI): domain Eukaryota; kingdom Metazoa; phylum Mollusca; class Cephalopoda; order Sepiida; family Sepiidae; genus Ascarosepion; species Ascarosepion bandense. The sequence continues at coordinate 1,993,690 of JBBBDQ010000578.1, forward strand.
TTTCAAGCTCAGTGCTTAGCTATGAATTTCTCTTATCCTCACATTCTATCACCTACACTTTCATTTATACCACACACCTCATTCCTCATAACCATTTTAGGAGTAACCCTGTACCTTGAGTGAATCGCAAGACTTGTATATGGTGAAAAAATAATAAATAAAACCACTTGTGATCTTGTGTTGCAAATAAATTTTTGACTACTTACCTATATCCAATCCAATACTATTTTCACTTGGGTAAATGTTACCTTCTGCTGGTGCTGCTGTGCCACAAGCTTCTACAATTTGATTCTGGCTATTACTTTCTGATAATGTTTTCTCTTCTTCTGTTAAAACCTCCCACTTGACATCAATGGCTTCTGCATCCATTCGAAACAATCGCTTCACTTCTTTCTCAATATCAGGTTGTTCTGTGTACTACAAGACAAAGGAATATTCATATAATATTTACTATTTTTATAATCTAAATAAAATTATGATAATGGATACTTGGCACATAAAAATGACTGCAAGTTGCAGAATATATCTAAGAATGTGAATGAAAATTTATTGTGAAATAAATGTTTTCATAGAATTAATGAGCAAACATTCACTATAAATAATTGTATCTTTCAAAGTTAATTACAAAATGACATAATAAGCATAAAATGGAACAAAAGTATAGTGGATCTAGGAGAGTTATCCTTAAATCAGGTAATGAAACACTGGTTCAGCAGGAACAAAAAATAACTGGCAACACAGAGACAAAATAGTGGACACCTGATGATGGCCAGAGCATACTTGGCCAGAACCTGTCTATAATAACATCTGTATAACAAGACGAGAATAATAAGCAAAGTATAATAAAATACATACCTTCTTTTTCAATGTCTTTCTAAATCTTCGTTTGCGAACATTTTTTAATGGTGGGCAGACTGTTGAAATATTAAAAAAGAATATAAAAAGGATATTCTAGTAATATTAATAGCATAACAGATTCTTTTAATTGTGATTCAGTTAAAATTTTTAATGATTAGAATTGATAAATGCTTACAAGAAAATTTTGCTTACAAAATGCATCTTTTAAGAAATATTTCTAAAAAGAATTTAAAAGTTTTAATAATCAAATCTATTTACATTGTTCAGACTCATGCCCTCATCTTTGTTGTCATATTCACAATGTTTTGACCATTATAAGCTTCTTCAGGTGTTTGGGATTTGGAACTGAATCCTTTATTACTGGATGAAATTTCAAACATTTCAAGAAGTTTGAAGCATATAACAGTGGAAATAATGTGAATATGGCAACAAAGATGAGGACAACAGTTTGAAGAATATAAATAGTGTAAATAATTACAATACTTCATCTCAAAAATATAGGTAGATAAAAAATGTCTATATTGGGCAAATTAAATTGATTAAAATGAAATTAAAAAGTAGCAACTTACTTCCATGAGGATAGTGATATTTTTTATCTTTGTCTTTCTTTCTTGGGCTTTCATTTTCATCTTGGCTTGTATCATCATCATATGTACAAATCAATAACTGTATACAAATAAAATGTAAATGTAATATTTTCTAAAATGACATAAATAGTTTCAAGTAATAACCTAATTGATGTTAAAAATTGTGGTAATCTATATAAAAACTTCAAAGGAAACTATCAAATGATACCATACCTATATATTAGTAAACTGTACTCCTTTTTATCATATCAAATGTATTCATGTTGACATTATTTACCAATAATACTTTTTATATGAAAGCCTGTAATACAAATTTTGTGGTTTCGATTAAATAAAAATTCCATTTACAAGAAAAAGTGTATGCATGGATGGAAAATCTTTTAGAAGTCTATGATTTTCTGAAATCATAGTCAGAGGCAAAGAATCTTTGAAAATCTTAAATAAAAGTGATAATTGTTTATAAAAACCAGAAGACTGCGCATAAAAATAATTGTAAATCTTTTATGTCATTTTTATCTTTCTGGCATAATAAAATGAATTGAATTTTTAAGTGTTTTCATTGATTTTCAAGTGATTTAAACGTCTTGACAGAAGAGCGACTTACTTGCATTACATCTGCTATTTTGTAGAAGGTCTTTTGGTCAACTGTCTTTAATGTTTCCATCATGCATGGAGAGTCCATAATCTTCAAGAAAATCAAACTTGTGCTTTATAAATATACAGGTATTTTAGTATAAAAGCAGTAAAACAATTTGTGACCAATGAAAAGATTAAATATGAAAAAATGGGGAGGGGAAAATTATACCATTTAGTAAAAAATTGAATTTTGTTATTATTTTACATAAGCCCTACTGAAGAGCAATAAAAACAATAGTAAACTCATAAATATTTCAAAAGGTACCATTTTATCAGCTGGTCTTAGCTAACATATCTTTAGCTTACATAACAAAACACACATTAAAATGAGCAACAAATTCTTAATAAAGGCATTTCATTTAAAACCATCACAAGAAATGGAAATTTTAAATGTTGGCCAAGAGATACAATTGCATTCAGAATTCTGAAATTTCAATGCTGTGATTTTTTTGTCAAAGTAGACATTTCTATGAGGTGAAATAATTTTGCTTATTTGCTCATGAAGACAGATTTAAGGATAAATAGGGTGGATGTAATTCAAAACTTAAAAAAAAATATAACTTTCCCTAGGATCTCTATTGTTTTTCCTTACTCTTAAATCTCCTCCTTCTGTCACAACCTTTCATGTACAAGATGATCAAACAAAATCATCTGATTCGTATTTTCAGCCAAGTTTTATACCTTTCTTCCTTCCCATAAATATCCTTCTATAAAGGAAATAGCCACTTGTTGCCACTTCTTCTTCTCTCCAACAATGAGTTAAGTGACATTCCATTTTCTCTTCTTCATTCAAACTACAGGCCACCATGATCCTAAAAGATCATTTCATACAACACAGTCCCATGCCCAGATCAGTGCTTTGTGCTCTCTCTGCAGTTTTTGTATTGGTGCCGTTTCATTTCTATCTCCTCTATATTTAGCATTCACATTATCATCATCTGCAAGAACCACTCACCTTAAATTCAAAATATACTGTGGCATACCATCAATGGTTAGGTTGTTAGGCAATTGCACTCCAGCCACTACTCCTCTCACCGATTGCATCATGCACTATGCATTTGGTGGCTTCATCCTAACCTCTTCCCCTATTTGGATCCTGCTTGGCATTTTCTCATCGGTATTCAGGGATATATCTTTCAGGTACCTACAAGTGAAACTTGACCTTTGGGGTACTGTCTCTTTTCTCTGTCCAACCTTAGGCACCATGTTGTACCAAAATGTTGCTTCTGCAGGTGAAATTCCTTCCCTCTTGGTTATTGCTTTTATGGTCTGATGGTGTTGCTCCACTATTCCATTTCTCCCTGGCAATTATGTTGCTCTATAGTACCTTCTTATTTTTCACTTTTCAAGCATCATTTGGAGAAGTTCTGAGTGGAAAATTGTGCCATTGTTCATTACCACCTCCTCTACTAAACCTTGTTTAAGAATTACCTTCTTTAGTTTTTCTGCAACCACAGTTGCCATTTCTGCATGCAACTCCCTCCATATCACCAGTCTCCCAGATCCACAGTTGATCATCGATAAGTATGAATTCCTACGATGATATGTTATATTAACAGCTGACCTCATCCAGTTGTTTGTTCTTCCAATTGCATCAGGATTGTGCACATTCAGGGTAGAGCCAATTAATTGACATCTGATGCAATTCCTGACCACCCTCTGGATTCCTCCCTTTTTATTGAGTTTTCACATAAAAAATATAGAATCCTGCCCCCTCCTATATGCAACTTTAGTTATCTAGTTCCTAGACATCATACTGGAGCCTCATTAATGACCACTTTTTGTTAATGCATCTGCCTTATTTCTTTCTGAAGATACAAACACTGCTTTCATTCGTAATCCAAATTTGGGTATCAATTCTCCTAAAATTCCTAATCTTCACTTTACTATCATTTCTCCTGCTCTCCTCTCCAGTAGAGTTCACCTAACTTAATACTGTGGTTGAATCAGTCCTGATTTTCACCTCTCTTAACCCCTACTTCAAAGACAAATTAATGCCTATTAGCATGGCATCTAATTCAGTCATATTGTTGTGGTTATAGTTGTCTTTATTCTCAGTTATGCTACATCATCCATAACCAAACTGTTAATCTCTATGACTATGCCTATAGAAATACTGCTATCATTGCACCACACTAGTCCTGTTTTCATTTTAGGGATGTGCCAAGTTTTAGTCATGAGGTCCCTTTTCTTCACCTCAGCTGAGATCTCCTGCATTACAATGATAGTTTTATCATTGACTTTACATTCCCAGTCTATTCCACTTGCTCTTCTTTTCATGTAGCTGCATGCTGGTTACTGCCATCCAGCAATGGGGTAGTGCCCCAACAGCTTTCCACAGACTGAAAACATTTGCTGCCTACTCATTTCTCCTGTCACCTGTGGGACTTTGTTTCCCCCTTTTGAATACAAGTTAACCCACTATTCTTCTCTTCAACTTAAGATCCAGCACTACACCCCTCCTAAGTGTTCTAATGGCTTTTCTGTCAATCTGAATTTTTGAAGAGGATTCAACCCTTCCTCCATCAACATCTTTATTACATCTATCATGGTGTCATCATTGTATGAATCAGTAGCTTCTTTTGCCTTATTGCTCTTCATTAGTACAGTTTTTGGGACTGCCAGGATGTGCATTGTGGTGCAGTGGATATCAGCTCGAAACGAGAAATCAGGGAGCAGAGTTTGAATTCCAGTTGAATTCCTTGTATTCATTTACGTGCAAATAACCTTGAGAAAGGTATTAATCCATCTCTTTCCTCCAGTTATGGGTTAAATAACAGGATGGATTGAGTTCTATAGCCTTGGCTGGCAACCAGGCTTCTGCAGAAAGTAATGGCAACCTACTGTGGGATATTCTTCTACCCAGTCAGTCATGTCTCTTTCGAGACATGATTGCCCAAGCGTGTATCATGTATGGGACTTGACTGACCATAATTTTTGGTACAGCATTGAGTTTGAACCCCAACTGAATGAAGCAGTAAGTTTTCAGTGTCCTAGCTGGTACTGCCATAGATTCTCTATGATGTGTAACTGCAGGTAGGTTGACTTAAGGTTCATGTTCATAGTTCCTCCTGTCAACTGCCTCAACTTTTTTATCTTTTCATCAAACACACTGATTATTTTGCTCCCAATATGAAACTCTACATAATGGTTCAACTTTCAAAAGTTTCATACTAGCCTGACTTTTTCTTTTGTAGCTTGGAACACAGCTATCAGCAATAACACTCCTTTTACTTTACCCTTCCATGGTAAGAGAATACTCTCCATAATCCATCTCTTCACTGATTTCTCAAACTCTACTCTTTTTCTTCTTTCAAGGAATTCTTGTATTCCACTTTATTTTTAATACTGAAGACTCTCCTATCCAATCCCATTCCACAGTCCATTTCACTCTCAAGTTTTTCAGAAGCTTCAAAGGGCCCTTTCTTCATTCTGGTCTCTATCATGTCCTTGTGTAACACTATATTTAGCATGGCCGGAACAAAAGAAATTATATTAAATTGCATTATTGATTTTTATAGATCAAAAAGAAACAAAAGTCACACTCATCCAACTGGTCATTATTACTCATTTTAAGCGCTTCTCCTTGCACAAAAAGTATAAGAAGTATAGCATTAACCAAACAAAATAGCCTAATTCATATTTTCAGCTTTTCTTCCTTCCCATGATTCTTCTCTCTTTCCACAATATCTCTCTATAAAATAAATCACCATGTGAAATCCTTTTATTTAATATTTAGTTTAAATGGGCTGAATTTAGAAAACACAGTCTTCTGTAATTAAGTGCCCCATTTCGAATTCATCAACAATTACATTTGGTTATGAAATATTTTCTTAAAGTAATATTTTTATTGACACTGTTAACCAGAACAAACAACACAGTATCATATAAGAGTTACCTTTGAAGAAAAAACTTCAGAGCCATATCGCACAGTACCATGACGAAGATCGTTTTGTAACTCAATACTTAGTTTGTCTTTCAAAGAAACAGACCCCAGTTGAACATCTTTTCGAAGTTCCTGAGCTGCACTCTACAAAGCAATAAAAAAAAAAAAGTTAAGTGAGTTAGTAAACTAAATAAGAGTCTACATTTATAACAAGAGTAAAGTTCAAGTATTTTATAAGCCAATGTTCTTCAACACTGGTGCATGCTTTTGCTTTTTGAAATGATATTGTTCATTCTCATCAACTATAACTCATTATTTAAGAGTGTACTGCCAGCAGCTGAAATAAAGAAAATCAAAGATGGAGAAAACATAGAAGATAGTTTTATGGCTTTGAATGAAATGTAACAATATTTAAAAAATATAAGTTAAATGGATGATGAACAGTCACAATACCAGTATTTATCATTTGGATTGCTTCCATAAAAATTTAAATTAAAATGAGCTTCATCATTATTTTATGGTCAAGTGTGAAGATCAAACAGAAGAATAATAAAAAAGAACACTGTTATTAGTGATAGAAAGGAAAAATGTGTTTAGATATTGGTAAGTAAACACATTACTTCCAATATAGCATCATATGAAATAAATTGGGCAGTAACTAAGTAGCCAGTTTATCTGTTAAGTAGTAATCCTTCACTTTCTTTTTTAATTTATCCAGATAAAGCACAGATATTTGTTGGTGTATATGCCACTTTTAAACAACAGATTTACAATGAAGAATGAAAACATTAGAAAAGAAATGCTACAGAAACATCCTAAGAATCTCTTATATAGACTGCATAAAAGTGCAAAACGTCATCAAATAAACAGGTCCATTGGAAAAACTCATTACCACCATCAAAAAGAGAATGTTAAAATTATATGGATACATCATAAAAACCATGAATCTTTCCACTGTCATTATACAAGGTACCAACTTAGACAAAAAAAGAAGAGACATACAGAGGAAAAATGATATGACAACCTCACTGAATGGACTAGAAGATCATTCACAAGAACTTAGACACTGGCACATAACTAAGACATATGGATAGAAGAAAACTATGACCACACCTAGTAATGGGATTGATGATGGTGATGATAAACCATTTTTTCACAGAATGGAGACACTCTCCTTGTCAAAGTGTACAGATACTTTGATTTTAGGCAAAAGTGCTGATTCATACATAAATAATCCTGTCATTTGTTTTAATGAATATTATGCTAGATGATTTTGAAATACAAAATAAAATGCATATTGCTTTCTCAATTTTTTTTAAACATATCCATAATTATTTAGTTTGTGTTATCTAGAAATTAAAAGGCATTCAGTAATTCTTCAACAAATTCATGTCTGAGCATCAAAAACAAACAAAAAGCATTTATAATTAGAAAAAAAACATTTCTATCTTTAATTTTATTTAAATAAAATAAACAAACCACTTGAGACAGATGAACATAGCTTTAGCAGGCAAAATACTTTCAGGTCCATGTACTTTGAGCAGTGTTCATATTTGTTAACAAAATATGAATTCAAAATGACATCTTAAGTAGAAGATCCAAAAAAGATTAAAGAATCTTCTAAAAATGAAAGACATGCATTATAATTTTTTCCTGTTACAAAAATTTAGTCATGCAATTTTTGTTTGTCAATTCATCTTCTGTATTTTTAGTAATACTCTAAGATTTCATTTTAACATGGTTTTATGTGCTTAATAATGGTGAAGTACACTGGGAAGTGGAAAGTAATGTAATTTATTCATGATTCAGATCCCCAAACACAATTTCAAAATATTTTTTATGTTCATAAAGGAAATATAACAGAAAAGTTATTAAAAAATAAAAAAAGTCATAATCAAGTACTCATTATTAACCAATCTGTCATACAAAAAAAAAACTTGTGATGGATTATATTGCAAATATTAACAAAGTTTATAAAAGTTTATTCAAAATTCAATTTGAAAAATATCACTTCTTCACTACCAGTCACAAAATTAAATAAACGAATATATATATATATATATATATATATATATATATATATATAGGTATGTTATGTCTATTCAGGCATATTCAGGGCAGGAACTAATAAGAAAAAAGAAAAAGAGTAAAAATAAATAAATAAACAAAGCGAACCCAACGCGAGTGTTTCCAAAATGGAGGATCGATTTAACGTTGTATGAGAAACTGAGCACCTCTAAAAATCTTTAAATATTCATTTTTTTCCAATTTTTTTTGATAATCAAAAACTTTGTTCTAAGAATGCTCTGAATAAAATTTACAAAAAATGAAAAGTAACCCAATTACGGGGGGGGGGGGGGTCCCAGTGGTACAGGTCCGCCGTGTTTAAGTTTCAACTTTCTGAAGAAAAATTAAAATTTTAACCTTGATCATCTATTGGTTGCCACGATTGGTCAGTTCTCATAATTCAATAACAAAAATAAGCTTAACTAATGAGGCAGAAATTCTCGAGTAAAAATGTGCATGAAATCTTTTAAATTTTTTAGCATTTTTTTTTTTTTACATGCACTTAAACTTTTAAACATTAAGTAGTGTATTGATAATTTAAAAAAAAAACGATTTATTTTTTCGTATACAAAGCTGCAATATCCATCAAAAGTATATCTATTTAACTAATTTCATATCGATTAAAAATTGAATAAATACAAACACAAAAATAAAATAAAATTCAAACAGCGAGTCTTTTCAAAAACACGCTGCCTGATCTAATATTGAAAAACAAATTTTACCAGAGGTAATCTGAGAATAAAATGTTGTTCGAGATCGAAAGCACTTTCTGCGGTTCCATCTCTTTTTTTCAGGTTCGGTTTGGATGAATTAGATGCTCCAACTTTAATATTAACTCCTACCATGATTTGTTTACTCTGTTTTTGTTAATCAATCGTGACAACGTATATCACGAGCAATGCAAACTTACTGATCTGGACTCTGATTAGAGAGTTACACTATACAGAATTATCTCCCTTGGATGACTATATATATATATATATATATATATATATATATATATAATATATATATATATATAAGTCACTTTTATATATATATATATATATATATATATATATATATATATATATATATATATATATATATATAATATCACTTATATATATATATATATATATATATATATATATAAAATACTTATATATATATATATATATATATATATAAAGTGACTTTTATACATGGGTTAAAGTATTAGAAAAAAGAGACTTTTCTAATACTTTAACCCATGTATAAGGTTATCTTTGTTTTGTTTGACACGTATAGAGCATCTCTAATATGAAAAATCTTTTCTTTATTCTCCCCTTTTTTTCCTTTCTATTCTTCTCTTTCCTTGTCTCTAGTTTTCTTACCTCCCTACTTTTCTTTCCTTTTTGTTTAACCCTATTCTCAATTTAATACCACCCTTAACCCCTTTCCTTTGTAAGCCAAACAAATCCAAATTTTCCATTTCTTCACTTACAACTCTATCAAAAAGTTAAAATCTAAAATTAGACATGAATTACTTCCGGATTTTTTTTTTTGTAACGTAAATTTCTCAAATCTTAACCGTCTTTATGTTTTTCTAACTTTTTTCTCTCTTTTTATTCTTATATTTTACTTTTTTATATTTTTATATATTTGTTTTTATTTTTTTTATTTCCATTTTGAAAGAAGGTCGGACGTTGCTGAGGAGATCGCTCTTAGGTTTTTAAGTCGAAATGTTCATTCAACATTTTTTAATTTTGAAAATTAATTTTACTTTATATTAGTTTTGTGTTGATTGTTTAATACTTAGTTTTTGATCCTAGGGTTAGACCAGACATATATATATATGTGTGTGTGTGTGTGATATAAACTGACAAACACACACAGACACATATATGTGTCAGTTCCATAATGATTTTTTCTTTTTTAGAGACTTTTGACGTGAACTTACAGACTTTCATCTTATTTTTCAGACTATCGTCATCTTTGTTGTTTTTTTTTTTGTTTTTAGTAAAACATTATCATTTATATCGATATATTGTCTTTTTCTTCAGATGTATGTACCAATATTCATAAAAAAATATTTTAGCAATTAAGACCTCTGTATCAAGGGTTTTTCTTAAGTTAAGATCACATGATGAAACTGGAAAGCATATGATAAACTAGAGACTAATAACGATTCCTTAAAAACAGGTGAAGCTTTCCCAAGATAATTTATTCTCATGGTAACACCCAGTTTTATGACTTTTAGTTGTGTTCTAAGTGGAGAAATTAAATTTTGATTTAATCGTTAAAAAACAGAAATTTTAAAAAAAGTGATTCTGGGCAACCTGACGCAGCCTGAGAGAAAAACATTGACGGCCAAAGTGCTGATAAAAAAATAACATTTGTTATGGAATAAAATCTGAGAGTAGATTTGTTATCTACTGTGAGCCTTTACCTTTTAATGTATCGAAAGTTGGCGCAGTCCAGCAATTCCATTGCTACAAAATGTTCTACCTTCCTTTTTTGTTCTCCTGGACAATCCTAGATTCAATAAATTCGAAATAAGATGGCGTGGGGCTTAGGGGTTAAAAAAATGGACAGTTGATTTACTCACGCTAAAAAGAATAAGATTAATAAAGGATGATAATAACGAGGAAACACTTTGTTCATTTATGTTCTCATTTATTTCATTGATAAAAAATTGATAACAACTGCATCGTCTATGCTTGAAACTTGATACACATTTTTAAGGCATGTACAACCAGTGCAGAAATTTTTTATGCCGTAAGAAAAAATTCTGCTGTGAACAAAAGGGGAAAGGAAATAAAAAAAACAAAACAAAACAAAAAACAAAAAAAAAAAATTCAATACAGCACAAAGGGTTCAAATAAAATTTACTACTTTATTAAACACAGCGAGGAGTTGTGAACTGACTGCAAAACAGGTCGGTTAGCAAAGGCTAGGTTATAGCCTTGGTACCACAAGAAAAAAAGAAAAAAGAAAAAAGAAGTCTTTTACAGTTATCTTCTTAATCTGAAGCTTCAGATTAAGATTTTTTTGAAGGTAAAGAACTTAGGGAGAGTAGTCTCATTCTAACTACCGGATAGCGGCTCTGTTTTCCCTAATTTTTGTTATGTTCAGTGTTCGAAGTTCGTTTCTTCTTTTTTCAAGCCTAAAATTTTTTTTTTTTTTTGTTAAATCTCTTCTTCAACCCTCGTGGGTTGTGGGCCGACCTGGGAAACTGTCCCTTTTCTCTGTAAAATAAAATTTCTTTCTTCTTCTGGAAGAAATGACATTCAATCTTATTTTTCTTCTGCCATGTGGGTTAGTGACAAACAGGGGAAACGGTCCTTTTTAGAGAAATAAACTCTCTTTCTTCCTCTGGAAGAAATATCGTCGAATCAGTTCGTCCGAAGGAATCCCTTCTTTTCTTCTTTTGCGAGCTTCTCAAACCCGCAAATAAATTCAGACTTCTTTTGACGTCTTTGGTCTGACAGAGCAAAAATTTTCAGGACTGCTTAAGTCGACGAAAATAAAAAACTAAAGGTTCCTGCTCTTTCAAATTCTATCAGAGGGAGCCAACCAATCAGAGGCGAGATACGCGACACGTGGTACAGCAAAGACATTTTAATTTCTCAACGGCCTTAGCGAGAAAAGGAGAGAAAGAAATATTATCTGCCCATGCCCTCCACTGAAAATTGTACATATGGGAGTTAAGTAGGACTTCATAGAGCAGCAGAGGTATTATGGTGGACGTGGTAAGAATGGTAAGTAAAAATGTGGTATTATGGTGTCAGGTTTATTATAAGTGTGTGAGGGTCGACGAAAGTGAATAGCTAAGTTAAACTAGGACAGATGATGACCAGCCTTCTCCATCCCCGTTTTAGGCATTGTGCCATATTTTTTGTATTTTATACAAGAATAAATAATGAGAAAGAAAACGAAGAAACGAACGGACGAACAAAATTTCAACACCCTCCCAAAAGAAAAAGAAAAAATGCCTCAAACGGAATAAAGTTCAGACCAAGTTAAATATTAGTACCAAATAAAATCTGAATTTCTTTCACTAACACTTCTACTACCTCTACGAAGCCGAATGTTCAATCCAGAACCAGCCGTTTGTCACTAGCGATTACATCAGCCGACTTCAAAGGGAGTATGGTGGCCTGGTGAGAGTGAGTAATGGATAATTCCATGGGAAAAACGGTCCTCAAAGAATGCTCGTGTGTGACGCCATCACCCTTTTTAATCGACACATATCGGACCAACCCATCGTTACCCTGTGTGGGCCCAATCACTCTTCCAAGGGACCAATAAGGTCGAGGCTTCATGGGATTTTTAATGAGTACAACATCTATTTTAATAAGATTTTTGAATTCAGACTGCAGGTCACGAGACAATTCTCTTAATCCTAAGAGATACTCTTCATACAACAACCTTTTAAATTCATCCAGATATTGATCTCTATATTCCAAGCTGACAAGAAGATCATCACTAGAAGCGGGAGGATTGGCAAAATAGGTTGCTTGTTCATTCAAAATGACAGAGCTGTTATAATAAGGGCGAATAAAGGCGTTAGGAGATATGTTCAAACTCGCGTCATCAGAACAACGGTAGGTCAAGGGACGCGCATTAACCGAACTCTGTATATCGGATAAAACCACCAGAAGCTGGAAATAGTCTGATTTCTGTCGCCCAATGCTCTTAAAAAGACAGTTATTCACAACTTTGATTAATCTCTCCCACACGGAACCAAACCAGGCTGAGTACAACGGAATAGTCTGGTGTTTGATGTGGTGAACACTAAAATTCTGTTCAAACTCGTCCGACATATAAACTTTCTGAACAAGATTACAACCAGCTACAAAGGAGCGAGCATTATCGGAGTATATGTGGGACGGAACACCATAAATGTTAAAGAATCTCACAAGTGCTAAAACAACAGAGTTAGAGGTCATATCAGCCAATAGTTCCAAATGAATAGCCCTAACGCTGAAACACGTAAAAATCAGGATATACATCTTTCTAGATTCTTCACTTTCCCGCACCCATAAGTGTCCTGTAAAGTCAATCCCAGTGTGTAGGAAGGGCCTAACAAGGTTGACTCGATGTTTGGGCAAACTGGTTACGTTAGGGTATTTAAAGGAGAAGGAGTTGTACTTCTTGCAAATGCCACAAGAAGATAATACAGTTTTAACCGTCTGCCGAGATTTAAGTATCCAAAATCCTGACAAACCAAGTCTACTCAATGTTGCAGCAATGCCTAGATACTTGCATTGCAAATGGCAGTTCATTATTATAAGGTTAGTTACATGGCAAGATCTTGGCAACAAGACAGGATAAACAATATCACCAAAAAAGAATTTAGAATTACCGATCCTCCCTCTGGATCGGAGCAACCCTTCATCATCCAGAAACAGATCCAACTTAGTAACCAACAGTGGAATCTCGCCATTACGAGGGTTCAACAAGAACTTTATTTCCTCGCGAAAATATGAGCACTGTATGAATTTAAGCAAATAAATTCTAGCCTTCAAAATGGGGTTGTTGTGTTGCTTCGTTTTGGTATAATTAGAAAATAACACAAACTTGAATTAATGATGTTTATTTTTGGTATAAAACTTTAGGTTTTTACATCAAGTTACAACCTTTAAATTTTGTGTGGATACAGGAGCAGACTAGCTAAATTCTCTTCACTGTGGGATGCTAGTAGTAAACGAGCCTATCTCTTCTGGACTCTAGTGGTCAACTGACTAGCGTCTTCCTCTTTTCAAATCTCCTATACAAAACTACTGTTCTTAACTCCTACTTCTTACTCCTACTCCTACCAAAAGAAACGGTTCCTTATTTTGCCGTCCAATTTTGAATTCTTGGCGTCAGTGTGTCTATCTTTTTCTGTTTTTAGAACACTCGCCGTTTTATAAACCATAACAGGGTCCTTGTCCGACCTTTTCAAATTCAAATCAAATTTCAGGACCAGAGACAAAACCCTCAAAAGTTTAGCGAAGGAAGAAAATCTTTCCATGTCCAACACAGGACCCATCTCAGGAACTTCTGTGTTTGAGGTGCAAACATTAGCCATTAGTCTCCGACTCTCATAGCTAAGACCGCACAGTTTGTTTTCCGGCCAATTTAAAGTGTCAGTATTGAGCCACAAGGGACCCTCCATCCAACGGGGCAAGACCGATTCGAATTTAGACAAGGTAATTCCTCGTGTTATCAAATCAGCGGGGTTGTCATCTGTGCTCACGTATTTATATGTAACCTCATAACCTAGGTTACGCAGTTCTACAAATCTAGAACGAATACCTTTCAAACGATTTTGAGTAAATTGACATTTAGTCTTAACGTTATCCGATAGAACCCAAGTTAAGACCACTTGTGTATCTACAGCCACGATAATGTCCTTCAACATATCTCGAGGGTATGCCTTTATAATACTGGGAATACATTTCATGCACAAATAGACTTGTGGCACCATCCCGACCCTGGTCGCTGTTGGCTTCGATCCAGTCAGCTGGTCGTGGATTGACTCTCTCACGGTGTTCTCCCTTGTCCCACGTTGTGTTGATTAATCACAAGTTAGTCACGTGAGTTTTCCACTAGCTATCTCTCTGTCGAACTAAACCAAACCGGGAAGTGTGCACACAATTGAGTAATAAAAGAAAGAAATATAGCATCAAGAAAATCAGTGAACCGACGGCTGAAAAGTGTTGTAAAATAACGTCTTTATATACAGATTATACACAATAGTCTCTTGAATAATTTCCCATCCCTGCTTCTATCAACTGGTAGCGGAACGGATGTCTCTTAGGTAAATCGAATTATTCTCCTAAGCAATAACGAGAAATCTGGCTGGCCGCAGCTCGCTACTCCAACAAAAGTCTAAGTTCGTTATAAGTCTAGTCAACTTTTTGCTTGTTTTCCGGAATGTTACGGAAATTGCCAAAGTGCTGGGTTATTCTCTTTCAGTTAGCAATTTCAGACTTGTCTGCAAATTCTCTTGTCTGTCTCTTAACTCTGGTTGGTTGATTGGTGACTGACTTCTCTACGGTCGGCATCCAACAGCATGGCAATCATCTCTCTGTCTCTTTACTTCTTTGGTTGGGAACTGTCTTTGGTCATTACGTCTCTGGACCGGGAAATCTCTCTGCCACTCGAGCTGCAACTACTCCAACTGCAACTGAAAACTGCATTCAGTTGTCGATCTCTGCAACTTCACTCCGACTGGACTGTGCTCCAACTCGAACTTCAACTCAAAAACTTTGTCTGAAAATTCTCTTGTCTTTAACTCAGGTTGGCCGGCATCAGGCCTCTTCTGTCGAGCTCTGTCATTCCGAGTTCAACTGTAACTGGAAACTGCATTCAGTTGTCGATCTCAAAAACTTTGTTTGGAAATTTTCTTCTGTCCTTAATTCAGGTTGGCCGGCAGGCTCTGCGGTTGGCGCCCAACAACATGGCGCCTATCTTCGTCGTTACATCTTTAGGCTGGTAACTGGAACTGAACTTCAACTGCCTCGAACCGCCGCTGGAACTTTTTCCGGAACCTTCTCTACGCCAACTTGAACCCAACTCCAACTGATTTTGGTCCCTCGGAACCCTGTATTTATACCCATGCCATGGTGTGGGGCCGACGGTCGCTGGGTGTCTAATCCCCCGTCTCGGCAACCAATAAAATCCTGAGGTTAGCTGCTACTCGTTGTTGCATCTGGTTTACCCAATGGGATTAATCTGCTTTTTATGACGTCAGTTGTTAGTCGTCTCCCCCTATCGGGGCTTGTTTACAGGACCAATGGAATTTCTCTCGATCTTATAACGTCATCTTTCCATACCCCTTTCCTGGGCTGGACTTAACCGGATTTTCTCTCTCAAAATTTTTCTTTCTCACGAAACAATTTCGGGGATTTTTTTTCTTAAAACAATAGGTATTAATCTTCACTGTCTTCGCCCAAAACAAGTTGACAAGGGTCCATTGACATTGGTACCCAAATAATAATTTCTCTGCACCTGTTTTTAATATCCATTCTCTGAGTCACCTATATTTTCAAGCGACAAGAATGCCTTGGAAAAAAATCAAGTTAGCAGACCCCTATTGGTACAAATAGACAGCAAATCCATAAGCTTTCTTAGAGGCATCACAGAAAAAATCTAACTTAGCAAGGGCGGATGTATCAACAGCAAATTGTTTGAACCTCAGGCTGTCGACATTCAATAAATCCAGATACAACTTATTCCATATTAATTGAATATCATTAGGGATACGGGCGTCCTATGCTTAGCCCAATTTCCAGATCTCAGAAGAATTCTACCTCTAATAGTAACAGGAAGAACTAACCCTAAAGGGTCAAATACTGCTGAATTCTGAGACAAAATACCTCTTTTGGTAACAGCTGCCACTCCAGCAGTGCAAGGGGCCAGCAGCAATTCATCTGTAGCAGTTTCATATAAGTAACCTAGCATCTTTTCAGAGGGAGAGTCATGAGAAACCAAGTTATCATCTTCCCTCGTGCGAGCACGTAGGGTCTCCTCATTGGAATTGCAATTCTTAAGCAAGAAACCACCTTCGCTCATTACATTCACAGCATTTAAATATAGATTCATAAGAAAATCAGGAGAGTTGTGAGTTTTAATTAAATTATCCACATAGAAATTACTGAACAACATTTCTTTACATGGGCTGGGTGGATATTTTTCAACGTGATACTTTATCACATAGTTGAGGATAAAGGGAGTAGCAATGAATCCAAAAATTAAGGCTCTGTAACGAAAACAAACTAATTCGTTACCTAACTTCATGAAAAAACAAAAACAATTTTTATCAGAGTCTTTTTCAAGACGGATCATTAGAAACGCTTTGCGAATATCGGACAAAAGGACGAAACGATCTGTCCTGAATTTGAGCAGCAGCTCAAGCATATCAAAGTATAAATTCACCCCAGGATATGCACAGTCATTTAAGGAGGGGTAACCTCCAGTTCTCAATGAACAATTAAACACAGGTCGGATTTTGGTAGAACATTGGTCAGCCTGCTTAATCACAGGCCTATGAGGGATCCATTTATCATCTTTAAACTCCGAAGGGTCGACTATGAACCTTTCAATGATTCCTTCTCTCTCTCTTGATCCAGAAAGACCTGGCAATAGTCATTATATAGGCCTTGTCTGGTCCGTTTCTTCCCCAAACAGTTAATTTTCTTCTCAACAGAACCTGCGCGAACAGAATTTTCAACAATAAGCAACAGGTCTGAGTTACCTACATGCCAACAAGTATCAACAAGTATCAGAAACTACTGAAGTATTAAGAGAGGGGTACAGCGCACCTGCGTACCCGCGACTGCTACAATTCCAGCATGGTGGGAGTTTCAGCTCCTTGCCCGGACAGGCTTTACTCGCGTGGGATGGGCTAGTACAACGGTAACACAATCCCAGTTCTCCACACCTTTTTACCCTGTCAGTAAGCGAGGTGTAAGTGGCACAATTGAATGCCTTGTGTTTATTACTCCTACATAAGTGACACGTAAAATGGACTCCAACCAGTTTCACAAAAATATTTTCCAGGATGGAGGGCTCTTTTGTAACCAACTCCTGAAATCCTATTTATTTATTTTCTTCGAACTAGACACTGTCTTATGAAGGTTAGATTTTACTGACCTGGTCAATTCGAGACTCTTCAAGTTAAACTTGGGGCATTCCAACTTAGGAGTTAAATTGTAAAGAGTAGTCTTAAAATTCATATTTCGCGAGTTGGCAAAAGCCACAGGCTTGGACAAACTCTGCAACCTAGCAATGCTGTCCAAGACTTTGGCTCGATACAGAGCCTTCTCTTTATTAAATGAAAAGACAATATCTTCTTCAGTGTCATTTTCCAAATAGGAATTATTTATTTGGTCGTCCAGCATTTCCATAGAGGAAAGATACCTTTCGATTTTGAGAACAAAGAGTTGAGCTTCGGAAGGGGTATCTAGGCCTACCAAAAATTCTAAGGCTGCGGAGATCTTTCCCTTAAGTATCCCCTTTCTCTTAAGGAGAAGGGAGACGGTGGGAGTGGAGGTAATCTTTCCTACACGTGTACAAAATGGCGCGCAAAATTGGCGCTAAACAGAAACAAACAAGGAGACAATATGGCGTCTACAGCACGCCTAAAAGAAGAAAGCAAATAAATGGCGGCTAGAACCGCACAAAACAAGAACAAACCAATTTAAAGCAACGTTGGGAAACAGAAATACCTGCAAGAAAAACACGAACGTTAATGCAGTCAGCAGAGCAAACTCAAATCCTCTTTTAAATTTGAATAAGGTTAATTATGAACAGATTGAAGGGAAGGGAACTTCTGTTTTGCAGAGGGCAACTGTTTTGCAGAATGCAGAAATTTTTTATGTCGTAAGAAAAAATTCTGCTGTGAACAAAAGGGGAAAGGTATTAAAAAAACAAAATTCAATGCAACACAAAAGGTTCAAATTAAAGAAAATTTACTACTTTATTAAACACAGAGAGGAGTTGTGAACTGACTGCAAAACAGGTCCGTTAGCAAAAGCTAGTTTATAGCCTTGGTACCACAAGAAAAAAAAAATTAAAGTCCTTTACAGTTATCTTCTTAATCTGAAGCTTCAGTTACCCCCTCCTTTTTTTTTTTTTTTTTGAAAGGAGAGAACTTAGGAAGAGTACCCTCATTCTAGCTACCGGATAGCGGCTCTGTTTTCCCTAATTTTTGTTATGTTCAGTGTTCGAAGTTCGTTTCTTCGTCTCAAGCCTGGAAAAAGTGTTTTTTTTTTTCTTAAGTCTCTTCTTCAACCCTCGTGGGTTGTGGGTCGACCTGGGAAACTGTCCCTTTTTTCGGTAAAATAAAATTTCTTTCTTCCTCTGGAAGAAGTGATGTTCGATCTTGTTTTTCTTCCGCCACGTGGGTTAATGACAAACAGGGGAAACGGTCCTTTTTAGAGAAATAAACTCTCTTTCTTCCTCTGGAAGAAGTATCGTCGAATCTTTTGTTTCTTCTCAGTTCGTTCGAAGGAATCCCTTCTTTTCTTCTTTTGCGAGCTTCTCAAACCCGCAAATAAATTCAGACTTCTTTTTACGTCTTTGGTCTGACGGAGCTAAAATTTTCAGGACTGCTTAAGTCGACGAAAATTAAAGAGGAAGCCAACCAATCAGAGGCGAGATACGCGACAAGTGGTACAGCAAAGACATTTCAATTTGGAACGGACGAATAAAATTTCAACACCATTTATTTTAAATGTACAATACTAATTGTGCAGAAATTATCATATATTAAGCACTTTCTTTATAAATACGCCTTTAAATATACTGTACTAAATAGACTAAGCACTATCTTTTAAGTGCATATTGAAATGTACAAAATGATGCGGTGATATCCCCCTTGCAAAGTTTAATTAAAAAAGCAGTTACGATAATTTACATATCGCACATGTCGTGGATCCAGGTAAAAAAATTTACATTAGTGCAAAACTTACATCAAAACGATAACTCGTGTTTCTTAACACAGACGCTGGATTGAAAAATTTAAAGTTTGAATTTCGCATTACTCTTCGCTGAGTGGTCAATAAATAGAAGGCACATGAGAACATGTTAAAATGTAAATTTTGCCAAAACTTATGATGTGTTCCGGAGCCTATTCAGTTAGCATTTAAGGAAGAAACTTAATGAAACCCTTCACTTCGGAATGGGAAGAAAGACAGTCACGCCAGTCGCCATGTAACAGACAGAGGCCCAATCGTCCACTTCACTCGCCATGCGGCGCAAAGCTCAACCTCTAAGTGAGAAATATACTTTTCAGCTCTCTCACACTCACTTCAATGCAAACGTTCATTCACACAATTATTTATTCACTCACAATATAAATCCTCAGCGAAAATTTGAACGTCAACCGAGTGCCACAGAAATCCACGTAACTACAAACTGTTGAATTTTGCAAAGTTAAGTAACTCTTAACACACATACTAAAATTACAACACACTCACTCATACAATTAATATACTCACTCACTGACTCAAACAATTATGTTAACTCAAAGAAAGGAACAAACATTCAACATTTTCTACATATACCTTTGAGCTCACTTAAAGCAACTAACTTCAACAAACTATTTTATATTCTCTCAACACGTAACCTTATCTCTACATTTTTTATATTTTGTGAATATAAATTTTGTCTGTTCATTTGTTGCCATTTACCAGGATTTTCTTTGTTCATTATTTGTCCATGTGTTCGTTGTCAATAACCAAAGCTATAAAATTTGTGTGGAGTATAAGGCCTAATTCCACTACAAAACTTACTTTTGTTTATTTTGAACATTTACATGCAGGCAGACTAACCTTGATGTTCCAAGGCATTATTCTGGCCATTCTATTACTGTGTAGAATTAGATTTCTACATTCTCTGTTTTAAAACTATTAAAAGTGGATCACAGCTAAGTATTCTCAGTTCATGCTAAACCTATTAAAATTGGCTCCAGACTTCAGTTACGAAAGAGCGCTTTCTGACTGAATAGTAAATATTAAAAATCATATTTCCCTTCATCCTTGACCCTGCACGTGCATGTGTATCTTTATTTCTCGCCAACCGATTTGGGTCATCCCACGTGATCAATAAAATTCATAAATATGAAACTTCAACTCGAATTATTCAGTGGCTTCTTCTTATAATCAACTCGTCACACGAATCTATGAAACCCAACTTTCTTTTTGCTAAAAGTTTTAACATCGGCTTGTGAAATTCAATTTCTTCAGTGACTCCAACAACTTTGATAGCTCGACACAGAAATCTATGAAACTCAACTTACTGACTGAAAGTTAATTTTCTTTAATATCAAATAGCTTGTTAAATTCACTTACTTTTTGAGATCAACTGATCAAATGACGAATTCAAGCATGACGAGATTCCTAAACTCACTCAACATCATTAACTACATTGAGGAAAACGCCACGAATACAGTTAAAGCGAGACAGCTTATCTTAACTGTAAGTCGAGCAAACTATTACGAACAATTTTCAACAAACAAATATTCTATAGTGAACCACTATCATTCGTACATACACGCTTACATAGATTCAAACATCATACCACTTTGTCAAACAGTGATTGATCATTAGCCAATCACATTTACACGTGAAAAGCCAGTTTTCCTGCATACTCATGCTGGACTATTTAAGCAGCGCATCCACATGCATCTCCAGTGAGGGCCCAAGCTGCCAAAGCAGCTGGGGGCATACGTATAATTCTCACGAACACATGCACACCCGCACCCGATTGCAGATAGCAGTCGTCGTGCGGAATTATTTCTCACTTATACGTGTATACATACACACACATTCCCACATACAAAATATTGGGACCCCAGCAGCAAAAGCAGTTGCGAGAACATGTGACAACCTCCAATATACAGAACTTTCTATCAATTATTCTTCTTTTCTGAAGAAGACTTTATTAGAAACAACCTTTTCCGAAGTACATTCATTCACTAACTGACATTAACTGTAATTTCAAAACTTGACCTCCATAAGGCGAGCGGTGACGACGGAATCCCGGTGATAGTCCTTAAGATGTGCGCTCCTGAACTCTCCCCTGTCCTCTCTAAACTATTTAAGTACTGCCTTTCTGCTTCCTGTTTTCCTGCATGCTGGAAGTTCTCTTCAGTCGTTCCTGTATTTAAGAATTGTGGTGAACCCTCGGACCCATCCAACTATCGCCCTATCAGTCTTCTACCGATATTCGGGAAAGTGTTCGAGGCCATAATCAATGCTGAAATAGTTCAACATCTCACTGCCTACAAACTCTTCTCTGACAGTCAATATGACTTCCGCTTTGCCAGGTCCACTGCCGATATGCTAACTACCGTTACGGAGTACATGCTCCAGACCCTCGATGAATCAGGCGAGGCTCGTGCGGTTGCTCTGGACATCTCCAAGGCTTTTGACTCTGGCCTTCTTTGCAAGCTGCGGGGTTACGGTATGACCGGTCGCCGGCTTGACCTAATCCAATCTTTTTTAAATAACCGCAAAATGAACGTAGTTTTGAATGGGCATACCTCTTCATCCTACAGCACGAATGCCGGTGTCCCCCAGGGCTCTATCCTGGGCCCGACGCTCTTCCTTATTTTCATCAACGACCTCCCAGATGAGATCAAGTCCCAAATAGGCATCTACGCAGATGACACCACAATATACTCCCGCATCACTAAGAAACCTGGCGTGGTGGACAGACATAATCTCGCTGCTGACCTTGAACGGGATCTACGATCTGTGGTGAATTGGGGCAAGAAGTGGCTTGTCAATTTCAATGCGTCTAAGACCAAGCTGTTGTCTGTCAATCATCACAGGCAACCTCTCTTATATTATACAACTGTTGATCAGAGCAGCCGCTCTTGACGCTACGCAAGAGTTAGGGCTCCTAATTACCAGTCGGAAACAGAAACCAGGAAACTGCCAACCCGGTACCCTCACAGTGATGAGTCGTTGCCACCAACCAGGCAGATCGTAGGAAAATCACGGAAGCACCAATACTATGGTCAGAAGTGAGAGAAGAGAAAGCCGGAGACCACATCCTGAACAAGGAACAAGGGGCAAGCCTCTACTCCTGATCAATAGACGTGGGAGGAGTGTGAACCGGGCGATAGTTTGGGCTATCTACTCCAATTAAAAAAAAAAAGAAAAAACAAAAGAAATTTGGTTGGTGACTTGCTAAGTTTTAACTTAGTTAAGTCAAAGACATTTCTGCTAACAAAAAAAAAGTCCTTCAAATTAGACATTATACAAAAAAAAAAAATCCTTCAAGTTAGAAATTAGGACAGTTTGGTCTCCCCAAAAACGCACGTGTTACTACCAGCAAGTTTAAAATACTTTTACACTTTTTTTGGTCAAGGGCGTTAGTAGGGTGGCCGACTAACGGGAAAGGAAAGGAAGGAAGGAAAGAGAAGGAAAGAAGGAGGCTGACTGTGTCTAGGGAAAAATTAAGGATAAAAAGACAGCAGTCTAGTCAAAGACATTTCTGTTAGCAAAAAAAAAAAAAAATCCTTCAAATTAGACATTATACAAAAAAAAATCATTCAAGTTAGAAATTATACAAACACTGGCAAAATAAAACAGGATAAAAATAAGTAAACAAACAAAATGGCTTACTTTTAACGATATTCAGGACAGTTTGGTCTCCCCCAAAACTCACGTGTTACTGTTCCTGAAAGGGGCAATTCCATTCGGCATTTTCCATGCCGAGCCATTCATGCATTTAATAATTTTGGTGTCTTTTATATATTAGAAAATGTCCACTCCCAGAATTCCTTGAATATTTATTTGATTGTTATTATTATTATGAGAAAAGGCTAATTTGTAATTTAATTTAGTCAAATTGGTTATCACTTATCTGAAGTCATCGAACTTGAATTGAATACTGAATTTATCATCTAAAAAAATGAGAATAGGAAATTATCTTCTTTTGCCTACATCTACTTCTAAAATGACTTAATGCAATCACTTACTGGAGACGCCTAGTTAAGTTTTTACTTGGAAATCTACAGGATTCAAACATTAGTTAGGACATTTTAACTTCTTTAATATTCCTTTAGATAAATATGACCGTTGGCTACCTGTACCTTTTAAACTGTTTATGAAAACTTTATAAGCACCTCAGCATAATGTGACTTCTACTATAGTAAGGTAGCATAAAGTTGTTTTCCTCATTCGTATTACCACCCACAGGTGTAAAAAGAGAAATTACCTTCTTACTATTATCACACTGTGGCGTTATATGTCTCTTAAGAACATTATTTACAGAACATAATCTATTCTAAAGTTCAGAGCAATTTTCATTTTTATGTTTGCTACAAAACATTTACTGCATAACTTCAACTGCTTGCATCTGGCCGCTCTTGACATAGGTAGGATATTTCGTACACCTGCTCATGGGATGCTCATGTAAAGTACAACATTTACATTGTATCCTATGATAGCAAAATTCTGCAAGGCAGCACCATTATTTTCCTTTTCATCAGTTCTATCACTTAATATTTTTTCATATACGGGGAAGAGCCTCTTATTTTTTCATCAGTGTGCGGATGACTTCAGTATAATTCTCAAATATTTCCCTTAAAGAAGAATAACTGTTACCTACTCTGTAAATGATTTTCCGCCTTAGAATATGGGGTAGTTTATCAATTACGATGTGGCTTATGAGTTTGAATCCAGAGGGGTCTTCCGTGAAAACATACATACCATACAAAGTTTTTAACTAGGACAAATGAAATCAGCTTTCACTTCGGCAAGATATTGTTTAACTGTCACAAAATCGAGGTTGTATTTAGAAGAACCGGTTATTATTTGTTTGAAGATCTCATGAATTATAAATGACACATCCAAAAATTCTTTCATTAATATACTTAGTAATTGTAATATGTGAAATTGGTTGAAGAGCATAGCCAGTAAAATGGCATTGTTTTATTAGAATTGATGGAATTAGTACAGTTGTTAAATTGTGCTATAAAATTCTTGCACTCAAACTATGGATTAATACTGTTAAAAGTTGTACACTATAATTGGGAATTGAGATCATTGAATATATTCTTTGGTATTTTGGATAAAGTCTGTAGCAGACTAAAAAACGATTGGTTAAAAAATACATTTTTATTTTTCTTTAAACTACCACACATTTTCCTTGACGCAAAAATCTAACTTAAATCGCCAAGTAGGTGTGAAGTTTTGCTCTCAACTATTTCAGCACATTACGTCATAAATAGTCCGTCAAAAATGACCAAGTAGCAGATCTCATCCTGCCAGCCGAAGGAAACGGAAGCCCGGATGTCCGAGACGACGGAATGCGCACTATGCACCAACTGCTATTTCAAAAAACAACCTACTCTAGCGACACCAATCTTCCTGCTGACTATATCAATCATAATGCACACATTTCAGTCCGACGTGATCACGGTTCGCTTATCAATAAACCAACACTGCATTATGGATAAATTTTTGAGTTATAAAAAACGCACTTCAACAACAAACAGCGACGCCGAAGAAGCAGGAGTATCTGCAAATGCTGAAGTTAGATGCTGAATAATATTCTGCAACTGTTATTGGACATTCATCTTAAAAACCGAAGAAGAATTGTAATGAAAAGAAAATCTGTAATATGTCTGTGTTTAAGGCAACAAATCTTTAGACGACCACAGGTACTCTCTTGTTTTCCTGGTCTTCTTCTTCTTCTTCTTCTTCTTCTTCTTCTTCTTCTTCTTCTTCTTCGTTTACTTGTTCAAACACTTCGTCAACCGAATAAATTCGTATTGCACAAATCGCCGACTTTCCTCGTTTTATGCCTTTGTCTCAGCTTCTTATTCGTATACGAATTACAACGGGCGGTTCGTATGTCGACATGGCCGCTTCTCTATGCATACTTTGTAAAACCGTACGCCTTCGCAACGGAACAAGGTTCACACACCCTCTTATCTCCAGGCCACAAAGTTCCGTCAGACGCGCCTGGGGGTGACATTTGCATGTGCAGTATTTGAGCAGTGGGAGTGCGCCATAGGTGCGTACCCTTTTGTGTCGAGGGAAAAGGCTTTCACGTTGTGCCCTCCCATGTCGTTCGCACCCTGTACAACTTGGAGCAGGCCTTTTCTGTCGAGTGCTTCTCCTAAGCGGCACGTCGGGGACGCTATCCTCCGATGCCCTTTCGGCAGTTGCTGGATTATCCGCATCCGGCCTGGTGGTGTCTGGAACAGCATCTGCTGGGCTCAGACCAGATACAATTGGCATTTCGCTCTTTGCATTTGTGGAGCGCTCTCCTGCGTCTGGATCGCACATGGTGCAGCTTGGGGCGGGCCTCTTATGCCGGGCACTCCTCCTGAGCGGGATAACAGGGGATTCATCCTCGGATGAACTTGTATCTGCATCGGATCTGCTGGCCACGTCAGCATCCGTAGATAAACTACTGATGTCGGAGGCAGAGCTCAGTGGACTTGACCAAGCGTGTACTGTCCTTACCACTTTCCTCTGACGTCGGATTCCAGAGCAGGACAAATATCGCGCATGTGACGTGGGATTCCATCGACTAAAACAGATTGTTGGCTGATCACTCCAGTCACTCGCCCTCGCTTGAATTTGGTGGTGCATCGGCTACTTGGGGGTTTTATCCAGACGGGATCCCCTACGGCGTATGTTCCGAGTGCTTCCTCGTTGGCAGGTGTTTGTTCAGCATGAATCCCTTTTTCTCGAACTCTGTATCTGTAGATAGCGTTTGTAGGTGCAGTTTCCGGGAACTCACAGTCCTTAGTCGTGATATTATACCAGTAGGTGGCCTCTGTGATAGTGCACTGTTTCCTGGCTGCAATTGTCTTTATGCTGCGATGGCTTCTTTCCGTTGCCTGATGGTACATAAGCTGCAGCCGGACCCCCCCCCCCCATTCCTGTAAGAACTCCTTAACCTGTTACCTACAGAAGGCGGGGTCGTTGTCGGTTAATATCTCTTCCGGTGCACCTCGTTAAAAAATTGACTTCGGCTGGTGGATGATGCACGAGGAGTCCTATTGGGCAATGGGTCTCCAAACAGCAAAACGTGTAAATCCACAATCGATAAGGGGGAGGAAGTGGTTGCCACCATAATGGGCGATGTCCATTCCCATCCCTTACCATATGATGCTTACTTCCAGCTGACCCCGTTTCCATTGCGCCGGCGCCGGGTCAATCGTTTGACACTCTTCGCATCTTTTCACTACCGTCCTGGCATCCGCTTTTTTCAACTGCTGGATCAACCATTTTGGCGAAATAGAGTGTTCGCCTGATCCCAGGATGCCCACACTGTTGATGAATGCTCATGATTTGTTCCGAATCCAGACTGTGCGCTATGGTGGCACATAGTTGCTGCCGAGGCACGAATTCTTTCCGAGCGCTAGTCAGCCATCGTTGCGGAACCTGAGTTAGCACGCCCGCTCTGTTCATGGTGGACCTAATCAACGCTGCATCCACGACCAAGTTGTACTCCTTGATGATCTCGACCAGTGTGGCGAGTCGCCTTGGCAACAGCATTTCACTTGATGCTTTTGTGGCCAGTCGAACCCTTCCAATCAGAGCATCAGTTATCCACTGGTGTGTACTCGCAGAGTCCGTAGCACCTTGGCTTGCCACTGTTGTGCTAGGTTAACCCCCTTTAAAGTGGCGTCATGTTCAGCCAGGTTGATGTGTCTTGCATCATTCTCTGGTCGAAGCCAGCAAGCATCCTCTACAATGGCACCGTTAGTCTCCAGGGAGACTTCCAGTGCAATTGAACTGGCATCCACCCAAACAGTGAATTCGTTTTCACCGACGCACCAATCTCCTCGCACGGGATCATATTGATTCACTTTGGCCACAGTTTCTATTAGCATGCTTCTCAGGGTTGCGTTATGCACCTCATTGACCCATTCCGACGAGCATACGAGAAAGTGGCTAACCAGCTTTCTACATACAGAAAAGGTGCTCCTGCGCGTAATGACAGGCGGCACCTCTGGGATTTTGCTGTCCCTTCTCCAACGAAGTCCATCTCCGTTGTTGCAATTCTAGTACTTTCGCACCGTCCCGTAGAAGCTCGAACTCCTTGCATGCCAGCCCAAAACGTTCAAAATGTTTTTTGACCGCCTGGAAAGACATTTTTTTCATTGATGAAGATGTCATCAATGTACGATGATGTTGCTTTTTGGACCTCTCCATCCTACTGCCGGACCGCATTCATGATTGCTGCTATGATGCTAGGGCCACGTTGAGGCCAAACCCCAATCGGGTAAGACAATATCGAGCCCCTTGATTTCCACGGTTTGAAATGGCCACTGTGACTTTTCGATGCGTATTTGCAAGTAGGCTCGACGCAGGTCCAACATCACGGCATCCGACCCCTGCCGCCGCCACTCCCTCAATTTGTGCGCGCACACGTCAGTACCGGCCATATATGCTTCAACGTACTCCGTTTGTTCCGCTGCACGATAGCCATCAAGGGGATCAGCCTCCTCTTGATTCCGGTTTCATCCTCCGGGTATGGAAGCAACCAGCCGTTGTGAATCCAAGTCTGTAGTTCTCGTTCATATTCATCCCTGAGTCACGTAGGGGTAGGATATTCTGAGAGCCTGTTCTTCAGAGAGACTGGTGGTTGGTCGCCGGACCATTTCCACAATGCGGTCCACGTACGCGTGTCCTCGTTATACTCTGCGTGGAAGTCGGGCTCGTCGAGGATGATTGCAGCGCAAGTCTGTGTTTCAGGTTGGAGAAGCCTCACTTCGCCAGTACTTGACATAGTCATTCCACCTAGCTGCATGATCGCGTCCAGCCCAAGCATTAGGTCGTATCCGAGCAGCTCTTTATCTACAACCAGGGCTCGTGCAGCGATCGGGGACCCGTTGCCAATACTAATTCAGGCCACACTTACTCCACAAAAGACCAGCGAACTTCCACCAACAGTTAACACGGTAACTTTCTTTCTTTCCCATGTGTTATAGCATGACTTGCGTACAAAGGTTTGAGTGCAACCAGTGTCTACGAGCGCTGTGCGTTTTTATCCGTCAATACACGCGCTCACCTTGATAGCGCCTTGTTTAATGGAGATTTGGGGAGAAGACTGGCGCCGTAGCTTCGTCCCCGTACTCGTTTCCCGGACACTCTCGGGCTAGGTGGCCTCGCTGTTTGCATCTGTAGCACTGGGCTGGTGTTTTAGGTTTGGCGCCCGCTTTCTGTATAGTGGTACGCCGTAGGAGGCAGTCACGGACCAGGTGATTAGGCCCATTACAGTTGAAGCAGGTCGTCGGCACGCCAGGCTCCTTCGCTCGACCTTGCGATGTCTGTGCAGCTGCCGCTTGCTCCATAGTTACGTGCCTCTTCTTTAATATGTTTTAATCGCTTCATCCCAAGTACAGTTACGAAGGTAGAGAGAAAGAAAAAGAACAAAATAGAATATACAGGGTGATGTAGAAAGAACTAGAGTCAAGTGGATAAGAGATGGATATTCTTGCATTTAAATTTCTGGAGGTTGTAGCCGTCAGGAAAGCAAGTATATGGAAGTGCGAGAAAAGAAGTTAATGGAATAGAATTGACGGCTGCATTTGGTTGATCTAACTGTAAGTGGTTGGGACCTTGTTGTCAGCCTGGTTGTACGAGTAAATTCTAGTAGCGGGGGCACCAGTGACCTAAGTTAATCGGAGCAGAATCCATGAATATATTTGTAGAATAGACAGAGGAAAACCACATCGTGTCGGTGAGAAAGTGGCTAGAGTCGAGCTGCCAAGTTGGGACCTACCACGTTACAGATTCTCCTTTGGAGCCTGTCGAGAACATTGAGATGAACAGCAAAGGCGCCTGACCATATATGACAGCAGTATTCTATGAACGGACGGATGGTTGATTTGTATATGTGCAAGATAGATTCAGGCATAAAAAAAATTTCCTGGTCCGACAGTGACCCAACCTTCCTAGCAGTGGATTTAGCTATTGACTCAATGTAATGATTCTACTTGAGGTCGGAAGATAGGGTAAGACCGAGGAGGCGCAGTGTATTGCTTTCATGGAGACTCGCTTGGCCCATGCTTAGGGGGTGGGCAGGAGAGCTTGTGGTGGTTGATAGATAGCACTTTTGTTTTAGACGCATTGAAATTTACAAGCCACTTCTTATCCCAGTTCACTAATGAGTGTAGATCCTTCTCAAGATCAGCAGCGAGGTTAAGTTTGTCCGCCTCGCTGGATTTCTTATTAATGCAGGAGTAGATTGTGGTATCATTTGCGTAGATGCCTACTTGGGACTTGATCACGTCTAGGAGATCATTTATGAAAATCAATATGACCCGTGCCCCTGCCAGCATCGTCGAAATGTCTGTCTCGTCCACCTGGGACGAGGCTCGAAATAGCTCTTCAACACTTCCAGACAGCGCTGCAATGAATGCACACGTCAGGCATTTTTTAGGCATTCCCTCAAACAGGACTGCAAGTCGCCGTAGCTCTGCCAAATAGCCGTCAACTGTCTCCCCGAGACATAACTTGTGTGTCATGAACTCCTTTCAAGCAGTGACTGGATTCAATGCAAACTCCGTGTACAAGGCACTTTTAATGCAAGCGAAGTCCTTTCTCTTTTGCACCCCTAGAAAGTCGCATTGGAACTACGCATTCTAAGCGTTGTACTCCATTGAGTTGACTAATCAGTTCTGCCTTCTCGATCCATTCTTGCACGGATTGTTTAGAATCGCTGCCGTCAAAAAGCGGTATCAACGTTGGGTCGAAGTTTGATGACATGGCTGAAATAGCTTGTAATGAAAAGGAAGTCTGTAATATGTCTGTGTTTCAGGCAAACAAAACTTTTGACGACAACAGGTACTCTCTTGCTTTCCTGTTTTTTCGAACGTTTCTTCTTCTTCTGCTTCTTCCTTGTCTTCTCGCTCAAACACTTCATCAACCAAATAATTTCGTACAGCACAAATCGCCGCCTTTTCTCATTTTATTCCTTTTCTCAGCTTCTTATTCGTATACGAATTACAACGGGCGGCTCGTATATCGACATGGCCCCCTCTCATTTACATACCTTGTAAAACCGTGCGCCATCGCACCAGAACAAGGCGTTAGATCACTCGGATGCACACAAGAGTGATACTGCACCAGCTGACATATCCCAATCGGCTAAAGTTTTTCCAATTCAACCACGTTTACGAGAATATCTCAAGCACAATGATGAAAAGAGCCATGCTCGGTCATTTGTAAGTGCTTGGTTCAACAAATATCAATTTAGCATAAATTGACTCTGCTCTTTAAGAAGTAATTTTTTTTTAATATGGATGTAAAATAATTGACATTAACTTTTGTTGGAATCTAGAGAAATAAGTAAAATAAAAGCAATTTAGCATGTATTATATGTTATCTTGGATTTGTGTTAATCCAGCTGCCCTATTTATGTTTTGTTTCAGGGTCATGGGGAAATGATATTATTTAAATTATTTCCTTATTTCAGAGTAGCTTTTTGATCGTATAGTTGGACTTTGTCGAAAATATAAATTAATTTTTTAGTTGATTTTTTTATGGTATCCACAGTATTTTGATTGATTTCGTTGCATCATTTTTATTTTCACATTTCTTTTTGTTTCTTCGCATTTGTTGCTGGGGGCCGCGAGGTGTGAGTGCCAATTGACCAACTAAGAAAGTGGACACAAAGGCAAGGAAAGGAGACGGCAATAGCAAAGAAGGATGACAAACGCAGATGGTCAGTTGGAGACGATAAAAACTATGTCTTTATTTTTCTTTTCTTAAGCGATCGATGAATGGTATGGCGATGGAGGTCGTGTATCGGGAGCGGTATCCGGGCGTCGGCGGGCGCTGGAACCGGTCGTTGGACGTCAGTGGGTACTGGAACAGGTCGTCGGACGTCAGTGGGCACTGGAACCGGTAGCGAGATGTCAGTGAAACGCCGCAGTAGGTAGGTGGTAACTGCCGGGGTCACTGGAAGCTGCAGGAATTAGCTGGGGTCTGCGGGAGTGAGCTGGATGCCGCTGGAAACCGCAGAAGTGAATTAGGGGCCGCTGGAAACTGCAGGAGTAGGCTGGATGCCGCTGGAAGCTCGGTCGACTTGACTGGGCGCGTCAAAGTCGCGATGCAGTGAGGCTCCTTACCCACTAGGCGAGAGATATTTACTCTTTTCCTCCTCCACTCAAGAGAGATGCGACAGAAGGTCTTTTTTTAATGTAGGGAACCTGCGCGCATACGCCCAGGTACTGGTCAAAACATTACCTATCCACCGCGGTGAATAGGTTCAAAACCGGTCTAAACTGGTCTTATTCGGTCATTTAAGACCCAGCCGGAATGCCGGAGCCTCCCGAGCTGAGAGATATTAACTCTTCTCCCCCACTTGAGAGAGATGTGACACACGGTCTTTTTATAATGTGGGGAACCTGAGGGCGTACGCCCAGGTACTGGACAAAACATTACCTATCCACCGCGGTGGATAGGTTAAAATCCGGTCTTAATTGGTCATTTCGAACCCAGCCTGAAGGCAGAAGCCTTTCGGGCCGAGAGATATTTACTCTTCTACCCCATTTGAAAGAAAAGTGGCACAAGGCCTTTTTTAATGTGGGGAACCTGAGGGCGTACGCCCAGGTACTGGTCAAAACATTACCTATCCACCGCGGTGGATAGGCTCAAAACCGGTCTAAACTGGTCTTATTCGGTGATTTCGGAGTCAGTAGGCCGAAGCCTTTCGGGCCGAGGATATTTACTCTTCTCCCCCACTTGAGAGAAATGTGACACAAGTTCTTTTTTAATGTGGGGGACCTAAACGCGTACGATCAGGTATTGGTCAACACATTACCAATCTACCGCGGAGGATAGGTTCAAAACAGGTCTACACTGGTCTCAAACTGGTCTTAATTGATTATTTCGGACCCCAGCCGGTAGGCCGGGGCCGAGGATATTTACTCTTCTCCCCCACTTGAGAGATGCGACACAAGGTCTTTTTTAATGTGGGTAACCTGAGCGCGTACGCCCAGGTACTATTCAAAAAGACATTACCTATCCACCGTGGTGTGTAGGTTCAAAACCGGTCTAAACTGGTCTTAATTGGTCATTTTGGACCCCGGCCGGACGGCCGGACGGCCGGAGGCCGAGAGATTTAGTTGAAAAAATCGGCTGTTTCTGTCAGCCGCGGTCGGCAACGTTGCCCAGCTGATAATGTCTTTTGTTAGTTTTGTTTGTCTATAAGATTTTCCTCCCACTTTTGAATGTACACATGGGTTTATTTGAACACCATGTGTATATAGATTTAGTTTCAGATCATTGTTTTTAGGTACGAGTGCTTGTGTGTGTTTATATTTCGTTTTGTTGTTGTTTTTCTGTGTTTTGACTTTTGGAAACGCTGAGTCACCGGAAATTAATGGTTTCGCTCTGTTTTCCGTAGTGACGCGTTTAGACGTTTGAGTAGCCGGCACTAACTTCCGGCCGGGTGCGATAGACTCCAACTCTGACTTACAAATAATTTTACAGACAACTTTCCTTTGTGCGCCTTATTATTAAGGCAAGATTAGGCTCAAATGTTAAAATGTTAGGCTTATATGAATTTTTCAACAAAATTTTGATTTACTTACTCTCGAAGTCGAATGTCTTTTGAGAAGATTGGCAAATTCACACATGTCGCAAAGAATATTCAGTTTTTAAAATGAACTACAATACAGAGATCTCAAATCTAATTTTAAGAACCTTTTAACATTTTTAGCATATCTTTCTTCATCTGTTTCTTTCTTTCTCTTTATTGTCGTTGTCGTTATGATTATTAAAAATAAAAATTGGTCATTCGCATGCGAGTACCAAAAATCCTTCTGGTTCTTAGACAAATTCGACTTCTTTAATAATTTCAAATAGGCCCCGAATTCAGTCTCTGTGTGAGAACATTTCAGAGTTATCTCCCATAGATACTCACGTAACACTTCTGGGATGTTGATTTCATAAAAAGTTAGTGAAGAGACAATTCTTTCCCTTTCTCTTAGCTATCGCTGGGCTGTTAGCCAGAACTTTTGGGCACTCATCATTCTCGCTGAGAATGATCATCCGACAAGCAAGTTCGACTTTGCTTTAATATATTGTAAATTGTATTCACTTTTATTCAATAGTATTGCGTGTTATGTTTGTACATAAAGGTTCTATTCCTTGTACCTCAGAGTTATCTTCTCTTCATTTAAAGATAAACATCGTAATCTTTCAGCTTCTTCTTTATCCCTTAAGGATTTACATTCTAAATCCTCTACGTGCGTGATACTTGTAACACGTTAACATTTCACATGACCAACAAAACATCGCTACTAACACCTGTATGACATTAGCGTAGGAGGAAATTACCTTTATCATTGTTTAAAATATCCCCAAATAAATCTTTGATCAACTTTATTTTGACGTTTTTATTTTCAGACCTTAAGCCTCGAGCTTACTTTTTACAAATTTGAAAACCAAATTTTACACAAGTAAAGCATTTTACATAAGATCTGATTCTCTTTTTTTTTTAATTTCAAAACCAAATAAATTGTCATCTAAATTACGCAAAAGTAAAAATAACACTAACATCTCATTTTAACAGATATTGTAGTGAACAAAACAAGATCTAGACTAAAAATTCAAGTGCTAAGCACTGACTGATTGATTTTGTTAGAAATTAAAAAAGACTTAAATTACAAACTTTGCTTAGCACACACAAAACTCGTGAAATTTCACACCTTAATACGAAATGTTTTTCACTCAATAGAAAACTAGGAAACATCAAAACAAAATTCAAATAACCTTCAATTATCAGAAACAAATTCCTTTTCGGAACTTTTTCGCAAGCCTACACGAAATTTGTTCGTCTTCCAATGGAATGGCCATAATCACATCCGGGGTGAATTTCTAAATGACCTTTTCGAGTCCCACAAACGAAATAAAAGACGGGCCAAGTTCGACTGTCGCCAGAGAGGAAGGAGACGAGAGTAATTAACACGTAACCTTGACAAACATCAAGCGATCGTTATTATTATCTCTTTCTTTCTCTCTCACCTCCTTCCTTTTTATCGTTCACCCGTTTACCTTTTCTTATACTTGATCGCCGAACAGAACCCTTTAAGGCTGAGCGATAACTTCAAAGTCATTCCTACCCAAGGATAACGCTCATACATACTGTTATGAACCAGGTTAAGGTCCGAAAACGACCACAATGGTAGAAATAACAAATATATATATTACCAAGAAATAACAATACAAAATGTAGAAGGTGTTAGTATGACTGTCGGTCTGGTTTGGAGTGAAATACTACCAACTCGACTCCCTCTCTCTTGAGAGGCGTAGTATATATAGTGTTAGGAAGAGTTCATTCTGGAGTTAGAGTTAAAGACCCATGACACCCACCTCCCAAGCTTTTACCTCGTAGGAGTCTCTAATATTTGTTCCTCTTCGGATTAATCATCAAAGGCTATGTAAATTTTCTTTTTCTGTGAGATTTCCGTGGTTCTGAAACTGCTTGAGGCCTTTGCATATCGAATGTGTCAAATATTGTGTACATTATTTCTTCCTTGTACTGAGGTAGACCGTTAGAATCCTCTAACAGTCTGTTTCTGATCTGATTTAAATGCGTTTTATGTGAGAACTTCGGACCCTGAATTATGTAAATCATGTTCCTGATTCGTTTCTCTATTGTACCTGGCCAAGACCTCCTATATATTAACCAAGGCCTATCCTATGATTAAAGTTGACGTGCTGACGTCACACTTAGTAGAGTTCTGTTTTATACGGAGTCCGTTAGCGTTGACTTATTTTCAGAACCAAACATGCCTTCTTCTTGTGTGGTACCACAATGTAAAGGGAATTATAAAAATGGACCGAAAGTTCATTGTTTTTCGTTTCCAAAAAATAAACATTTATTTGATAAATGGAAACATGCCATTAAAAGGGAGAATTTTACCCCAAGTCCATTCAGCAAAGTAAGTAGTTAAAATTTTATCATCATTTATTTCAACAGTCGCTAAAATCAAAATTTGCGAAAAAATTAGTTTTGCCGTAGCACAAGAAGAAAGAAAGCACTTTGTTTATATCTTTTAAAATAATACAATAAATTAAGATATTATTTTTATTTCTTTGAATAAAATTGAAATAAAAAAATATCTGAAAAAAAAAAATAAATACGGCTATTCGTTTGTAAGTTTTTTTTTTCGAAATGTTTTAAAATTTAAACTGAAGCCGAAAAAAGTTGTTAAACATTATATTTTCTAAAAGTATTTGAATTAATATTTTATTGATATTTTATTTCAGAAAATAGTGTCTTTTTTTTCAATGAAATGTTTAAAAATTCTTAGAAAACAAAAGTAAAAACTTTTCTATACTTCTTGCAACTTAATGAATCATTTTTAAACATGAAAAAATATTCTTGAATTGAATTTTTTTTTATTCTTTTTTTTTTATATTAACAAAAACTACAAAATTTATCTTATAGTCAATTTTAAAAGAATTTGTTTTATTTTTAAGGTTTTTTATTTGAAAACTCCGTGAAATTACGAAAAAAACAAAAGTCAAGTCACTATTACCGAAAATTTAAAAACTGGAAAATGATGATTTAAACTTTGTTTAAACCTATTATTTCTGACTAAGTTTTGAATTTATTTGAAACATAAAGGCCTAAATCACACCACACTTGAATTTTAAAACCTAACTTTTAAAATATTTAATTTTTAGAAAATATTTAGCACAAAGGAAACTTTTATACTGCTTTAACACCATACCACTTATGCCATTTTAGAACTAACACAATATTGTACAGAAGAACTGAAAATGTTGTATATATTACCTGGAAAATTTCAAACTGATCGTCTGGAGGCAAGATTTGGCCAGTATCGACAACTTAGTGGTGATCAATATAATATCTCTATCCGTCAATTATTTGAATGAGAAAAAAAACTAAGAATGTTGTCTGTTTTAAAACTTAGCCTGCCTTTTAATAATCAAAGTATTAAATTGAAGAATTTACAAGAGGTGAATTGGAATGAAATGACAGAGGAACAAAATTTAGATGTTTATAAATTTAACATAGACGTAACTGATAATGATGTTCATCAGTGCAAAGAAGTCCTGCCTATTATAATATATTTAGCAGGTTATTGCTGTTATGCTGTTTTTAAAAAAATGAAATGTTATAGTTGTAAAAGTTTAGTATCAGGAAGAGATGATATACTACCTGATATAAACAGTTATTTTCAAGGAATTAATAGAGGTTCTCTGTTATATCCCAATGATGTAACAACAAATTTAGTACTATACAATTATATTGTTATTAATAAACTTGTAAAGAATCCTTCTTTTCTTCATTCAATGAATCAAAGAAAATTGTCTATGTACATAACATTGGATGTTTTGGCTAATGATGAACTTCTTTTTCATGTTGACTCATGTGGTGAAGGTCATAGCATTGAAAAAATAGAAAAAATGATTATCTGGAGCTCTTCTAATGCATTATTAAATAATTTTTGTAGCAAGGAAAATGATAATATTATTGTTTTCTTAATTTTATTTAAAATTAATAAAACCAGCATAAATCAAAACATGTGTCTTTCTTTTTTTTTTCTTGTTACATTTTAAAAAGTTTTAAAATCTTTATTAAAAAATAACGTCTTTGTGATTATCAACATTGTCATGAAGACGGCTAACGCTACGGCTACGATTCATGACACTACTACCGTGACGTCACATTTCATTTGCTTAGGCCTTGGTTAATATATAGGAGGTCTTGACCTGGCTCCCAATAAGATGTGTTGTTTTTGAACATTTAGAGAAAAAAATTCTCCCCTGGGTTAAATTTTATTTTCAGTATAAACGATGTTGGTGATTGTTTTGTCTGTTTCGGTAGTAACTTGTCGAATACCGATATAATTTTTCGGGCGAACATTACTTCCGCCGGCGATAGTACCGATGGCGTAGTACTGTTTGGTGTAATTCTATACACTTGCAAGAATTGTTGTAATTCTTTTTCTGTTGGTACGCCATAGAGCTTTCCTTACTGCTCTTTTTAGTGTATCTACAAACCTCTCCACTTGACCGTTTGACCTTGGGTGATATGGGGGAGATTTGATGTGTTTTACCTGAAAGGTTTCACAAAATTTTTGAAAGTCCGCAGATTTAAATTGTATCCCATTATCGGTGACTAGACAATCCACCACTCCAAATCGAGCAAACAGCTCGTGGAGGCAATTTATTGTTGTCTCAGAAGTAGGTTTTCTACAACGACATATTTCTGGCCATTTGCTGTAAATGTCTACTACAATCAAGTAATAAAAGCCCTCTAATGAACCCGCGAAATCTGCATGGATTCTCGACCACGGTCGATCTGTCTTAAGTCATGGCTTATGAGTGATCGGACGTACTTTGGCTTCTAAGGAACAACACTTGCATTTGTCCACCATATGTACAATATCTTGATCCATGTTTGGCCAGTACACATAACTTCGCATTAAGGATTTTTATTCTTTTCTTTTCTGGATAACCCCTTGTGGAAATCCTTGAGGATTCTCCTTTGTAGCGTTTTCGGGATTACTACTTTTCATTGTATAGCAGAACATTATTACATAACAAAAAACTGTCTGGGCTATGCTTATCTTTTTCTGCAATTTTTGTTTTCATTTCCTTTATAAATTCGTCATTCACTGCTTCGTTTCTTGTTTCCTGTAATGTGACGGGGAGGTCTCGAATTGTACTGCATAATGATGTTCTAATATCTCCCTCATCTTGTAAAGCTGCAAGTACGGAATCTTCTAATGGCTCCATTTTCTTTGATACTAGTCTCGAAAGACCGTCTGCATGCCCAATTTTGTTTGATGGAAGATACTCGAATATGAAGTTATAATTTGATAGAATCGTCCCTCATCTTAGTAATCTACTAGCAGTGGAGACAGGTAGGCCTTTTTTGGATTCAAATATACGGCTTGTGGTCCGTAATCTGCCGTAAATATATCTGTGGAATCTCCAACGCTTCCTTTTCGATTTACGAGTATTTTTTTTTCGGCTGGTAGTAACGTTCTCGACGCATGTGCGATGGGTTTTAGTGTCCCATCCGGCATTTTATGAAGTATACATGCTCCAACACCATAGAAACTCGCGTCACTCCGAACTATTATTTTCAAATTTAGATCATAATGCGTTAAAAATAAATCTGCTGTTAGAATCTTAATGATTTTGTTGAAAGTTTTCTGACATTCAGATGATCATTCCCAAACTTTTTCCTTCAACAGTTCGTTTAGGGGTGCGCGTAAGTTGTGCATGTTACGTATAAATTCTTGATAATAATTTACTAAGCCCAAAAAGCTTTGTAACTCGGCTATACTTTTTGGAGTCGGCATGTTTTTTATTACCGTGGCTCTTTCTGGGTCTGGTATTTTTCCTTCTTTGTCAATAATATGGCCCCGGTATTTTATCTCTTTCATAAAGAAGTCACATTTCCCAGTGTTGTTCAATATTTTTGCTATTTATCAGGATGTCATCAAGGTATGCGATCGTGAAATCCAGTCCGCCTAGCATAGTGTCCATTATTTGCTGAAATATCGCCAGCGCGACCTTGATCCCGGATGATAATCTCTGGAACTTATATAACCCTCTATGAGTGTTTATGCACAACAACCTCGAGCTTTCCTCGTCAACTGGTATTTGTAGGTATGCTTCGCTCAAGTCTATTTTTGAGAAAAATTTTCCTCCGTTCAACTTTGTGAATACTTCCTCTGGACTAGAGAGAGGACAGTGATAATCTTTAATCGCTGCATTTAATCCTGTCGAGAAGTCAGCGCACACTCGTATCTCTCCCGATTTCTTTTTCCCGTAAACCGCAGGTGCAGCTCATTGACTATATTTTACCTTTACCAATATACCGAGTCTATCCATCTGTCTGTCTGTCTTTTCTCATGATGAAAAAGGTACATTTCTTTTCTTCTTAAAAATGGGTTGTACATTTTCTTTTAGTTCGATTTTGGCCGCCATTTTTTACACCTCTCGAGGCTGGCTGAAAATATGTCGGGGAAACTCTCCTTTAATTTCTCCTTCAATTTCTCTGTCTCGGTCGATAAATTTTCCATTTTTTGGCAGAACGTATTTATTGGTACATCCCAGAGGTCAAATTTCTGCATCCAGTCAGTTCCGAATAAATTTTCCTTATTTTTTTGAACAAATATATTTAATTTCTTGGTCATCCCGTTGAACGTCACATTTCTGGTAATCTTCCCCTCAAATTTGGTTTTTCTTCCTGTTACCGATCTGGCTATTTTATGGTCGGTTTGCTTAATTTCTTCCATGTCTGTAGGCTAATAATGTTTACATCGGATCCAGAATCCAATTGAAATCTGATTTTTTTGTTTTCCGTGAAAGTCAACTCATTTGTTTTCCTTGGTAGGATGTAGTCTACGAATTTAGTGTGTTCACTTTATCCTAATTTCTTAAGTAGTAGACGCATTTTGTCTTCGTCCGGTGCATAAGTGAAGTCTTCGATTGAGCTCCATATAGCATTTTGTGAGAACGCCGATTCATTTTCAGAATTTTTCCCTTTATTTGTCACTGCTCGTAGTAGTAATTCTTGTAGTTAGAGTTGCTTTTCTTCGTTTTTCTGTTGAATTTCTAATTGTTTCTCTTCGAGCCTTATCTGTCTTTCCTCATTTTTTGTTGCTGCTCGAATTGCATTTTCATTACTTCCAACATAGTTGTCTTAAAGTTCTCCATGTTTATAGCGTAACTTAATTATAATACAAGCCACGAGGAGAGGAGAAAAAAATTCACTTTTTTTCCTTTCTTTTTTTTTCACAATACGTTATTCACGTACATAAGGTTTATAGTTACGGCGGTCAAAAATTTTTTCTTTTTCTTGTTCAGAAAAAATAATGACTTATTTATTTCTTCTTTGCACAAGGAAGAAAAACAAAAACTCACTTTGGTTAAAGAAAAAATTAATTTACAGATTTTTTTTCCTTTCTTGTTACGCCGATTACCCTAATTTAGCTCCTCTGCGTTTTGCATTTTACGGTTTCCGAAAACCACTGTTGTGAATACTGGTCGCTTTTATGTACGAAAAATCGTTTCTTAAGAAATTTGTAGCTAGAGTTGTGTACTTGAGTAAAAGATTTTTCCTTTTTTCTCGGTGTAGAATTCAGGTTTTTGACGCCCGTTCTGGAAACTTGTTGAGAATTTTTTTTCCTGCGTAGAATTTGATTACTGTTATGGTCGAGAGGTAGAATCCATTTCTTTATATCTTCGTCTCCGCTGTTATGGCTGGTGTCCAAAAAGATTTTTTTCTTTTATCTTCGCGTAGAAACCGTTTCTTCAGTATCTTAATCACCACTGTTATGGGCAACCGATGGCCAAAAGTTTTTTCTTTTGTCCTCCGCGTAGACTCCGTTTCTTCAATATCTTCGTCGCCACTGTTATGAACCAGGTTAAGATCCGAAAAGAACAACATGACCACAAGGGTAGAAATAACAAATATATATTAACAAGAAATAACAATACAAAATGTGGAAGGTGGTAGTATGACTGTCAGTCTAGTTTGGAGTGAACTACTACCAACTCGACTCTTCTCTCTTGAGAGACGTAGTATATATAGTGTTAGGAAGAGTTCATTCTGGAATTACAGGTAAGGACCCATGACATATACATGCACACAAGTTAATACTGTGAACTCTTGATACCCTTAACTTCTTAATACTGTTTCTCATTGAACATTAACTTTTACCAATTCATGTCATTTTGTTCTATTAATAAATTTCTATTTTAACATACAAAAAGTATACTTTTATTCTTCCACACATTCCAATCGCCAACCTTCTGATGATAGCGAATAATAAAAAAGTTGTAGGAAGTTCGGTTATGTTTGACACAATGCCAATTTAATAAACATTAACCATCTCCCTACTGCCACGATTTATTTACCAAAATTGCACAAAAGTATCTTGAAATACTAAAGAGTAAATTTATTCAATAAAATCGCCATTGGCTTTGTTGTGTTGCTTGGTTTTGTATAAATAGAAGATAACACAAGCTTGAATTAATGTCGTTTATTTTTTTTATATAAAACTTTGTTTTTACATCAAGTTAACAACCGTTAATTTTTGTGTGTGGATACAATAGACTAGCTGAATTCTCTTCACGGTGGGATCATAGTAGTAAACGCGTCTATCCCTTCTGTACTCCAGGCCTCAACTGACAGCGTCTTCCTCTTTTCAAGTCTCTCCGCCAAACTACTGTCCTTCACTCCTACTTCTTACTGCTACTTCTACCAAAAGAAACCGTTAACTTGTTTTGTCGCCAAATTTTGAATTCTTGGCGTCAGTGTGTCTACCTTTTTCTATTTTTAGCACACTCGCTATTTTATAAACCATAACAGCTTCAACCACGGCTTTCAGACGACTTCGGAATCTCCTGGAACTATTCTAGACAGTTTCCTTGTTTAAGTTGATGAATGCTGGCATAATCCTTGCCTTAACTTCATCTTTAGTGTTATAAAGAGTTCTGTTTGTCTCTCACTCAACTGCGCTCAACACGCAATAATCAACGGCGTTACAGTCTAGAAGTTAGGTGGCCAGATGTAAGGGGTGATGTGGTCGCACGAAATTGTTTGACAGTCATCACTATGATCTGCTTGTGTGACAAGTCCTGTACTGTCCTCAGATTGACACCTAAACACTTAGAAATGTTCTTATTAGAGCTTCCAGTGCGAATACCAAGCGGTACTGCATGCTATTTCCAAACTTCTGGCGGAGTGTAAGATGCTCTTTTTCTTCTAGACGGTTCCTAATTGACCCTACTATACTATGCAGTCGACAAAATAATAAAATAAACAATGAGCACGTGCGAAATTACATATATAAAACGGCGACAATTTAACCATCGCATTCTTTAGCACAATAATATATTTTTTGATGAATAACCAAATTTTACAAGAATTTCTTTTAAAATTTAATTAGAATACTTTATAAACTTTTAAATCTTGAAAACTCTGTATTAATTTGTAGAGGTCAGGTGATATTGTTAAGTAAAAACGATCATGCTTATAAATTGGCCTTGTGCCAAACATAAGCGAACTCCCCACAAGTTATGATTATCAGAAGGTTGGAAAGAATAAAAGTGTTTCGTTTATATAAATTAGTGGAAATTTATGTATAGAAACGAATAACATCAATTTGTAAGAAGTGAAAGTATTAACTGTGGAAATGTTTTAAGAGAAACAGTAGTAAAGAGTTAAATGAATCCAGAGTACTTTTGTTATAGTAAGGTCTTTGTCCCTTTCTTTTTGTGGCCGGCGGGTAAGCGAAGAAAAAGAAAGGGCAATAGAGGAAAATTGTACTCATCGACGTTAATTTTTAGGAGTCAGTTAAAGTGTCTTATTGTTGCTGATGTCTTCTTTTGTTGACTCTATTTATATCAAAGAACGTTTTGACACTGGCTTGTTACTTGGTTAGAAAATAATTCACCCTGGCTCGCGATTTTTTTTTTCTTTCAGTACGGAATCAATCCCTTTTTCTATTGCTCAGAAATAGATTTTCACACTGGCTCATGAATTTGCAAACAGTGAAGAAAAGAGAGTTATTTTTATTTCGTATCAACTATAGCCCTCCACCCCAGTATCTTAAAAATAAATTTAAATTCCAATTCGGTTTGAAATACAGCAAAGTATTTTACTCATTGGAAATATTAAACTGAATCTATTAGCTTGGAATTAAAACTAAAATAAAAGATTCAAGAAAGTTTTTTTTTCTTTTTAAAGTGCGTTTAAAACCTTAGGCATTCCCTTGTTTTTAGAGTTACATAATTTTAAGGAATATCAAATTATTAATTAATGCATGACCAATTTTAGAACTATAGATTTTATTTTGTTAGTTCTTCAAAAATGATATTTAGAATTGTATTTGTGAGACTGAAAACTTGAAAAGATTATTGATAT
This sequence comes from Ascarosepion bandense, assembly GCA_037127315.1. Lineage (NCBI taxonomy): Eukaryota > Metazoa > Mollusca > Cephalopoda > Sepiida > Sepiidae > Ascarosepion > Ascarosepion bandense. Next base: position 2,037,091 of record JBBBDQ010000578.1, read on the forward strand.
CAAAAACAGTTTTGAAGAATCTTACAGCCCAGATTTCGATGGTGTTTTTGAACCACTGGAGAAACGTGATCGATATCAAAATCAAAAACTTTATTTCAAAATTTATTTAACAGCATTTTGAATTAAATTATTATTATTCACGTGGAATAAAGATTTCAAGCAGTGAGAAGTTTTGATTTGTTGAATAGTTAAATCTTAAGCTTTTTAGTTTTTCATGCTGATGAAAAAATATTTTCGATAAAAGCGTTTTTATCTTTCGATGTCTAGAAATCAGATTGGGTTGAGGTTTATTGAAATACGAGCTGAATCAGACAGAATCTACAGATTTTGCACCTAAGTAGTTGTAGATATAATACAGAAACTTGAACTGAACCGAGTTCTGGTAAAAAAAAACTTATAGCGGGTATCTCTTATTTTATTCCGTTTGTAGTGAGGGGTAGCAGTATGCCGTAGCAGGTTAACGGAATTTGGCCTTGTGGGAAGATAGCCCACTATAATTCATAAAATGATTATAAATTGAAGAAAGGCAATGTTGAATATAAAATAACATTTATATATATATACATAGCAATTTTGTTTTACAATTAAAACAATACTTGAAATAAAAGTCCAACGGAGGTTAGAGTTCATGACAATTAATAATGAGCTGAAAGAGATAAAAGAATGTCCACGGAAGATATCACGTTGAAAAGGTAAAAGGCTTAGTAGTATGATTAATGTTCATTTTCAAGTTGCCGTTTCTAAGGTCAGTGAGTCAGTAAGTTGGTATGTGGAATGTCTTTGAAAAGGTCGGTTAGTACTTTTGAGAACAGGGAGAAAGTAAAAGGTCAGAATAGTACTTATGAGACAGGGAGGTGGACAGAGGTCAGCATAGTAATCGCTCGTCTTAGGTCAAGGGGATTAGTTACACTTTTCTCCTTTGGTCTGTGCCTGTCTATCTGGGTGCCTTTTGTCTCGGCCTTTTATATTTGCCTTTTTGGATCAAAACGTAGTTCGTTTCGAATTTCATCCTTGTATTTGGTTCCGGGCTTCCCATTGGCTGGTAAATAAAAATGGTAATTTGATATTTGATTAATTTTTATTTTTCAACCGGAACATCTGCGCGAACTCGGATGCGCACGACGATTTTTATTCATTTGCGTGTTAGTTGTGAGAGAGCACACATCCGGTTCATCGCTTTTGTTCGGTCGGTATCACCACAAACTACGTCTAATTCTGAAAATATCAGGCACATCTGTTTTCTGTGAGAGGCCATTTTCTTCATTGATATGAGTGAATAATTTATGGAGGAATTGTAGAAGGTTATCTTATAACAGCATCCGTTCCTACCATATATATTCAGTTTGGGTACTTTGTGCAATGACTAAAAGAAAATGCACCAAAATAAATTTTCAAATTTTTCCTACCTACTTCAATTCAAAACTAAAGCGTCTTTCCATCATCGTCAACAATATAGCTTGTTCAGTTGAGTGAAGTAAAAGAGAGCAATATATCTGATGCCCTATTAATTTATTATCTCTATGTATGAGATTAATTCTTACATTCCTACTGTTATGATAGCAGAACAAAGAAGAAATGATTGAAATTTAATGAAATAAACAACTGTATTAACATAAAATACAACAAATGATTAATCAGTGTACTTGTCACTCGTTGAAAAAGATATACGTGGAGTTGTAAAAGGCCTTCGGTGAGGCGAGTAGAATAAGAGGGCGGATGAGTTGTAACTTAGAGCGACAGCCTTTGGCGAGCTGTCTCTTTGACAGGGGACACGTGGGAGGACACTTTCCAGCTAAGTCTGTGAACCCTGGCCTAGATGCCGTCCAACTGCCGAATGTCTCTTTTCTGATGGGCATGTATGTGCTTTTTTTTTTTTACTCAAATCGGCTTCAGTTTTTATTTTGTTTCTTTAGGCGGGAGTGCGTGCTAGTGGGTAGAAATTCTGGATTGTATTGTTTTTTTTGTTTTTTTTTTCTTTGAGTATGTGATTAAAAATGGAAGATATGTGCGGAGCCTTACGCAGTTGATGGAATTTTACTTCAGTTTTGGATGTTCGGAGCGTTCACATTGGCCAGTCGTGAAAATTAGTGTAGCATGAATCAGATGATCTGATTTTAGGAAGAATGTAACAGCTCCCATAGATCTTATTTGTAATGTTTTGTGTTGGAGACAATAGATGCTTGCTAAACATCGACTACCACCATTGTGGGTCAACAGGATGGATGATGATTAATGAGAGAGCGAAGACGAACCCTGCTAGCGTGCTAGGCGACCGTAGTTATTATCACGTTCCCTTCCGGATCCGCAGGGACCGTAACCCCTGTGACACTAGAGGCTATTTCCCTTTTATTGGTCAGGACATTACATTATTCTTATTCATGGATAAGTTGTATGTATGGTGTGGTGATGGTCTTTTTTTTTTTTTTTTTTTTTAGTGCATAATGAGATTTTCAAACATATTTCGGTAGCTGACAACGTGTTTGTCTTTTGGGATTTTTTACTTTGGAATATAGGGGACTGTGTAAGATCACTTTAGCTGTAGTTTACAATACATTGTTGACATGGTCGTCAGACGACGGACGAGGTGCCGAGTCCGGCGTCGCTTGGAGAATCTGTGGAGGAGGGGGGAAAGTTCGTATAAATAAGTTGGTCGAAGTACAAGGCGACGTACGTGAGCGCGAATGACCCAATTAATTTCTCAATTGTCGTTTGCAATTTGGAGTACCATGTCATTTGTTTTAATGACAAACTACCTGTGCAAAACAGATGTGAAACGTGGGCTGAGGCTAATTGAAGTCTGTGGAGTAAGACCTTGTCTCCGACCTGTATCGGATCCTTGTAGATGAGCCGGTCCAAATATTTATTGATCTTGTGGTCGGCCTCATTGTTTGTTAGGGCGACGTGTCTGTGGACTTGTCGCAGCAAAGCGTTTATCAGCATGCTGTAAGCGCCGGGACCGTCATTGGTAATACTTCAGTGGGGTAGTTTGCGTAAACCAATGTTGGGGTGCCTACCGGTGATAGCATAATGCGGTGATGCCAGTTGCGCAGATGGTGGTAGCATTCGTAAGAGGTACAACAGATTCGTGAACATCGGTCCATTCGCAGTTCCTATCCTCGCAGAGCCTTATAGAGAGCGTTCTTTAATATCGATGTAGTCATTTGATGTAACCGGAAATTTGTGGACGCCAAGAGTAGCGAGGGTGCTGTATAACTGATGTCATCTCGTAGAAGTTCTTATACACCTCGCTTGTGAAGTGGTTGCCATGGTCGGAAGATACGGTACAGGGTATCTCCCGGTATCGGAGGAAGAATTAGTAGAGTCCACGAGCCGCGTCTATCGCACGGTCTTTGGCACAGGGAATGGCTGTAAGTTGTCGGTCAAAACTGTCAAAAATTGTTAAGATATAGCGTTTGCCTTTGAGAGTGGCACCGTGACGAAGTCTGTGTATACGACCTCGAAAGATATTTTGCCTCGTTTGCAATGTCCGCTAGGCCAGTTTGAACGCTTGCCGTAGTCCCCCTTTGCGTTCTGTGCAGGTATTGCATGATTTGACGTATGTCGTAATGACACGGTTTTTGAACTCCCATCAATAGTTTGATAAGGGGATGCGCATTTGAGTGAATATCAGAGGGATTGATGCAGTCATAGGCTTGATGAAAATATTTGGCTCCGAGTTTGTACGGTACAACAAATTTAGGCGTTTTTTGGAGTTTTTCTACATCAAGACTGATGTCCCCGGCTCGAAATAGAATTGTTGTTGATGTATTTGATAGATCACTGGCCGTGTTCAATAGTGGCGGTGATGGTAGTTGCTTCGTCTGAGTCCATCGCTTGTAGGGCTTTGACGATCCTTGCTAACATATCATCGGAAAATTGTTCCGTTGCGATTTTAATGTGGTCAGATACCTCCTTTGTAGGGATAGTTGAGGTGATGTGGTAGGCAAAAAATGCATCGACGGCCTGTCTGTGAAGTTTGAGTTTCTGTGGCGGGTGTGGCACAGGGAGCACTTGTGCACCTTTGATTTCTCTGAAACACCATGACGGGACGTAGATATGAAAATCGGAGTCCTGAAGTCTGAATGTTTTGCCCGCTGCGGTAGGATTGGCCGGTAGATTGGTCTTCTTTAGGTTGTGCCCTATGCTGAGCATGTCAACCCAAATGTTTCAGTTGCCCTTTGTTGCCCTCTGTGTATTGTTGGACGAATTTATAGCTGTATATTACTTCTTACCATCGTCGAATATTTGCGTAATTGAATTTGAATATGGCCCATTTGATTGCGAATACTTCGCGTTCGGTAGTGAAACAGTTCTGTTCTGTTGGGTTGAAGGTGTGGGAAGTGACAGCTATGGTCTTTTTCCGTATGTTGACACATTCCTGCATAAGGATGGCACCAGACGCGACGTCACTAGCGTCTGTGGAGTGTGAAAGGTTGAATGAAGTCTGGAAATGCGATTACTGGTGTTGATGATAAACATTTTCAGAAGTCTTGGCGTTTTTTGTCCAAATAAACGGCATCTTGTTCCTGTAGAGTTCATGTAAAGGTGCCATCAAGTGGGAAAATATAACAGTATTGATTCGTTCATAAAGATGAGTCTCCAGAAACTGGCGTACCCAGACGAGACGTCCTATGAGACTTAGAGGTTCCTTTCTTGTAGTGGGTGGTTTCATTTCAACGATTGCACGAATGTGCTCTGGGTCGGGTTTGAACTCTGAACACTCCCGACAATTTGGCTTCTGAAACGAGATAGGTGCATTTTTCGGAGTTGAGTTTTAGTTCAAAGTTTTGAAGACAGATGAATAGCTGTTTCAGCGCGGTGATTTAGTTATAAGGGATTTGGCGTAGACGAGGTTGTACGGCAAGATATACTCTCGTGAAGTGATGGTGGTCAATGCCTCGGCTATGTATTTTGAAAAGATTTGACCAGCAGATGTTAGATGAAATGCGAGACGTATTGGTATTGTGTATTGGTAACATCGACTTTTTCAGGTGGATGCAGTTTTAAAGCGGTCGTTGATGGTGATTTGCAGAGATCAAGGGATGAAAAGTATTTGTTTCCCTCGCTGATCTTGTTGAAAATAGACTCGAACGTTGGCATCAGATATGGGTCTAAATCTGTGAGTACCTCCTTGAGAGTTCTCTTGAAATTGGCAGCTACGCGGATTCGTACGTTTTCTTTTGGACGGCAAAGACGAGACTGTTAAAGCCTTTCGAGTCGGCACAGAGTTCAATGATTCCTTCAGTTACCATGCGTTGAATTTCGATGTCGACGTCAGCTTCTAGCACGATCGGGTGTTGCTTTTGGCTGCAGGACTGGCCATTAGTGAACATGCACACTGGCTTAATGAATGTGCCCTGGTTGTTCTCACTACTGATGATATTTGCATAGTTGATGAGGCGGGTTGCTGTGACTTTTAGTTCATCGCGGTTAGAGAGAGGGAGGGCTATATATTTTCCTAATCCAGTCAAGTCTTTGCTCTAAGGACTGGATATTGACCTGGGATTTCACCATAGGCTGACTTGTGACAGCATACGCAGGTGTAGAGGTGTGAGCCGTTTCCAAGTTAGTGATTGAGATCAGAAGGGTTGGTACGAATTACGTCACCCGATGGCAAGGCTTGGTGGAATTCGACCGTGGCGTCTCGATTGTTTGTAGTGTATAACATTATCGTGTCATGACATAACACTTTCTAGTCGACAAAGATTGGTGTAATGGTATTAGTGACCATTATATTCATGTTCTGAAATGTGGGTAAGCTGGCTTCGCCCACGGTCACATTGCTGATTATTTCGTCAATGATGGAAACATCACCACCGATTCCATTTATATGCATGTGTCTGATGTTTGCATGTGTTTCTTTGTTTGCTCAGGTAGACGGGAAATGGGTATGACGCAAGTGGTGTACCCTGAATCTAATATGCCTGTCTCGGAGAAAGTAAAGTCGCCAATAGTGATGTCTAAAAAAGAAGATTGGTCTGAGAGCGGATGCTGAAAGTTGAAGAGGTGATGGTGTTTGTTAATGTCCGGTCCCGACCGAAAATCCATTTCATGAAGTTGGGTTATGTCTATTACTTCAGTGGTCGTTATAGGTGTGTTTGTGGATATGGTCGCAACGTGTGCTTGAGGAATTTTAGCCCTTGAAACATACGAGGACCCTCGTGTAGTTTCTGCAGAGAATAAGGTTGACTCTGTTATTGGAGCTTTTTGTGAGAGTGCGTTTCTGGTTCCGTCTCAGGGTTATATTGTTCTCCAGTCTCGTAGATGTGTTCTCGCTATGCATTACTGGGTGATTTATCCGTCGGTTTATCTGTTGTAGTGAACGCTTAAGGTCGGCGTAATCCTGATGAACACCTTGATTCATTTATGTATATAGTTGCCGTTTTTGTGCGTAAATTTACATCTGTGGTCAGGCTGGGGATAGCGTCTGTTTTTATGCCGCGGTTGAGCTAGCGTTTGACGTCGCTTGCTATGCCATCGGCCGAGTAGTGGTTGTCCATCGTCATTACAAGGTGGGGGTACATGTTCAGAAAGGATGCCATAATTTTTCACCCATGAGCATTGCGCCTATGAAAGAAAAAACGCTGTTGGTGCTCATTTTGGAGTGACTTGTCTGTCTAAAACTTCGCCTTCATATGGACTGCAGCTCCTGTGATTGTGGTCTCCAACCGGCAAGCAAAATGGGTGATCTTTTCGCCGTCACATTGTTGCAAGTCTCACGCTCGGCTGAGATGCTGGAAATTCGTCATGTAACTTCCGTGGGTTCTTAGCAGGTGCGCCCTCAACTGCTCATATGAGGACATAGTCTGTTATGAATCCTCTATCTGTTGGAATATTCCCTCGCTTCGTTGTGAAGTTGCTGAGCGATTTTAATGAATTCGGTTTCCACTCTCGCGTAATGTGTGAGTTCGTGTTTCACGCGGATTATGTATGTCTTGTTTAAATCAATTATGAACCGAGTGATTACTCAGATGGAAACGTTTTACATCGCGCATAGCGTCACGTAAGGACTGTAGTCGCATAAACAATTCATAGTCTGTTAAGGTTTGGGGCGTGTGCGAGATCCTGACGGAGGCAGAGTTGAAGGCAGTCAGCATTTTCTGTAGTCTATAGGATACAAATCCTATATCAGCCATCAACTAACTAAAACACACAAAGTAAAATTGCACACCTGCAAAACCGGATTCAAACGACTAAAAGTATTGTGGAAAAACCCAACTAAGAGAAATTTCACATTTCAGTGTGAAAAGCCAAATTCTTGATCCTGATTGGATTACAAATCGAAAATTTCAAATATGACGTCAGTCAAACGTTTTTTTTTTTCACAGCTAAAGAAGAAAATAACTCTGGAAGCCGGTCACATAACCAGATTTAACTACTTAAGGACATTTAGTACACGGTCACAAAGAGTCCGACATGGAAGTGATTAGCTGACGGATCTCGTGGCAATGTAACAAAAGAAATTTCACTTCACGCCACCCGGACGTAGGGGCGTGTTACAGTTTCATTCGACCTCTTCTTCCAGCTTTCGTTTCTTCGTTTTCACTCCATGTCGCGAAAGAGAGCAACAACAACAGAACGCGTTAAGTACAATTTCTTTATTTGTTTTACCTTCTCTCTCATTCTATCGCCGACCTACCAAAAAGAGGAAGGAACGTAAGAAAACTTTACATACTGCTACTACACAACCATGAACTCTAAACTTCTGTGGACATTTTAAATACTTACATTTCTCTACGAACAACTTTAACTAGAAAGCTACATGCATTTCTCAATGAACATTTTTCGCTACATGCATTTCTCAATGAACATTTTTCTTCTCACAGTGTTCAGTTAAGAAATTTCACTTATATTTTTCTTACAATTTTGTCATTCTCTCAATAAATCTTTACTTTAATGTACACACGAAATATTTTATCCTTTCACATTTCAACATCCAACCTTCAGCCTTCTGATATTTAAATTGTGGGGACTTCGGACGTGTTTGGCACAAGGCCAATTTACCAAGCATCACCGAAGTAAGTTCTGTCAGAAGTTTGACAGCGGTTCTGGCTTGATGTTCGTGTGTGGATTTCTGATCTGTTTTCTTTCAGTTTAAGAATGGTTGCTCGTTGCATTTTTTTTTCTTTGCGGCGGATAAATGCGCTGTAGTCCATCTTTTTGTTCCGGCATCATGCTTTTGACACCAGTTACGTATGGTGACTGAACAAAGAAGAAACAATTAAAATTTAAAATAAATAATTGTATTGCAAAGTTTGCGGCTTGTGAAAATAAAAAAGGGAGTTCCTTTTATTTTTCTTATTCAAATTACAATAAAAAAAATATTCCCTCCTGAAAACAATTTTTCAGCCTGACCCCAATTTTTATTTTTTAAAAGAGTATTTGATTTATTAACGTATTTAAAATTTAAATTAATAAATTTATTAAAATAACTTTATATTCGTATAAAAAATTGAAGAGTACGAATGTACCTTTGTTCATGACCTGTTGAGTTTTAATTAAAAAAAATTAAGTACACATTTATTGCTTGAGTTCAACTTGAGTATTAAAAAAAATCCTGAAATCAAAACCTACAGTATTTGATACCCAAGAATCTTTAATTCTTTAATATTTATTATTAATCCACTTCTTCAGAGACTATGAGATAAACCAACTGTTTTTCATCTACTCATATTTTACTTATTTTCTTTTAAAAAATTACTGGGAGACAATCCACGAGGACTTTTCATAATCATTTGCGTTAGATTTCTCCATCCTCATTTTTAAAAATCCTAATAACACGTACTATATTTTTTTTGTTTTTTACTTTTTATTATATTTCACTTCTCCCTGAATCTACTTAACATTTCTTTCTATTTAATTTCACTCCCATTTTTTTCTTTCTCTCTTTCCCGAGTATTTCCTATTTACACTCTCTCAATTCTACTTATTCCGCTTCCCTCTCTTATTCTTGACAACAGGTGTCGCTACCACTAATTCCAGGTGTAACAATAATTTAAACCCTGCCTAGTATTTACCTATAATTTTATGTTGGACTTTTGACACTGGGACTGAAAATACAATTTTTGTGACGATAAAAATGGGTGAGTACTAGGCCTGATATTTTTCTCTGAAAGTTTTATCACCTAAACTGGCTGACTTGTTGAAAAACGAGCCGACAGATGAGCAGGTAATCTGAAAAAAAACTAAAACAAAACACCTAAAAAAAAAACAAGAAGATAATTAGTTTAAGGAAAAAATATTGGATGCACGGTTTTTTTCCTCTATAAAATATATAATGAAACAATACAAAGAGATTACTTTATTACTATAATTTTTTACTCAACTGCATAAGTCAAAAAGCAAAGAATCTATTTTTTCTGAACATTCTTCTTCCGACCAAAAATGTCAATATAACGGAAAGCAAAACTTTAAGAATAAAAGCTGTCTTTGTGATGTTTTCCATCTACAATTATTAGTTTTATTTTTTAAATGACTGCATTTAAAAAAAAAATTAACAATTCTCAGAAGACTAAAACTTGTTGCGATATGAAATGAATAAAAAATAATTTTTTATTTTAGGTCATTTCTAATATGGTTGATCATCAACAAACAGAACACTTGAGAATTAAATGAAATATGCTTTCTTAAATTATTTGCTGAGAGTTATTTTTTCTGTGACTTTTTTTTAGTTATTTTTTTTTCTTAATTTTATGATAACTGGATTTATTAATTAAATTTTAAAGAAGTTAAAAAAATATGCTGTCATTGTTATCAGGATTGTGTTTTTTTGGGTTTTTTTTGTTCGCTGGAGAAACATTTGAAAACAAATTAGAAAACTGCAAACATCTATAAATTAAAAACAAGAAAAAAAAAGGACGACTTTTTTCTTTTTTTAAAACAAAAAGATTTAGTGTTTTAGTGGCCATACCTACTTTTTAACACTTGCTAACTACATTTTTAAAATTTTTTCCAAACACTAAAAATGATCATTAAAAAAAAATTTTACTAAATATTTAGTGTCGATATTGGATTTAACTTTAGGGATAAGAAATGTAGAGGGGGAAGAAATGAAAGAAATTGATGGTGAAATCATGTCTCTAGCACTTTGATAAACATTCAATCACAGGAAAATCAACAGATACTAAATTTTGTTTTTGTTTTGTTAAGGTTTTTAATTTTGCGTAATTCATGAATAGCTTTTAATTTTTAGTTTCTCATGACTGAGTGAACGGTTTAATTTTTTTTAAGACAAAGTTTTAATTTTTAAACCAATTTTCTATATTCGCTTTGAAATTGCTCAACCGTTTGAAAAAGATTGATTTTTACACTTTATTTATAGGCCAAATAATTTTACATTTACAATACACTGATATTTAAAAATAAAAATAAAACCCAACTCTTGATTAAATGATTAAAAAAAAAAGGGGGGGGGGGGTGAGAGAATCGCAAAGAAAAGGTGTACTGGTCGCCTAAAAATCATTCTTCCGGGGAGAGAATGATTAATCATTAAAGTATAAAAAAATAAATAAATAATGCGTGTTAATGTAGGCTAAAAAAAAAAATTACCTTGTGAGACTTAAATATTTTTATTTTCATTTTTCTTGTTAAAATATAATAAATAAATTGTTTGTCCAGAAGTACGAAATATTTTTTTTTTTTTTTTTTATCAAACAATGAATAAAAATTCATTCGAGTTTCAAAAATTTTTAAACAGCAAATGAAAATTAAGGAAAACTAAAAATAAAACAATGATTCTTTCTTTTTTATGACTTGTTTAAAATGACAAAATAAAAAAATTGTCTGCTGATGCCAATAAAAATGTCTTTTAGTAATTGGAATAAACTTTATTCAAGAAAATTAAACTTAGTTTTTAAAAAAAGCAGTTGATACACAGCAATCCTTTCAACAAGTAAGTTAGCGACAATAAAAAAAAGTGTATAAAAAAATCAGTAAACATTCTTTAGTACTACTGATATTTTTATTTTGAGTCAAAAATACATTTTTGTGGAAAATGTCTATATATATATATATATATATATATATATATATATATATATATATATATCACTAATTTTCGTTAAATATTTGGCAAAAACGTTGGTATCAGGAAACGAATATGAAAAACACGAATCAATTTCCCCGGTTATCCACTGAATATTGAAAAATTCAGTTGGTAACTAGAAAAATTGATCCATATTTTTTCCTGTTGTAAAAACGCCTTTTTGTCAAGATTACTTTTTTTTTCCACAAAAAAGACAAGTTATCTACAAGATTGTTTTCAATGTTTAGTTTAAGTAATTGGGAATTGACATTTTCAGCAAAATTGAAAAAAATCATAATTTTATTTTGTTTAGCTAATAACAGTAAATTTTCTTTCTGCCCCGTTTTTTTTAATTTTTTTTTTTTTTTTTTTTTAACAGTGAATTTAAATAACTCTTTAAAGTTAAAGCTACTTTCATAATATTCCTTGTCATTGACATTGACAAAAAATGTAATATTGATTTGTTTAAGAGCAAGTTTATTAATGATATCAGCCTGAAACTTAATGATAAAAAATAGCACTTATTTAATATACAATATTTTTCAAGATCTTTTTTTTTTCATGTCAATGTACCATTGGTGATTCCTTGGTGAATGTTACAGAGGCTGGGTATTGTACAGTAAAAGCTTTAAAATTCAGTAAATAACTCTGGCTCAAGCTATAGGCTTATTAATCTATCCCAATTATTCAGTAAAAAAATATTTCTTTTACCAAAAAAGAATTCTCATGGATGGTATAATTTAAACCTCCTTAAATATCCCCCCCGCGTTCAAGGGGAGCAACTCTTCTATCTTAACGTATTACCACGTGTTCACAGCGGCAAAGCAAATAAGATTTAAAATGTGTGTCTCAGTTACAGTTCCCTCACTAAATTACCTGTTCTGTGATTGGTCAGCAGTGAGAGTATGATGAAAGTGGCTCCACCATTGGCTCCCAGCGCCTGCTGCTTCCCAAAAGAGGACAACCAAAATGAAATCAAGGGTCGGTCAAGTTTAAAAAGTACTGCCCGGAATAAATCTCCCTTCTAACCAAAATAATTTTTACATCAGAAATCTACTAGTGACTGACTAGCTACACAAAGTTGTCAATAAATTTAAAGCATTTCTCTTTTTACCCTACCCTCATATTCTTGTGAAATGTTTGAAATTTATCCTTTGCATTGATATTCACATTAATGTGTATTCAATCATCATTTGATGATATAGAGAGTATGTGGTTAAAAGTAAAGAATTAAAAGGTGATGAAAAATTATGGAACAGATAATTTCTATCAAGCATGACAAGCAGCAGCAACACTCATCAGCAGACAAGTTAGGTTTAAAGTTTCAAGTTCTTTACAGAGAATAGCTTAGTGCAGGGATCAGCAACTTAAAGCACATGTGACACTCCAAGCAATTTTCAATGGCACCCAAAATGTGTAAAATTCAAAGTAACAAATTATGTTGCTGATATTGAGCAATTGGTTAAGATCATACAAAGACAAGGCTTCTATAAATAATAAAAACTTAAAACAATTTTTTTAAAAACAGTTTATTTTTATTAACATGGTTTACATATTATTGTATATATTACTATAAAAAATATATTTTACAAAAGGTATATTACCTTAACTTTTATAAAATATATATATGCTGTTGGCACACTGAATGATTTTAAAACCCTAAGTTGACACATAGTTAGCAAAAGTTTGTTGATCTAGTGAATTAGAACATTGATTTGTGAATTTGATGACATAGTATTGTAAGTTCAATCTCTGGGATCGGCAGTGTGTACTTGGACCTTGTGGAAATGGGGTGAGTAATAACTGAGCAGCACTAAAAATAAGGACTAGATATAGGCAGTGGCAATGTTCTATAGATTTTAAATTCAGTAGGTTACCCAGGTCAAATTACACCTACTGAAGACACAACAACCAAAACATGATAACAACAACAAAAATGAAGACAGTAGTCTTCATGTAAATAATGGCTCAAAGAGTTGAGGAGGTAGTACATTTGAACATACTACTGTTTAGAGATGCTTTAATAAAAAATTTGGGCTAATACTTTTGGGGATCCCAACATAATTGTCAAAGGTAAGCATTGTTTGGACTGTTAGTGTTCTGCACCACTTTAATTAAACAAAACAAATGTTAAAAAAAACATTTTCTACTTCATTGATGATTGGGTAAAGAAGAAAGAATTATATTGATCTAGGTTAGTTCCTAGTGAATTGGATCATATAAGATAATCATTTTAAAATATATCCCAATCAGCTAAAAAGCTTTGAATAGTGATTATAAGGCTACAGTCTACATTACATCATGGGGTTATCTTAAAAAACACTGCAAAACTAGTTTATGCAATTTACCTACAAAAATTGGACTTGTACAAGAATATAACTGAAAAATGTTTCTCAATAACTTCAGTAAAAAACAAGATGGCTGGGTTCCTAAACATTAAGCATGTTGAACACAAAACTCTATAATATGAAGGTAGACATGACTGAACATAAAAGCATACACTTTTTTTGGCAGTCACTAAAATGCTCCTCTAACCAATTTAAAATAAATTGGACCAAATGATATGGTGCATTTCTAGTTGGAATAACCTATTGTTGTTTGGGTACATGGGATCCATGAATATGGGCAAATGATTACAACACAGTGCATTGTTTTATGACATGTTTAGGTGGACAAACAAATTCTATCCATGTCAGATAAACACCTAACATGCCATTATGGAACCACCACCCTGGATGGTGCCTTGTTAACAACTGCATTTTATGACTTCATGGAGTCTGCACCACACACATGAAGCAGGTTTTCACACTGATTCACCAGATGTTAGAACACAACTGATATAAGTGTCACCTACAATTATCTTTATATACTACTATCCCATAATTTTTGGCACATCAGTGTAGGTAGTTGTTTACTTAAGTCTGTAGAGTGAAAGAAACTGCTTACATAAAGCTGATAAAAAGCTGTGTAAGCAAGATTGGTATAGAATTCAGTTCTAAAACATAGGATGAAAATATTTGTCCAAACATCTTGTGGATGATGAATCACTTTGATTTTAAAATTTTGAAATGCTTGAGTAATTTCAATGATTTCATTTGCAATTTCAAATTATATTTGTACTAATTCAGTCTTAGAGAAATTAAAAAAAAAAAAAATATTTGATAGATTTTTAAAAAATCTTTTAGTTTGTTGTAATAGGTTTCATCAACATAGAACTTGAAATCTCTTGGGTGCTAATTATATCGGTCAGTTAAGTGCCATATGTGGTACACACTTAGGCAATCATATCTCAAAAGAGATATAACTGAGGGGCAGAAAATTTTCTGGCATTAAATTGCCATTACTTTCTGTGATAGACTGGTTGCCAATCAAGGCGATAGAATTCAGTCTGTCTTGCTATTTAATCCATACATGGAGGAAGAAGAGATAGATGATTACCTTTCCCAAAAGTATTTGAGTGTAAGTGAATATAACAAATTCAACTGAAATTCAAACTCCTCTCCAATTTCTTGTTCTGAGCCAATATCCAATGCACATCTACATATGTACATGTATCAATAAATCTGTAGTTGCTGCTTCTACGTAAAGTGTCTCCCCAGGATATGGTTGATTATGACTCTCCTTTGTAGCTCTTAGTACGGTGAGTTTTTCTCACCAGCTCTGTTATTCTTTGTTCTAGCATCCATTTACACAAACTTGTTAAAAAGGTTACTTACTGCTTTCCTCTCGCTCTCTCTCTCTCTCTCGCCTTCAAGGGCTTACAGCTACATCATCTTGAAACACAGGTTCCCATATGATCACTGAAGTTAAGCAATGTCAAGCCTGGCCAATATCTAAATGAGTGACCACTTGGGAATACCAGCTGTTGTAAACTTGGATTTGCTGATATTATAATGGATAATGGCTTGGAATTTTTAATCTGAGAGCTGAATTCCAATTCCTGTTTGGTTTGTTATTCACTTATGCACCGATATTCTTGGGAAAGGTATGAATCCACATCTTCTTTTCCCAGCTATGGGTTAAGTAGTAAAACTTGTATCACTAAAGCATTCTCAAAAAAATTTGTACAATCTAAAATATTTTCTTCGTTTGAATAACATGTAAAGAGGTTGAGCCATAGAAAACTAATCAATCTTGCTTTCAATATGCCCTGTACATGTCAAATTCTCCAACCCTTTTTCCTTGTTATGTGTCCTAGAAAAAAACTGTTTCACTTTCAAGGAAAAGCATTTGTCTTTCAAATTGGAAGACACAATTGTATTTGCGTTAAATATAACAGATTGTTAAAAAACTTTTGTTTTCAAGGAAACTGGGATCATTCAAGAGAAAAAGAAAGTGTTAGGCTGGGTAAGTCTTTAGTTTGAGATAATAACTTATCTAAGAGAAAGAAATCTGATATAAAAACCTCTACACCTACTCTGTGTAGAATAGGTTAGGCTGAACTCTTTAACCTTGGTAGGTAATCTTCCTAGAGATGTTGTCTTGATAAAAGCACTGAGTTTCCAGTCTTCTAAACTGGTTGTAAGGGCTTACAGCTGTAAAACTCACTCCAATATTTCATAATGGTTCAATTACAGAAACATCAAGAAAACTTTGCTATTTTATTTTGTTTTTTAAAATAAAAATAAAACACCTAAAGTTAAATGGAAAATCCTCAAACAGGCTAGAACATCTAAATCAGTAAAGGAACCATGTTTCCTTTCTCTACAAGAAAAAATGGAAATCATTAAATACATGAGGAACAACATATTACTAAACCAGAGGCATGAAATCACAGTAAATTGCAAACACATTAAAGAACTAATCTTACAACCATGCTAAAATTACAAAATCTAAAGTTAGGATCTCTAGAAATGATAAACCTTTATAGTATTAATATTAGTACCACAATATTCACTTTGATCTCTCCCTCTCTAAATATTTTTACCTCTAATTTTACCATTATTTCATACTACAAAATCTCTTTAAATTTTAAATTAAGTTTAAATATAAAAATATATTAAATACAAAAATATTTGTAACCTTATACTTCACTAATACAGATATATTTATCCACTACCAATTCCTATCTCTTCTTAGCCCATCCTCTCCTACTCCCTCCCACCCCCATATACATTTTCTTACTTCTTTCTTTTTGTTAAACCCAAAGGCCTGGTCATAAAAGGCTGTAAAGGACCATACATTATCTTCTGCTGTTAAACTTGTCTCTAAAATTTTTCAATATGTTCATTAATCACCTCTCTTCTCCTTCTCTCCCATTTTCCTCTTTTCTTTTTATTCAAATTCTAACTTGCAACTTCCAATTCTGATTTCCCATTTTCTTTACCCCACTTACCTCTCACACAAAATTTACCAATATAAGGAAAAGAATTTTCCATCTCCCTTCACACTACCTGATGAGACATTGTCCTTTCAATGTCAAACAAAATGTACACTTTGTAGTAGATAATAATTTGTACATGTTCTAAACTATAATTTATAATATATATATATATATATATATACATACTGCGTGACAAATTATTATCGAGATAACTTTTTTTCTAACATTTCAAAAACCATCCAATCAATTCACACAAAATTTTCCCATAATGTTGGCAACACTGACCTGCACAATCACTGAAATTTTCATACTGATCTGCGCAATGTAAATAAACTGGCGCCAAATTATACAAATTATCATCTACTATAAAGTACACACACACACACACACACACACACACACACACAAGGGATGAATTAAAGTTCTAGAACAGATTCAAAGAGCCTTCTCACTTCTTAGAGGAACCCCCTCCCTGACTGACCATGTCTTCTTCAGAGGTGTAGCTGTACACACCTTGCTTGGGCAATTATGGATTAGTGAGGTTATTTAACCAAATTGTTGTAAGTTTTGAATTTTCTTTTGACTGGTTGCTATCCAAGGCTGTAGGACCAACTCTATCTTGCTTTTGGAGGAAGAAGAAGTGGATTCCTACCTTTCCTAACATTCACATGTAAGTGAATGTAACAAACTCAACTGAAATTTGAACTTGGCTCTCCGATTCCTCTGAGCCACTATTCATTACTCCACCATACCCACTCCATAAAAATTATATATAAGAAAATAAAACTTTAATGTACTTATATTATAATAATGCTCTTGAATATTTAAAAGTTGTCATGTTGTTAATGAATAGTGCAAATTCAAACTTGAAATTTATTTGCAGTCTACGATTCTTAAGTACAATATAAATATTATATCTGTTAATAATTCAATAGATTTATCTGAACCTGATGTTGGTGTGTCTGAAACTTTGAAGTTGCTAGAAAGATAAGTCAATTGAAACTTAAGCTATAAAAGAATTTCATGTTAAATGCTATCTCCTAAATATATGATATTATTTTTATTAATATTGAAATTTTTCTGTTGAATTACTGATTTGTTCTGTTAAATATACAAGAGGAGTTACAACTTTTTATATATACTTGGTTGTTTTAATGAATCCTACATTTTCTCTCTTATGACATCCCCCCCCTAGCACACACCATAAAAGAAAAAAATGTATATGAATATTACCCTGTATCCAATGTACTAATATCCTAGGAGGTAGAACTCTGAAGTGTTTTATAGACCATTAACATTAAATTTTTATGACCTCCAACATTGAGAGGAATACTGCCAACTGTTTTATTAGTTCATTGTTTTCTTTTAGCTGTTTATTTCTTTAGCTGTTTAAAAAAAATAGATTGATCAGTTTTCACTACAGTACACTGCAAATTCTTTTTTCTGATAAAATGAAATTATACTTGACAGATTTTTATTTGGCTTCTTGGCTTAGTATCAAAACCCATAAAAACACTTTTCTATATAAATGTAAATTACTGATAATTTGACCTAGAATAAAATGATTTACATGAAAAAAAAATTGAAATTGAGCTAAAAGGAAATGAACTGGCTAATGAGTGTATTATTTAAACTAGTTGAATAAATTGTGAGAAGTGGAGGAGGATAAAAAGAAGGTAGAAAATTAGAAAAGAAATGATGAAATTGAAGATACTAAAAGAGTTTCTAGAAGTTAGGGAAGAGACATTTTATAATAAATCTGAGTATTTTTTAAACTAGCTGTAAAAAGAAATGTATCTTATTCAAATAAAATATCTTCATCAACTCACTTCATTAAAAGAGATAACAATAAACGAAGGGTGGTTTAGGGAAAATATGAATTGTATAATGAGGCACGAAAAACATCAATTTTGTCCAGTCAGTCTTTTAACAGTACAATACAAGATGTTCTTTATAATGTCAACTAAATGAACATTAATAGTTAAACTGAGATGCATAAAGAGGAAGGAAGAATTGATATTATTTATTGAAAAAATTTACATTTATTAGAAAAAAGATATAGTACTAATTTTAACATGTATGCATAGGGAGAATTTTGTACAATTTTAATTGTATGTAATATATAAAATACCGTATTTATTTTGTAGCATCTTTTGACTCTCTTTATCAAAATGATTCTATAAATAATATAAAAAACCCTACTTATTTAGATGTATTAACAGTAAATCAACCAAAATGATAATGTAATGAAAGTGAAACATAATTTCTACTAATTATTCACTGACATGATTGTATTTGGTGATGAAATAGTATATATTCTTACACGCCTTTCATTATGTTTTTATTTAATGCAAAGGTATACTTTGAATAAAATACTTCTTTATCTAGTTGACACTCAAATTGAATTTGGCTGAGCTAAATGCTGCAAACAAGAAATGTTTCTCATTGCTGAATGAGAAATACTTTTAAAACATTTAATTAGAAAAGCTGCTTGCTCAGTGTCATCTTTCCATGGATCTGTTTTCTGCAGAACATGCATCAATTTCTTGTTTTCAATTTCTTAACTGTCATTACAACTGTTCCACTACTTTTTGATTATAATAGAGGAAGAAATTTTTTTGCCTAATAATAGTATTTTACAGCTTTCTACTGTCCTTTTCTGATTTTCTTTGTTTCCCTAGAATGTCATATAATGGTTGACATCACAATATCTTGATATGGAAGGTTAAATGTAGCTTTTGATTATATCAATATATAGTGCTTTAATCCAGAGTGTCAATAAGGTATTTATCTTGCCAACAACATTTTCTTTAAAGTTAAAAAAAAATCAATTTTTATTTCTATAGTGGTATATAATCAATTTATATAAATAACTTGGTAATTTGAAATATATTATTTTTTTCATAATATCAAATTATTCTAAACCAGTTATTGTAATTCTTCATTCATTTTGTGTTGATAGATTTTTTTTTTTTTCATCGTGTCTTGTTTCTTTCATTTAATGAAAATAAAATATTAATCAGTAAAATATGAGAAAATCATTCATTTGTAAAATTTAATTTTAACTGTCTGGAAAAAATATGTTCATAATTTTTTTAAATATTACAAAAATAAAAGAATTGAAAGATGGTTGTAGCTTCTTTTTTTATCATTGTATACAAAATGCTAATCTTAGCTACTTATGCAAATAGAATATCGATTCTTTTGAAACATCAAAATAATTGCTTTCTAACTGAAAACTGTTAGTAAAATTTACCTTAATTTTTAAAATTTATAAAAATTATTCATGAATGTAACTGTATTTCTTATTTTGACTGATTAAGATAGTATATGTTGCAGTGCAACTCACACTGTTGTCATCTTTCTGAAATATCTTTTTACTTTTTCGTTGTTTTCCATAATCTCTTTCCTGGTGGTCTTTGCTATATTATAACGAACTGTAAAGAATATTCAGGCATTTTGTCTTAAATCTGTATCAATTATATTGATCTTTTTCAATTTTTTCCTCGTGGAGGTAGTGACACTTGTAATTTGTTTTTAGGGATAGTTTTCATTCAACTAGTTTTACTGGAATAAAATATTCTTGTTACAATGATTCATCTACAAATTTATTTTGATGTATGAGTTTATTTTACACTGGAGTACAGCAAATACAGTCAATAACACTATTCTTTTTATATATATATATATATATGAACGTTATGTTGATGATACTTTCTCTATGTTTAACAACATAGATGAAGCAACACATTTTTGTGAAGCTTTAAATTCTTTACACCCATCTTTAGTTTTCACAATAGAAGAAGATGAGAACAATTCTATCTCATTTCTTGATGTTCATGTGGAGCAGAAGAATGGAATTTTTATTACCAGTGTTTTTTTGTAAAGATACTTTTCAGGTCTTTACACCAGTTGGAATTCTTTTGTCCCTTATAGAAAAAGAAATCTGATTAAAACTTTAGTTCATCAGGCCTATTAATTTGTTTCTCATGCACATTTCAACAGGAGTTGAACAGAATTTGTTGTATTAATAATGGCATTCCGACTAATATTGTTGACCGCACAATTGAACAAAAGTTGGATAACTATAACATGCTCCCAAAATTTGGCTCTAGTCTGTGTTCCATTTATCTGAAATTACTTTGGCTTGGCAGAAAATGTAAACTTTTAAGTGATAGTTTCCACTATTGTCTCTGCCACTGTCTTTTCAGCCAAATTACTTGTTGTTTTTGGCACTCATTTGATTTTTTTTCCATCATTTTCTAAAGACTGTCTGCCCTATTGTAATAAACGTTTGCTCATAAGTTCAGATGTCAGTGCAAAACTGAATATATAGGATGAGTCTTAGGTTAGAATCAAGAATAAGACAACACGTTCCTAAATATGTTAGATTACATTTATGTAATCACACTCGTGTGTCGCAATCAGCACATGAGTAAGCGATTGGAAAATGAGTCATGCTCATCATGTTTTACAACTGACTCATTTTCTATTTTGTACACAGGCATAGCCAAATATCATTTATTAATTTTGGAAGCCTTATGCCTGAAATTATTTCAGCCAGCACTTTCCAAGCAAAATGACAATTTTTTAAGATCACTGCATTTATTTGGAGATATGTGAGTTATCATTTTTCTCTTTTATGCTCCGCTGAATCATTTACCCATTTTCTTTATTTATGTATTTATTTTAATCATAAATTTATTTTCCTGTTTTAACTATTTATAATAATCGTAATTTTAAGTGTTCCAGCATTATCTCTTTGAATTCTTTGCTATTTGCTTTGAATATTATCAAAAAAATAAAGAGCATAAAATTGTTTATTCAGATCTGTATTTTTATTCTGTGGTATAAAGTCATTATTCTGAAAGATATATATAATTCCAGATGAAGAGGACTCAAGGTTTTGAGTGCCCCAGCATCTATTTTATTATGAACAGTGCTCAATATAATAAATAGAGCTTAATATAATTATATAGTAATTAATTAATTGTAGATTTCCACACAAAAATTTCTATGTTCCTAGATAGATTCTCTTCATCAGGCAATGTTTGATGTTGGTTGTACAGATGATTTATATTTAAAATCAAATTAAATTATTTATCTTCAGTTTGCTGTGTATGTATGTGGGAAATGATGAAAAAGGACAGCCTTAGTACTAAATGGGCACTTCACATCAAAGACAATAAAACTAAAGTAAATATAAAATATTTATATAAATATAAAAGAGAAAAAAAGGAAAATGATAGATTAGGTTAAAAGCAGGTTGACATCTTGACCTTTGAGGAGGAAAAAGAAGAAAGGAGAAAAGTAAGATAAGAGAAGGGAAAAAAGAGAAAAAGTTCTTTGAGGCCAAATTCCAAAATGAATCTTTGCTCTGATTAGTTAAAAGAAACACACATGTAAATTTTATATCTTCCTACATACATACACAGCAAACTGAAGGTTTTTGTATTTAAATGTAAATCATCTGTACAACCAACATCAAACAGTGTCTGATGAAGAGAATCTGTCTTGAAACATAGAAATTACCGTGTTGCAATGTACAATTAATTCATAACTATATAATTATATATATCTGTCATAAATAGACAAAAATTTTTGTTTTTATTGAAAAAAGGTGAGTTAGGGTATAATGATGAGGAAACACATGTCTATTTTAATGGCACAAGATAAGGAATTTATTTACAAATTTACACAGTTGTAATTGTCAGTTGCTTGTTTCAAGGCAAGTTATTACTCATTAAAAGTTTGTAGACTCAATGAATAATCAAGAGAAAATGTTCATATTTAATTATCAGAGACTAAGTAAATTTTCAAAATTCATTTTTCACACAAAAGTATTATAGTTGAATTCAGTATAAACAAAGGTTTCCAAAATGTTTAAACAAATTGTGAGAGTTCCTTTTTCACACACAAATATTACAGTTGAATTCAATATAAAAGATGTATTTTTATAGGTACTTAGCTTTAAGTGTTGAATAGTCATTAAACTTCTGAATTGTCTTTAGAGACTGATAATGTATCAGTGTGTAATTTGACACTGGTGTTATTCAGATTTGTGGTCTCTGCTTTTCTCTCTTTCCTGTTTTTCTCTGACCTCAAGTGTTACTGACCCCTCCCCTCTAGGGCATGTTAATAAATAGGCCAGTCCAGTCCCATGGATCAAACACAAATACCTTTTTGGGTGGGAAGAAACATGACATGGGTCATTGAAAACATGATTTGTTACTTTTTGTAAACTACTCTCTTTACATTGGTTAGAAAATTAATTCATACTTGCTCACAAAAGTTTTCTTGATATTTTCTCAGCACAGAGGCATTTTTTTTTTTTTTTTTTAATTGGTCAGAATAGATTTTCCCAATTGGTAATTTGAGTGGGACAAGCTAAGGATGGAGAATGTGTCCACACTAAAATTAGCAGTACAATTATGGTTATTTATAAGATGCTCTGTGATAGAAGACCTGTATGTGTTGTTCAGCCTGTCTGATAAAGAATAGTTCATGGATTTTTGTAGGTACATTTTTGTTTAATTCTGGCATCCAGTTTTTGATTACTTCTCCTTATGTAGTGTGATCCACAACTACATTTAAATGAATAAATCAAGGAACTATTATAATATAGAGGAAAAGACAGGTTTAGCAGAAGAAATTGCTGAAAAAACAGTCTGCCCACTTAATGGCCAATGTATGACCAAATGTATAACTTGCAAAGCTAGCATCTATTCTGAAGTTGTCATTAAATGTTATTTTGATTCACACTATTTACGTTATTTGGACTATTGTCCTCATTTTTACTGCCATATGGCCCAGTGGATATAGATGTTCGTTAGTTCCAGTGACTTGACCCAAAGAGTTGTGTGTTCAATACCAGGCTACAGCAGTGGTGAACAAATAATTTAAAGAGTTAAGTTAAAGGGCGATAATTACATGGCTACCAGAAGTGGCATTGCACACGGAATAAGAATGATATGCTCCAGTGATCATAATAAAGGTTTCAGTTTGAAATTCCTAGCACCAGAAGAAGACAGGAGCATACAATAGCTGAAATGTTGTAAACATAGCAGTAAAGATTAGGAAAATAGTCTGAATAATGTAAATAGTGTAAATACTACCTCATCTCAGAAGTATAGACAAATATTTTGGTTCAACTGAAAACAAATGGAAAAATCGATTGTATAATCATAAACTGACTTTAAATAATAATAAATATAAGAATAACACCACCCTCTCCAAGTATTTTCCACAATTAAGAGACAACAAAAAACAAAAACAGTTATTACTTGGGATGCAAAACATAGAAATAAATATCTGCTTAAATACTTTGAATCTGACTAACCTGATACAACTTTTCACTTTTTTTATTTATCTATTTTTTAAAGCTCTTTTTCATTTTTTAAATTTATGTATAAGCATATGTGTACATACATATGTATTTTGTTGTTGCAAAAATAATTTCTGATTTAAGAAAGATAATTTTATTCTTGAAAAATTAACTGTAGAAATGTTGAATTTAGTCAAAATATGAGTGCTTAAAAAAATGATAATCAGTAGGTAAAAGACCAGGAAAATGTGGAGGACATAGTCAATTCGTGTATCCTAAGTCTGAGTTTTTACAATATCATTCTTGCAAAATGTGACTACACATTATCATGGAGCAGAATTAGACCATATCAATTCACAATGCAGGTTTCATTTTTTGCCATAACTTGTTGCAAAGAAATTCCATTTTGCATCAAGTCCAAAATCTTTCTGATGGTTGCATGAATTGGCAAAATTCTTGGATAGCGGTGTGCAACCATCAATTCAATATTTTTTAAATTTGGCAATTTTTTTCTGTACCATATAAACAAATGCTACATCATGTGAGTTATTACTCGACATAAGGCAGAAACATTGATTTTGCATTGTGTTTTCAAGCTTAAAGTAGAGTACCACTAGATGTAAAGTACATTGTGTGGTACTCCAATGAAAACTAGATCTCATGTTGAACTATAAATTTGTAGTTCTTGGCAAAATCTGCCAGGAACAAAACTTTGCTATCACTAATTTCCTCTTTTCTTTGCTTTAAGTACCTGGATTGTGATATAGCCAAGTAAGAACGAGGGTGAGGTGCTAATTTATTTAGTTGCAAAACAGCTAAATTAATGTAAGCTTGACAGGATTCCTTTTCTGTTGTCAAAGTCGATCAGTCAGTTGTTGTCCAATGGGAGAACTATTGATTCAGCCTTATCACTATATCCTTTGATGGTGTCATAAAGAAATTTTTCAAGCTGCTCTAATGTTTTAGGACAATTTGGACACCTATGAATCATACACTCTCTGCTACTGGTATTACAGACAATATATTTCAAGAGATCTTGATATGATACATTCAGTGATTCCAGTAACAATTTCAAGTTTTTGTAGATAGTGCATACACATACAGCATGTGTACCTGCACTACCAGCAAGGACACACCATTTCAGACTTAAACTATAGAATTTCAAAAAAACCCAAAATACTGTTGGGTTCTATTCCTTGAATGCTTTGAAAAGCTCATTTAGGTTGCACAAGATGAGTCTCTTCTGCTGATGAATATTACGTTTAATACTAATGTAATCTTTCCTGCCTGACATCAGTTGAGTTTATATCTTATTATTTATAAAATGCTTCCACTAGCTGTGCAATATCAGCAGACAAAGACTTGCCCTGTTTTGGTTCTAGCACAGATAAAACACCTCTTTTTAAACAATTTGTGAGCCTTGTGTACAATATGTTCTGAAACACTAAATACATCCATGACTTTTTTGTGTGACCAGTAGGTAGGGACAAGTGTCAAGATCTTTATTTTCATTTCAGTTGATTCCACTGTCTTTGCTTTTGCAACAAGAAGCTCTATCATTTTATCAAAGCATTTAGCTTTATGTGAAATCTCATTTTTGAATTTCAAACTCTCATCATCAATGTTTAATTTATGCATTGCAGAAAAAAATTTTCTCTTCCCTAAACAAGCTTTTCGACCATTGTTCTCTGGCTTTCTTCAGGTGCTAGGAATTTTTAACTGAACCTTTTATTATGATCACTGGAGTATATCATTCTCATTTCTTGTGTGAAGCCACTTCTGGAAGTCATGAGCTATCTCTCTTTAACTTAACTCTCTAAGTAGCCTGGTATTGAACTCACAACTCTTTAGGTGATGTCACTGGAGCTAGCTCATGTCTATCCAAAGGCCATGTTTCCTTGATTTCTGGGGCTTATAAACCTAATGTCTCGGTAATCATTTTTTTTACCAGTGTTCATATTGCAATCTTTGATGCTAATGGTTTTCTCTAGTACTCTGTATTACTGGTTCCTATATTGTATTTGTTTCTATGCTTGGTCAGCTTAGGAGATTTTTGTAGCCTAGTACATGTGCCAATTCCTTAAGTTTATGTAGTTTCTAGTGGTGTTCTCTATTTATTTCAATTTCGTCTCATAGGGGGTGATTATACCCAAACTGTAAAAAGATTAATTAGAAGAGTGAGGAGTACAGAGTTACATAGGTGGAGGGAAAGGGAAGGATATATGGGGTGGGGGGAGAGCTAGAATCCAGTGGTTAATAGATGAGTATTGACATTGCATTTAAATTCTTGGAGGTTGTTGCCATCAGGAAAGCAAGAATATGGGAGCGAGTTCCACAGGCAGGAAGTGCGAGAGAAGAAGCTGCAGGAGTAGAATTGTCATCTGCATTTGGCTAACCTAACTGTGAATGGGTGGGACCCAGTTGCCAATCTGGTTGCACGAGTAAACACCTGTTGTGGAGGCACCAGTGACTTAAGTTCATCTGAGCAGAAGCCATGAAAGTATTTATAGATTTACAGAAAAAGGGAGGCCACATTTCGTCGGTGGGGAAGTAGCTGCAGTCGAGCCGACAAGTCAGTACCTATCACATTACAGACTCTCCTTTGGAGCCTGTCGAGAACACTGAGGTGAATGGCAGGGGCACCTGACCATAAATGGCAGCAGTACTCCATGCACGGATTGATGGTTGACTTGTATATATGCAGGATGGATTCAGGTGAACAAAACATCCTGGATCGACATAATGACCCAACCTTCTTAGCAGTGGATTTAGCTATGGATTCGATATAGTGGTTCCATTTGAGGTCTGAAGAGAGGGTAAGGCCAAGGAGGCGCAGTGTATTGCTCTCAGGGAGAATCGCTTGGTCCATGCTTATGGGAGGCAGGAGAGGTTGCCTGTGATGGTTGACAGACAGCAGCTTGGTCTTAGACACATTGAAGTTGACAAGCCACTTCTTGCCCCAATTCACCACAGTGTAGATCCCGTTCAAGGTCAGTAGTGAGATTATGTCTATCCACCACAACAGGTTTCTTACTGGTGCAGGAGTATATTGTGGTGTCATCTGCGTAGATGCCTACATGGCCCTTGATCTCATCTGGAAGGTTGTTGATGAAAATAAGGAAGAGTGTCAGGCCCAGGATAGTCCTGTGGGACACCAGCATTCGTGCTGTGGGATGAAGAGGCATGTCCATTCAAAACAACCTTCATTTTGCGGTTATTTAAAAAAGATTGGATTAGGTCAAGCCAGCGACCAGTAATACCGTAAACCCGTAGCTTGCAAAGAAGGCCAGAGTGCCAGACCCTGTCAAAAGCCTTGGAGATGTCCAGAGCAACAGCGCGAGCCTCTTCAGACTCATCAAGGGTCTGGAGCATGTACTCCGTTATGGTTGTTAGCAAGTCGGCCGTGGACCTGGCAAAGCGGAAGCCATATTGCCTGTCAGAGAAGAGTTTGTGGGCAGTAAGAT
The DNA here is from genome assembly GCA_037127315.1 of Ascarosepion bandense. NCBI lineage: Eukaryota > Metazoa > Mollusca > Cephalopoda > Sepiida > Sepiidae > Ascarosepion > Ascarosepion bandense. The sequence goes on from JBBBDQ010000578.1 coordinate 2,064,225, forward strand.
GCTGAACTATTTCAGCATTGATTATAGCCTCGAACACTCCCGAATATCAGTAGAAGACTGATAGGGCAATAGTTGGATGGGTCCAAGGGTTCACCACAATTCTTAAATACAGGAACGACTGAAGAGAACTTCCAGCATGCAGGAAAACAGGAAGCAGAAAAGCAGTAGTTAAACAGTTTAGAGAGGACAGGGGAGAGTTCAGGAGCACACCTCTTAAGGACTATCACCGGGATTCCATCGTCACCACTCACCTTATGGGGGTCAAGTTTTAAAATTACGCGGGATACTACTGTCGGGGTAATATATACGTCGTCCAGTTTGACCTCAGTTCTTATAGGGAAGTCGGGAGGGTAAACTCCAGATGAGTCAAATGTGGAGTTGGATGAGAATCTGCGGGCAAAGCACTCAGCTTTGTCCGCAGATAACGTGAGAATCTCAAATTCATGGATTAAAGGAGGTATTGAGGATTTGCTGTTGTTCAGCACTCGTTTACCAATCCTCCAATAGTCCTTGAAGCCAAACTTGCGGTCAGCTATGCGCTGTTGCATTCTCTCAGCAAACAACCGTTTGGCATCATTTAGGGTTCTCTTGCACTCATTGCGAGCAGATATGAATAGGCATCTATTTTGGTCAGATGACTGTCTCTGGAATAGACGGAAGTAATGGTTCCTGTGGGCAATAGCGACCGAGCAGGCAGGAGAGAACCACAGAGAGGAATGAGGTTTTAGGCAATACTTCCTGGTGGGTATGAAGGCATCAATGCCAGCTTTCACCTATGATGAAACCTCAGAGGCACAGTCATCAACTGGTAGTTCAAACACTTTTCCCCAGGGGACGTCGCAGAGGAAATTGTGAAAGGCATCCCAGTCAGCTTTTTGGTAGAGGTAGGAGGTCCTATAGGTAGGGGGCTCCTGGGGGGAGTGAGTGGAAAGAAATAGACAACAGCATGCTTGGAGTTACCAAGAGGGCAAAGTTGCGAGACTTGTCAGGTGCAGAGGTGAAACATATATCTAGTAGTGAGGAATGACCTGAGAGAGTGCTTGGGAAGCGAGTGGGGAAGTCCACCACTTGCGGAAGAGATTGGGAAATAGTGAAGTTCATGGCATGGATGCCCGCTGGATCAGTAACAGTTTTCAAGCCACTCAGAGTGATGGGCGTTGAGGTCTCTGAATACAAATATGTGGGTGAATGGGTGGTAGGAAATAGCCTTATCTATGTTTTCAGCAATGCTAACTAGTAGGAAGCAGTCAGGAGAGGAGGGAGAACGGTAAAGAAAGAATAGGTAATTAACCGAACTGAGGAGAGACAGATGGAGACATACATATTGGTGGTCAGTAGATTCGAGTGAAGTCACCCTAGCTATGGGGAGGTGTTAGTGGAATACTGGTACGTTCTTCTAGGGATGAATTTGAGGCCAGTCTTTCCCTGATAACTGATAGTGCCTCCACTGTGGGTACCTTGGTGAACACTCACCACATCCAAGCTCACCATCTGGTTGCATTGTGGCAGCATCTTTGATAAGTTCCATGAAGTGGGCAGAGTTTTGAACATATGATGGTAACTTTCCTATCAGTGGGTCAGTTATATCTACAAGATAGTGACTCAGAGGGTGGCACACCAAACCTTGGTTGCTAACACTTGGCCTGAGTGAAATACCACCTTTGTGAATCTTAGGTAGACCATACATATGAGGTAGCTTGCTGTAATGTTGAGACAACTGCCTGTAGGCTAGAAATGATCCTTGTTCTTGATTAGGATCTGCAACAACTGTCATTTTGTTTTCAATGTGGGGGTCTTTCTTTACCTTGCCATAACTACCGTTTCTAATGAGGTATTCCATTTTCTCAGTGTATTCTGTTTTGTCCATCACTACAGTTGCATTGCTTTTGTCAGCTGATAGCATGATGATGTTCTCATTCCTCTGTAAGGTCCTGATTGCCAGCCCCTCCCCTCTCATAATGTTTAGTTCAGGTGGCTTGGCTTTCTTCAATGTATGTCTCACTTTACATCTTAGCTCATCTGCCTGAGCATGAGGGATGTTCACGGATATGTTCAGTGATTGTAATAAAGGGTTTGGTTCAAAATGTCTAACACTTGAAGAAGGCTGCAGTGTACAATGACTGAAATGTTGTAAACATGACAACAAAGATGAGGACAATAGTCTGAATAATGTAACTAGTGTAAATACTACCTCATCTCAGAAATATAGACAAATGATCAATCCAACCTGTTTATCATGAAATAAACCATGATGTTTCAACTGTTAGCTCAGTACAAATAGAACAATTCATCTTTAACTGTAAAAAGAGTGTACTGTACTTCAATAATCCTGTGTGAGCTCATTGTGGTACACTGGATATCGACTTGGAATGACAAATTGGGGTGGTGAGTTCGAATTTCAGTTGAATTCCTTGTATTCACTTACGCACAAATTCTCTTGGGAAAGGTATTAATCCATCTCTTCCCTCCAGTTATGGGTTAAATAATAGGACAGATTAGGTTCTATAGCCTTGGCTGGCAACCAGTCTACCGCAGAAAGCAATGGCAACCTACTGGGGGATAATCTTTGGCCCAGTCAGTCATGTTTCTTTCGAGACATGATCACCTAAAGCATGTATCATGTATGGCACAACTGACTGACTGAGCTGGTAAAATATCCAAGTAGTTAGGAAGATGCCACCTTTCTCAGATACTGGATGGTAAGTAACTCATGTTTCAGGACCAGACAGATCAGTCCCAGTCCTGGTCATAGGAGGGTCATTCAAAGTTCCCAGTTTGACCTGATTTCATTTTTATCACATTTATGGCCCAGATCTTATCCCTACCAAGACAGTGGTCAAAGAGAGTTAAGTGACTAGATTAAAATGGAAAACTCTTTGATACAATTTTAAGATGTTTTATGGAATTTTTGTACATTTAATCATTCTTATTATCAATTTTTTTCAGAATGAAGCAATCATGTTTTTGTTATATAAATTGATCATTAAAATTTGTAAAAAAAAAAAAAAAAAAATCTTAAAATAAGAATTATAAAGTAAATCACAAGCAGTAATGAAAGCATTTCTTTCAATTTCTGTAAATATGTTTAGTGCCATAAATATTCTATGCACTGTTGATTACCCTACTAGAGACCATGTTTAAACAATTTAGTCTATATACACAACAGAATTTAGTGCAAAGTATAGTTTACAATGTAATGTTTTAAAGACTTTGTATATTTTTTATTATCACTTTCTTCTGAATGAAAACAAAATCAAATATTTTTTGTTTTATGGAAATAATTTATCAAAATAAAATTTTAAGACACACAGAATTTCTTTCAGCTTCATATGTTTAGTGCCATCTACAAATATTCTATGCACTGTTGATTATCATGCGTGAGGCAATGTTTATCACTTGTTAAAGACAATCTATCCATACAAAAAAATATTTGCAAAATATATTTAAATTTTTTTTTAAATTAATAATCTTATTTATTGAATAGTTTAAGAAGTCTCTTAATAGGATTTATATGGAGAAGTTTGTTGCTGAACTGAGCAGTCATGCCAACTTTAAAATTTTGTGACGGTAGCATTATGAAATCCTCACTCCTCAGAACTTTTTTCAATCTGGTGACTGAAAAACAGCACTGAGAATTGGGGACACCATCATAATGGTGCCTTCATGAAACTTCGAGGTCTGTATGACACTTCTTAGTAAAGTGACAAAATTCTTCACATTCTATCTATCTATCTATATATATATATATAATGTAAAGTTCTACTTTATTTTGAAAAGAAAAATACAAAATCCTGATTTCTTCAGTATTTCAAAAAACCTTTCTCATAATAAAAAAATTATTGTACTGAAGTGACCATTATTAACAATTATTCATGAATCAGAACAAATTTTATTCTTTTTTTTTTTTTTTTTTTTTTTTTTTAATGAATTTAAAATTGAATTTTTAATTTCCTAACATAACATTATATAGTGTGTTTTTTAAGGGACACAATAAAATGAAAAGGTTATCTGTGTGCCTTATAATTTATTCCTAAGTAGTGATTAGCCAAGGTAAACTTTTCACCTAAATGGTGTATGATTACAGGTTGAAAGAAGGGTGATGGTAGTAGTTAAGAACACATTAACTTGCATTCACTTTTAGCCAATTTAGCAAGATTAAAAGGAGACATAATCTGGAGTTTTGACTGCATGGAAAAAGTAGTTGATGCAATGCTGGGAATTATAACTACTACCACTTACACTACTTTTATAATGTGTGTTATGTGGTAAGAAATAAATGACAGTTTTGGGTGATTTTGCAGTTTCTGGACAAGGAAATAGCAATAAAAACAATGAAAACATCAAAGAAAGAATGAATATTATTATTTTTAATATCAAATTTGCCACAAGAATCTTGTTGGTGTTGACTAAAGCTTTGTTTACATGTAAACTATACAAACTTCTACTCCCCCCCCACCCCACCCCATCAGAATGAATCAGGCTAGTCTCCCTGAAAGCAAAACACTGTGCTTCCTAGGTTTAAATCTTTTAATCTCAAGTGGAATGATTACATTGAATCCATAGCTAAATCTGCTGCTTGGAAGGTTGGTTTCTTTGTAGGGTTAGGAAGTTTTTCTCTTCTAAATCTATCTTACACATATATAAATCTACCATCCACTCATGCATTGAATACTGCTGTCACATTTGATCGGGTGCCCCTGCTATTCATCTTGGGCTTCTTAACAAGATTCAATGAAGAATCTGTAATGTAATTGATCCTGACCTGGTATCTCAACTCCAGTCACTTCCTCACAGGCATAATGTGGCTTCCCTCTGTCTCTTCTACAAATACTTTCAAGGCTTCTGCTCTGATGAGCTTAGCTTCCTGGCTCCCCTCTGCATAAATTTACTCAAGCTACTAGTCTAGCAACTAGGTTCCACTTTTTTACAGTGAAACCAATCAAATGTAACCACAATTTCTACTCTAGCAGCTTCTTTGCTTACACTTCCTGCCTGTGGAATTCCCTTATATACTTGCTACCGTGAAAACTACAATCTCCAAGAATTTAATTGCAAAGTCAATTGGCATCTCTTATCTTCTTGACTCATATTCTTTCCATGACTACCCTTGTATCATGTTCTTCTGCCTTTACACTCCACTCTCAGGGATCCCTCTTCACACCTGCATTCTCTTCCTGTTCTTACTCATTCTCTGACTCCCCTATAACTTGTTCCTCTTTCTCATCTCACCTCTTCAGTAACCCCTTGAGCACCAGTGGCAGTTCTACCTTGTTTGGGGTGAAATGATTAAAAAAAAAAATATTAGAGAAACAAATTTGAACCTATCTGCTAAGTTTCTTAAAAGAATCCACAGGATATGAGCTTAGGATTTTAATAGAAATGATCATGTCCCATGTTTCTACTAATGTTTTACCTATGCATTCCTCTCAGAATCTATGAAGTCAAGCATTTATTTGCCAGAATAGTTTAGGAATAGTTACTTACAAAACCTTCAGCTTCAGTCAAAAATTCAGGTTTAATCTATTTTGGCAATACAATCATTGGCATGAGTATTATGAGAAAAGCTTTTGAATGATATGATGAAATAAAATTTGAAAGCAATTTAAAAAGAAATGAACTAAATAATCATATTAATAGAGGATTCACTCAGGAATAACTAACTTAAGATTATCTTGCTAACATTATTTAATAAAGTATTTTACAAGTCGAAATTCTGATTTTCACAATTACTTTTCTCATGTTTGGTTCTTGGCTTCACTACTGGTTCTTAAAAATAAGAAATATTTTAGTAATAGTAGATATCTCTATTTTTGGTTAATGATATTGTCTTTAGTCTATGTATGAGGTGAGATTTATAAAAAGACCTTATCCAGACCAAGAAGGGATTATAAATATCTATTGTTCAGTTGGACCAAAAACTTTTTGCAGAATACATATAATTTATTTTTTTACTATTATTAGGTTGTTTGGAAAATAATGTTCAACTTTAGAATCAACTTTTATTAATGGAAGTCAAAATAGGAACCATGAATATCTGTACATGTATGTGTTATTTGATATTTAAGATAATCAATTGGAGTAGATAGACTGAACTATCGCCCGGTTCACACTCCACCCATGTCTATTGAACAGGTGTAGAGGCTCATCCCTTGTTCCCTGTTTAGGATGTGGTTTCCGGCTTTCTCTTTTCCAATCTATTCACTCTTACGTAGCCCCCTGCACACCAGTGGCCTTACCGCCTTGCTTGGGGTGATGTGATTAAAAAAAAAAAAAAAAAAAAATCGGCATATTATGAAAATAATAGAGTACTTGCACGTGAATTTCATTTATATTTTAGTTGTATATTTTTGCTATTTTCTAGATCAGGTTAATGCAGTGGTGGCCACATAAGCCCCAAGTTTTTACTTCCCTCTCTCTGTCCAGTAAACTAAATTGCAGTGTTTGTTGTCATCAGGACCAGAATTTGTAAGTCTCAAATAGATCATTAAGCCATCAACAGCTAGCTGTTCAGTTGGGGTAGGGATTCACTCACAGTGAATGACTGTTCTATTTTCAGTACAGACTTTTTTTTATATTAAAAAAAAAAATATATAGAATAAAAGTGACCAATACAATCTATACCTGTGACTTTGATAGCCACCTTTTACATGTCTACTTCTGTTTCTGCTTGATAAGCAATGATGTTATTAACTACAGCCAAAACAATTGCTTATTCACATGATACTGGACACATTACTGAATCAACTAAAACTTGTGGTTTACTTCCAGGTTGTTCTGAAAAAATTGGAAGCATTCCATTTGCATCACTGATAGCTACCATCATCTGCTTGGCTGGGATTGGAGTGTTTTGTGGGACATTGTACCATGCACTGCACATCTTTCTTGTACAGATTGTTGATGAATTATTTAAATTCAAAGTTGGATGGTAAGTGATGTGATATTTTTTGAATTTGCTTTCATGAGTTGACAGTGATGCATAATAAAGACATAGTTCATTTTCTTTTACTTAAGTAGTTGCATGTTTTTATTGTAGTTTTATCATGCTAACATTCATGTATTTATAAGTGTTTTTCATACAATGCAACAAGGACTCTATCTTGGTTTATATGTAAAAGATTTGTTTTTTTTATATAATTTAATAGGCTAAATGAAACATCTTACAAGATTTTTATTCAGCTATTTACTGATTAAAAAATACATCTTTACAAATTGACAAGCAAATGAGAAATATTTTGAAAAAAATATCATGAAAAATACTAGTAATATTAGAATTTTATAAAAACATGACTATTAATCAAAAAACTTTCAAATTTATTTATTCTTTTTATCACTGGATAATATACAATGAAATTTAACAGTAATCCTCAGGTGCACCAATACATATACAAACACAAAAAAAAAATCTAAAAATGGAAAAAGTAAAACAAGGTATGAGTTACCAATGTCAGTTGAACATATATAAACTAACATATCTCTGTGGAACAGAAATATATTTGTAACTGTGTCTATTAAAGCAGTAATGTATTGTAGATTATAGCAAAAATTGTAATTCTGAATTATAAAGATACCAAACCACTGTAATCTTAGATTGCATGTTTAAGAATTTCTTTTTATAAATAGAAAATTTAAGCTTTTTAAACCATTTTTATTAAACATGATATTTTTTAAGCATGACAAAATTTATATAAGATTATTTTGAATATTGTAATTTGGCAGTGGCCTTTCATTTTTTAATATTTATAAATATTTTGTATATATCTACTGAAAAAAATGTACTTAGCATTAAATTGATGGATTTCAGATTATACTATTTTAATAGTTGGAGTTTTTATAATTTCAGAATGAACTAGATTTGTTTTAGGCCCTGTTCTTTGGAGTTTTCAAACATATTTAAGATATAGACATCATTCAGCTCTCCATTTTCATAGAGTAAATAAATTTTTTTTCTTTTGTTTTGAAAAATTAAACAGCCAAATAACTAAGTTTCAAAAATTTAAATTTGAAAAATTAGGTTTCATTTTATTTTCTGCAAACAAATTTTTTGTAATTCATGCAAATGTTATGACTAAAACTAAAAATTCTTTGTTTTGCTTAACAGATGTATTCAAAATGTGGCTGATCAAAATTTGATTTGCCATTTGCTAAATATTAAGTGTTAAAAGATGTATAACAAGAGATGATGTATGGATGAGAATTTTGCAATGCATTGTTTTTTATGAATTCATTTTTAAATGCATTATTATTTGTATAATATGTAGATCATACAAGATGTTCAGGTGGAATAGATAGAAAAAAAATGTAGGTGTACATTTATTCCTATGTATTAAGAGCATTTTTTTTTATGAGTCCTGTTATTGTTCTTGCTTCAAGAATCTTCTATCTTCTTTGTGTCACTAATTTATAATCAATGTGCTTTTCTTTTGAGAAATTAAAAATATCGATAAGTTTATAAATCCTGTGATTTGTTTCTTGGATTGTAAACATAAAGTGTATGTAAAGAATGTGAACTGTGCTTCCTGTCATAAAAATGTAATACTTTAATGCGCAATATGGTCAAAACTATGTACATACTCACCTACATGTATGTGTGTCATAATTTACCATGAATACTTTATATATGATGTTAGTCTGTTCCAGTTTTAAAGCAGTCTTGGGTATGATGTAAACTACATCTGGCAGCAAGGAATTTTGAGGAGCATGGCCCCAGGTCTTAATTGCTGTTGTTCCCAAGTCCATCTTTACCCAGTTAAGGTCCCAGATATGGACAAATAGTGAAACCCCCGAACAAAACACTATGAAAGTATAAAAATACATTTTTATGTAAAACAAATAAAAGAAAAAGCAACATGACCAACAGTACATTCTATCTGTAGTTGAAAGCATATGATTACATTCAAAATATATTTAGCTGAAGCCATAAAATTGTGTTCAAAATATTTACATCTTGGCATTAAATAATTCATAGAGGTTGATATGATGAAAAACAAAATCAACCAACCTACTAATTTTAAAGATGATTATCCAATCGATCAGTACTTTTGAAGTTTGCTGTTATAAAAGAGCACTCAATCATAAGAAATTATGTCTATATTTTCTATAATCAACATACTGATTTTCTGAATCATCGCAGAAGAAATCTCAGAATAGAAAATGATAACAGGTATAATCTAATAAACCCTTGAAGATATTTTATAATAATCACTTCAGCCCAAGCTAAGGCAGGACTGCCACTGGTGCACAAGGGAGTTACATTGAGAGAAAAAACAAGGTACAGGAGATGTTGAAAAAAGATAAGAGATGGATGGGATTCAAGTAGATAGAAGATGGCAGTTAATGTTGCATTTAAACTTTTGAAGATTTTAGCTATCAGGGAAGCAACCAAGCGGAAGGGCATTTCAGAAAAGAAACTGTATAGTAGAAGAGGCAGTTACATTTAACTATTTTAATGGTAAGAGAATAAAACCTAGATGCCAATCTTATAGCAGGCATAAATACATGTGATCAGGGACCCAGGAAAAAAAAAAGCTTGTCAGGACAGTTGCTCTGAAAATATTTGTAGAAAAGACAGGGAAACTACATCACAGAATTTGGGATTCAGAAGAATTTTTTGTTGTTGTTTTTGATAATAAATGTAAAAAGGGAGCTTTCTTTTTCCATGAACCTTTGCTCAAATGAATTGTTTTTCATTTCCCCTTGTATACTTCTTTATTCTTTTTAATATTTAATAGCATTCATAATTCTGTGAACTACAAGTTTTTTTTAAATTTCAGTAAACAAAATTATGTTGAAAAGTAAATATTATTGTAGCTGTTAACAGTTACAATAATGTGAAACTGAACTGAATAAAAGGTTAAAACAGAGCCTTTTTTTTTTTTTTTTTTTTTTTTTTTTTAGATATTTGTAATGCTTTGTACTTGGTGTCAACAGGTGCAGTTGATAATGGCTTACAAAATGGAATTTGTGAAGTGTGTTCAAATTCTGATTGCGGCCACCAATGTCTTCACCTCTTTTTTGTTAGGTTCTTTTGGGAAAGCATGAATTCCACCAAAAGTGTTAGAAAATACAGTTTCTTCGTTCTTTTCTTGAACTACTTAGCAACATATCCATTGTTAGTCATGGCTCATAGAAACCGATGTAACTACATTCCTGATTCTCTGTAAAATAAATTTGTTTGTCTGTTTTATATAATGTTTATCTTAAATCTGTACATAATTTATCTATTTACTTTTGTAATTTTATAAGTCTATGGAGAGCTTGCTTTTCTATATAATAGATGTGTCATAGTCTGCTTATAAAATATGATTTATAAGAATCTGAAAACTTTTTTACTGCCAGTTTATCTTGCTCACAATATGATTTGGGCCAAATATTGACTTTCTATAATTGTTAGCTATTATTGGTGCTTCTAGAGTGTTTTTTTTTTTTAAATACGTGATGCAACTCAAAGTGACCAGACAAGGACTGAAAAGACATGGATACTCATATCAAGAAACATTTATTAAAATGAAAAAAATATTTTTCACAATGTTCAAATTGTACAAGTATAGGCCTTGCACAAAATTTCCCTTTTGTGCTTGAATTTTTCAAGGCTGGTCAAGAGTTCGTTTAAATACATTTTTTTTTTTTTTTTTATCAATTAACTCCTGGCAAAGCGCTAAAGTAGTAAGATGCATGGGATTACTGAGAGTGAAAGAATATGATAAAAAGAAACATTAAGGGAGAAAACTATAAAAGAAGAGGAATTAAGAAGCCAGAATGATTGACAATTTAAGATTTTGAAGATCAAACTTGACTGGAAAGTGTGAGAGAAAAAATGGTTCTGCTAGAACTTAGTTACATTTAGCCATTTCAACTGTAAAATGATGAGACCTAGCTGTCAATTTAGTATGTTTAAATTCATAAAGAAGGAAAGTTAATCAAAAGTCAAAACAATTACCATTAAAATATTTGTAGAAAAGGCACAGGGAAGCTAATGCTATTGCCAGTGGAAAAGTGACTGAAGCCAAGATGCAATTACAGATTCTTCTTTGTATTTTATCTAGAATCTCTAAATACATAGCTGAAGCACTAGTCCAGTCAATATAAAACAAATGTTTTCTGTAACAACTTTCTTGAGAGTGACAGTCCATATAAATTTGCAACAAAAGAAATTACTTCCAAAAGTTCAAAATGTCAAAGGTTCAAAAGTTCAAAATGGGAGAGAGGGAGAAAAGGTTGATCCACTTGGGCAAAGTTACTTTTCTGGGTCCTTTTGATAAATATTCAGATTTTTGTAAATGTATTCTCAAATCAGAGATAAACTTTCACAGACTTTTGAATGGGATAAACTTATAAGTCATTAGTATATGAGATAAAGATTTGCATATTTAGAAAAGACATTCACATATCAAATTTGAAAGATTCTTCATTTTTCTTCAACAGCAACAATAGTAGTAGTAATCTTTATCCTTCCAGGTTACAGCCCAGCTCAGTTTTTTATTTTTTATTTTTCATTTTATTTTTTATCAAAGCTATTTACCTTCTTAGTATCAAAGACAGTTAATCGTTTCTGCCCAGAACATTACTGGGTAGTTCTTTGTTTTTTGACTTTGTAGTCAAAATTTGTCCTTTTATACAGCAGACATGTGTATCAAAGCTGGCTCAGAAACCATGTATTTTTTTTTTTTTTTTTTTTTTTTTAACCCAGTTGGTTAAAAATTCAAGAGTCACTATCTGAACAAACCATATCATTTTCATTTTAAATTTGGTTGATTTTTTTTTTTTTTTTTTTTTTTTTTTTTTTTTTTTGCATCAAAGCCATGAGACCATCCTGTGAAATTTTTCCAAGGAAAGTTTAAATTGTCTGGCTTCATTTGAGCCCATATTTCTTTTCTTTATAAATTTTTACATATCAGTCTTTTAATATATATATATATATATATATATATATATATATATATATTATTCAGTTTCATTTTGTTAGTTATGTTAGAAATGCTCTAATTTTATTTATTAGTTTTTCATACAATTTTAATCTTTTATATTAATATAATTCCTATATTTTTACACAATTCCAACATTTTAATTTTTTTCTCACATTTTAATATAACTTTTATAGGACAGGCAAGATGTTGATAAAGTTATTCTTGCTTTATTTTCCTTCTTTCCTTGTTGCTTGTCTATCAATCTTTTGAGCTTGATTAAAAAATAGTTCATTCACTTCCTTTTATTAGAAGTTCTCTTTTAATGATCTTATTGTCAATTATTTCAGCTTCTTGCTATTTCGTATTTGTTACTTGTTTTTTACAATATCATTTTTTTTTTTTTGAAACATTAGAGGCAATCTCCACAGATTAGGATGTTCAGATCTATAAATAGAAGAAAGTGTGTCTTATTTATTTTATAGTTTTTATTCTGTTTGATTTCTAAGAACAACTAAAAGTTGGTTGTGTCTTTCTCTCTCCCCCTCCCTCCCTGTGTGTGAGTGTGTTTTTAATAAGTTTGGGCATGTCTGTTCATATTTATTCTGCAGGTACAAAACAACACTTGCCAAAGGTGAGTGAAACATAGATTTGTGCTGATGATAGTTATGAATATTTTTTGTCTATATTTGATTGGAAGTAAACTGAAGCTAATGAAGTTGGGTATGCTTACTGACTTTGTTTAGCTCAGGTGTTATTGTTTAATTAAATGTAAAAATTGAAAATATGTATTTCATTTAATCTCCACATGGATTTTATAGGTACCTCCATAGACTCTTCTAAAATTAAAAAATGCATTTTAAGTAATTCAAATATTGTTAAATTTTGGTTTTATTTGAAAAATATGCCTAAAAGTTAGTTTGTAAAGAAAAAAAGAAAGAAAAAAAATTAACTATTTAAATAAAGATTTTTAAATATTTTTAAAACAAAAAAAGTAAATGTTCAATGAGCTAATTTGTTGGATGAAAAAAAATTAAATCACCTTAAGAAATCTCTTAAAATGCAATATCTATCCCAGACATTTGTTTAAAAGAAAAAAATAGTAAATGTATGGATTAATTACCTAAATTTTGTCAAAAATATTGTATACCTTTTGCTTACAAAAAAAAAAAAAAAATACATTTTTCCTCAGCAAAACTTGTTTGTTCAACGGTCAAATAATACTATTCTTATGGCCCTACCCCCTATTTCCAAATATTCATGTCATGAATTATTTATAGAATATGAAACATACCATAATAAATAAACTTGTTTTCTTTGAAGAAGAAAAAGCTTAATTTTAATATTTAAAGTTTATAAATCTTTTACACTATTAAAAAAATATATAAAAATAAAAATAAAGGAAAAGATTGAAAAATAAAAAATATTAACTAAAAAAAAAATACTTTATTTACTCATAATTGATTTTTGAGAATTTTATAACTATTTATATGAAAATATTTTAATACGCCAACAACATCTTCAATTATTTTTATATGAAAATTTATTAAAAGTAAAAATAAACTAGAAAAATATTTAATTTATTGAATTCATTGCTAATTTACTTTTTGATTCTTTTTCATTAGTCCTGTCATAAAACATTTGTAACACATTCAAGTATCGCACACATTTTAATATGAAAAGCCTACCTTCAGATTTGTGAATGTGTGTTGTGATGTAATGGATATCAGCTTGGACATTGGAGAGCTGAGTTCAAACTCCAGTCAAATTAATTCTATTGACTTCTGCACAAATACTCTTGGGAAAGGTATTAATCTATCTTTTCTCCTTCCAGCTATGGGTTGAATAGCCGGACAGATTGGGTTCTATAGCTTTGGTTGGCAACCGATCTATCACAGAAAGTAATAATGAGAAAATCTTCTGCCATGTCAGTCATGTTGTGAAAGAGACATGATTGCCCAAGCATCTATCATATTTGGCAATTAACTGACCTTCAAATTTAAAAAACAAAATTAGCAAAAATCAGGGAATTATATAATTTTAATGAAAAGTTCAACATTTATTCATTAATGAAGTTTATTTTTTTATTGAAAAGATTATTCGATTAGAAAAAATTTAGTTTTCAGGTCATTTACAAACCCTTAACTTATTCTAAGATATCCAATGAATGACTATCTTTGCTGCATTTCTAATGTTATTATAATAACAAAAACTTTGTTAGAGCGACAAATATACTATTAGTATAAAATTTCAATAATTTTTGGTTGTTCTCAAAAGGGCAATTATTTTTTATGCCAAGGGACATAATTCAGAATTTTATTTTTGATTTTTATCTTTGATCTTTTGTAGAATGCAAATCTAACAACTGTAAAATGAAAAATTATTTAAAAAATCTTTACTCAACAAGAGTATTAAACTTTACATTTTTTAATTCTTCAAATACATCTTTTTATATTCAGCAATGACCAAGATTTGAAGGCTTTTAAAACCATGCTGTAAAAATACATGTTAAACTTGTACAAATATACATAAGACATTTTCTTTTCTGTAACAACAAAAATATACAGTAAAAATTGATTAAAATTATCAATTCTCCACAAAAAAAATTATTTGTGGAGAATTTTCTTGAATTATTTTAAGAGTTCAGACTATATTCTCAATGTGTTCACAGTTGATATTAAATTTTTCATTTATTGATATAACATCTTCAAGGATTTATCCCTTATAAAAATGTAAGGATTAAGAACATCCAAAATTCACTAGTAAAGATTAAACATGAGTTAAATGGCGACTGGGGTTATAACTAACCAGAAAAAAAAAATACTTTCATCACAATAATAAAAAAAAACAAAAAAACATGAATGCATTTTTTAATACTGAAAATGAAATTGGATAATTCTGATTTTTGGTTAGAAAAAAAAAACAAACTGGATATGTATTATTTTTTTAACATGTTTTGGAAAAATGTATTTGTACACTGTTTTAGTGAATTTTATATGTAATGTGATTATAAGTGTAGTTAAAAACCAATAGAAGTTCTCTAGATATATATTTTTTTTATATTTGGGACCATTACCTGTTTTATTTTATTCTAAACATCATGTTTTACTCAAAAGTTGAATCTTATATGGCACAGACAAAAATAACAACTCTTTGATAATGGCTTATGAAAACTGGAAAAATTTAGACATTGAAAAATTTATATTTAAATTTTCACATGAAAACAGAAAAATGATTTGAAATATAGAAAAAGTTTTTAAAAAATCCTTAAAGAATTGTTCTTTAGATTTGTATAACTGAAAAAGTATTTTAAATTGAATTTAATTATTTAGTTATTAAATTTTAAGTGCTCAGTTGATGATTCGCCTCTAAAGATGAACCAAGGAAATGTTTTTTTTAATTCCTATTTGTTACCGTAGTACCTTTAAAATTGATGCATGATACTTATGTCAAAACAGTAAATTATTTCTGTGCATTTTGATAGGCTTAAAAATGGCATATAATGCTTTAACCCTTTTTCAAAAAGGATCAGGTAGATCTTATTTGCCTAATATACATATTTGGTTACAAGTAGGTCTAATGATACCAATTAGTCATAGAGCAATACCTACTATTGAATCAACCTGAGGAACAATTGATAGATGATTAAATTTCAATATACCTAAACTTCTGAATTCTCAGGAGGCCTTGCTGGCAATTTTTGACCCTGCTAACAAGTTTGAAGTGAGAGGAATATTTTAATTTAGTTCTGATAACAATTGGAACTTTGAAAACTCAGACAGTAGGCTAAATGCTATATATATTATGGAAATTAACGAAGATTAACGAAACTTGGTTATAAACAACCGGAAATTTGAATATATAATACTGTTTAATTAAAAACAGAATATCTACTTAAATACGAGTATCAATAAAAAAAAAAATATTCAAACAAATCATTTCAAATTGTCAGTTGTTTATAAACAAGTTTCGTTAATCTTCGTTAATTTCCGTAACATGTTTACATTTGTTGACATTACAATACATTTCAGAGCAGATATGGTTATTGTGGCAAATCAAAAACTGTGTTATATAGGCTTGATTAAAATCTCATTTAGACTAATGGTCATTCGTGGTCGAGAGGTCTAAGATGTGCCAGATCACATGGTAGCTTCATCTATGTGGATAAGGATCGCAGGTTCGAATCCTGCTGAATGACACACATTTTCATAATAAAAATTTATTGTAAATAATCAGGCCAGTAGATATAAATATATCATACTGTTTAATTAAAAACAGAATATCTACTTAAATACGAGTATCGATAAAAAAAAATAATGTTCAAACAAATCATTTCATTCATATATATATATATATATTTTGTATATTTCTATGGAAACCAATTCTTTGAAAAAAGAAATTCTTCTAGTTTATATAATTTTTAGTATAATCCTTCTTATCTATGATTTATATAGTAAAGAGGGATTAACTTGCCAATAATTCATAAACTGAACTTCAATTTGAGTTACCTTAAAATTAGTAAAGTTTTAAAATAAATCCAGTCTGAAAATAATTAAAGAAAAAGATTTATGTAGAAATTTTCACAATGTTGCATGGAAAATGTTACAAGAAAAATTTGAAAATATAAATTTGGAATACTACAATGGAACTTCTCTTAATATTTATATTTTAATGTACATCATATAAAGAAAGTAAAATTTTATTTGTTCAGTGAAAATACAGACTAATTATAAAAATGTTCAAATACAAATCTTAATTTATGAACAAAGTTTGGTTAAGATATGTTAGTGTTTTTAAGCTAATCTTTAGTATGTTGTGAATACGAAATAAAACTAACTCTTTTCTTCACTGATTTTAAATTCATGAGCCTGTATGAAAATTTATTTTGACCAATAGGAAAAGGTATCAGCTCTGGGCTTAAGAAAAACTATGGCAAAATTTAGTGAAAATTTACTTTGACCAATGGAAAGGGAGTGACTTAGAAACTGAGAAAAATTAACAGCTGATGTATAAAAGTAGGGAGAGAAAGTTGAATCAAAAAGAGAAAAGCAGCATCTGAATAATGCTGGTGTCAAATTACATGCTGATACATTATCAGCCTCTAATGAGAGCAGGAGAATTTGAAAGAACTCTATTTGACTCCTAAGCTAAGTACCTTAAAATATATCTTTTTATTCATGTTGAATATGTGAGAATCAAACTCTCTCAATTTGTTTGGAATATTTGTGTCCAATGATTTAATATGAACATTTTCTTTTCTTGACAATTCATCGAAACTACAAACTTTTAATGTTTGATTACTTGTCCTCAAACAAGCTACTGAAACTTAAATTTGTAAATAAATTCCTCATCTTGTGTTGTTAAAAATAATGTGTTTTCTTGTCATTATCCCTACATATTTCAAGTATTTAACATAACATATTCAGCTATAATACCTTGCTTTCAATGTGTTTAAACTATTTGAAAAATACTTTTCAATCTCAAGAAAATAAAAATATATTAGATATAAGAATGTCTCAAGATTAAAAGATAAATTTTTAAAATTTTGAAATCTCACAAATGGTTGAACATAATGAAAGAGATATGTTTTGATATTTAATTTTTTTTTTTTTCCCAATTAAATGCTTCCATATAAGTAAAATATTTTTGATCTAATAAGCAAACGCTTATTGGTATAAAGAACTTTACTAAATGACAAAAAAAACACCCCCCTTGAAGCCTTCCAGCAGAAGAAACAACTAAAATAGCACGTGTAACTGAAAGGGAAAATAATGATATAATCAAAATATTGACTTTCCCACTACTATAGTGAGGAGGAAAACTTCCATCAGTACTAGAAAGAGCAATAACAGTAGACTTGGGATGTTTATTTTCCTGAAAGTCTTTTTAAGAGAAAGATTTTATAAATTTTAACCATCAGTTTCTTGTTTCTATCATTTTTGTTATCTTGTATTGTGAAACTAGATCTGCCAAGAAAAATAATAATCAAAATGTTGATTTCCACATTTCATTAAACAAAAAGTTAGCAAGGAAACTTCCATCAGTACTAGAAAGAGCAATAACAGTTTGTGGACTTCAGAAGCCTATTTTCCTAAAACTCTGTTTTAAGAGAGAGATTTTATAAATTTCAAGTGGCTTAGTCAATGCATGCCAAATGTTTCTTATATGGAAATGGCATTCATTTTTTAAAATTTTATTTTGCTGTTAAGAACACCAAATAAAAAAACAAAAAAAAACAAACTATGTAACAGCATATCATAGTAATTTAAGAAAAATTCTGTAAAAGCAAAACATTCAAAACAAATTTCAGTGTAACTCCAATACATTTAATATCTACTGGCCTCTACTCCTTCCATTTTTATTGAACAGAAGTAGATCCTTATCTCTTGTTTCCTGTTTAGGATGTAATTTACAGGTTCCTTTCTTCCATGGCCTGAATGTCTTAACATTTTAGTGATCTAACTGATCATTGACTTTGAACATTTTGGGGATACTGGGTTGGCAGTTTTCTGGTTGCTGCATCTCAATTGGAAGCAAAAAGCCCAAACTATTATAGTACTTAAGCTGCTCTGGTTAATAGTCGCATAATATGGGGTTATTTACAGTGCCTTGTTGGAGAGGTGTCATGGCTTGTCCAGTGAAGCCACATTTTTCTTTAGTCTTAGCCACATTCTGGCTGGTTTGTATTGTTATAGAGAATGGGTAGCAATAATTATTTTGGCTTTTTTCTCTTTAAAAATTCTTCTCATAACAGTTACAAATAAAAGAAATATGGGTAAACCAGTAAACAACTAATCACCCACCTCTGTCAACCTTACTTTCTCCAATATTTGTGGCATTCATACCAATTTTTGTAGTGTAGAATCTTTTCTCTTGAAACATTTTCCAGATATTTAGTGCTTTACAAAACTAATTTAAACTCTTCCATTACTATCAATGAATTCTCTCTTCATCTTTGTTAGAAATATTATAGGATACATATGCATAACTTTGGTGTTTACATTCAGAAAAATTTTCTAATGGCAAGTGAATTGTCTCTTGATAATTCTTTTATGTACTATCAATTTTCTTTATTGCACTCTGTTAGCTATCCTTTTTTTCTTTTCTTTTATCACACCCCTTCTTCTCAAGAATTTAACATATTAGCCAAAATATCTGAAAATATAGAAATGACTCTCTTTCTCTAGATTCATCTGTAGACATTTTTGTTGTGTGATTTTAATGCTTATCATGTCAAGTGGCTTAAACATTCTAATCCTATTGTTGTTGCCAGTTTGTTGCTTATTCTCTCCGTCAAATAGTAGAATTCCCTGTGTGTTTCCATGATAAACATGCTCCTTTACTTGATTTGTTCTTTATTTCCTCTTCTGGCTCTCATTGAGCTTTGCAACACTATCTATCCTCTTGACAATGCAGGTAACAATGCAGTGTCTTTTGATATATTTTTGAATCATCTATTAGATATGAACCTCCTATTCAAAGGATTTTCTGTTACCAATATATGATTGGGATTCATTTTGTGATTTTTTCTGCAATGCTCCTTAGAGTGAAATTTTTAACCTTCCTGTTGAGAATTGGGCTACTGATGCCAGCTTATTGAGCACAAGCTAGCATCAATGCTTTTGTGCTCTCTTGGAAATAGCAGGTGAAACCAGAGTCTTCTACTTGGTTCAGCTGGAATCTCTTTTTCCAGTTATAACAACATGATAGTTTGGATTACAATATATGCTTCTTTATATCCATTTGTAATAACTGTAAATGTGTCTTTGAAGAGGCTGTCTTTTGTTCTCTGATGAAGCATGATGTTTTGTTTGTAGATTTTTAAATTCTGCTCTTGACTCATCTGGAGTAACTCTACCTGACTTTCCAATTAGAATTGAGTATCTGTGTCATATGCATGTAGCGCCATGCAAGGTTTCTGCTATAATCTCTAAACTAGATCCCCACATAATATGTGGATGATGGTATCCCTGCAATAGTTCTTAAGAAATGTGCTTCTGAACTGGCTTCTGTCCTCTCTAAACTCTACAATAAATGTTTTGCTGCTTCTTACTTCCCTGCTTGTTGGAAATCCTCTTCTGTAATTTCAATCTTTAAGAACTCTGCTTAACTCTCTGATCCTTCTATTGACCTTATTAGCATGCTACTTCATTTTGTCAAATCAATTCCAAATTGGTTAAGCATGTCACCTTTCAGACAAGCAATATGGCTTTTTCTTTTTTAGGTCAACTGCTGATGTGTTAATGATTATTGCTGAAAGAGTATCAAGCTTTAATGGTGAAGCTTGAACTGTTAGTTTGGATATCTTGAAGCTTTTTGGTATGCTGGTCTTCTTTACAAGTTGAATGGTTATAGTAATTCTGGATTCATTTTTTTTTTATTAAATTACAAAATGAATGTTGTCTTAAATGGCCACTCTTCTAGATCTTTTTGCATTAATGTGGATGCTGTCCAGAGCTCCCTCTTACACCTACATTGTTCCAAATTTTCATCAAAGATCTCTCCCAATGTCATTAGTTCTCAACTTCATATCTAAGCTGATGACACAACTATTTATATTTGTTTAATGGCAAGACTGATTGCTTTGATAAGGTCAAACTGGCAGTTGATTTTAAAAAAATACCTATAGTCTGTTATTAACTGAGACTTGATATTTTTAATGTGTCCAAAACAAAATTGCTCTTTTAATCTTGGTTTGCTTTTTATCAGCATGACTGATGCTAACCTCCAGATGAGTGATTAATTACACCTTTTCAGGTTAGCATTTTCTGCTGACATGCAGTGGAAATATTTTTTTGAATGAATTGCTAGGTCTGATGCTGTGAAAGTTGGTTCACTCATAAGAATCTACCTAACACATTTATAAATTGACCATTTATCCATGCATTGAATATTACTGTCACATCTTGTCTAGCATTTCTACTATATATTTAAAAATTCTTAACAAAATTCAAAGATGAATATACAATGTTATCAGTCCTGAACTGGCATGACTGCTTCAATCACTTTCCCACTGCTGTGATGTAGCTTCCCTGTGTATTTTCTATAAATATTTTCATGGTAATTGTTCTTATGAGCTTTCATCTTTGGTATCTCAATATTATGAATTTAAACATGCTACTAGATTGGTAGATAGGTCTCATCATTTTAGTTTAAATTGTTAGATGTAAGTTCTATGCTAAGGTTTTTTTCCCTCACACTTCTTGCTTGTGGAATTCTCTTCCAACTTCTGGCTGTCTAGTCTACTTTGATCTTCAAAAATTTTAATCATTATCTTCTGTCTTCTTAATTTCTGTTTTATTGTTCTTTCTCCTTAACAATATTTTTTCTTTTACATTTTTGTATCTTAGCAGTTTTTATTGCCTTATTTGGGGTTAAATGATTAAAAAACTGTATATTTCACATATTTTTTCAATAAAAAAATTATTTGTGGTTCAAATTGTATTGACTAATCAATTTTTTATGAAAATTACTTGTAAAAATTAAAAAAAAAAACCCTGTCTATACATTTATAAGTACAAACATTATAATCTTGGTGATCTTTTATTGTAAGAAAATATTTTTTTACTGTTGTTTTTAAAGTTTAACACTGGGTCATTATTGGAAATATCTATAGTATAAACAATAACAACCATGGTATTAAAATTTTTTCCAATATTCTATTTCTCTTTATTATACCAAAAATGGTAAGTTAAAGCCTGTTCTCATGTCTTAACTACAAAGCATTTTTTTTTTTTTTTGTTAAATTTGTGTATTTGCTTATGTCAAGCTAAAAAAATAGTTATATCTTTTATAAATGTTTCAATATAATATTACAATCATACAGCAGACCTGTCTTTTTCTTTATAGGCTGGAAGTTCTTCAAGTTGTGTTCATTGTTATTGCTGTTGCAATGGGAATATTGGCTGTTCTATTGCTGATATTTGGCATCCTGGCTACTGGGGACACTCGAAAGAATATTTATTCAGGGGCCAAGTGTATCATAGGAGGACGTATAATGGCTGCATTTGTAAGTATTGGAAACAATTAACTATTGTACAAGATTACTTGGAAATTAATCTGGCTATTGTTATGGTATTCGTTAGTATAAATATTATTAGAGAGCATAGACAACGAGGAGACAAGTTAAGCTTACAAGGGAGACCTCCGTAATGACTACAGAAGCAACCTCTTTATTAAGGGAAGTAACCCCAATCCCAAGGGAAGGCAACTCATGCCATGAGAGCTATGAGTGGTTATTTTATTGTTATACTATCAACAGTATATAGAAAATTATTTTCTAATTCCTTACTTAAATCATTTTATAAAAATTTTCAAATTATTGAAAAATAATGTATTTACTCAGTGATGAGAGTTGTCAATTTCATGCAAAGTCTCGTGAAAATACATTTAATTTTACTTTTAAGAGGTATTTTTTATGTTCTTATCACATTTAAATATTGATGATTTGAATTCAACTAGATCTTTACTGATGCTTTCCTCACTTACTGCAAATTTTTCTTGTGATATCAAATCATAGCTTTAGAAAAATAAATATCTATATGTATGTGTGTGTATTAATAAGACAGGTTTTTAGGGATAGTTAGTTCAACATATGAATTTGTTGAACACCTTAATGATACTGCATTGGTTTGTGAAATCTGATTTGCTTTTAAACACTTGCTTGGGATAGATTTATTGAAATAAGAGAAAGCACTTTATCTTTAAATCCAGAATGGCTATAATGCTTTAGCATCAAGAAGTAGCATTTTGTTGACAACATATAATGGTAAACTTTTGCTATATTTAATAATGAAAGTATTTTTTTTTATGTTAAACAATGTTTATATTTCTGAATTGTGCAATGTGTTTGAGGGAAGGGAAAAAACACTTTGCAAATCCTTAAAAGCTTTGCTGTAGAAAGGATGGGTTTAAGGACAAAAATATATTTACAAAAACAGATAAAGTTGATAGCTGAAAACATTAATCCTTCAAGTGAAAGCTAATTCTTTAGAAGATATCTTATTGCTTTGTATCAGATTGGTTTTCATTGTTTTTATTTTTTATTTTTTATTTGATACTAAAGGTGTTCACATTGATAATATGGATTTGAGGATATTGCAAAAGGATAAATAAGTTTGATTTCCCTGGATATTGAAAAAAGCACTTCTTTGCAGTCAAGCCATTACTTGTTAACTAATTTAATTCTACTTTTAAAATGCAAAGAAAAAATGATTTGCTCTACTTGACAGTTTACCAAAGATCTATGATTCCATTTAAGTTGTTTCAATGTTTCTACTTTTCATTCACGGTTGACTGAAGATGTAGACATGGCTGGGGAGTCTGCGTTAAGAAATTTAGAATGCAGTACAAAAAATTAATATCTACAGAAAGCCAGACAAACAACTATTCAATGGTTGCATTGTTAACATCTTTTATATAGAAGATAAGAATAGTAGAAAAGAAAAAAGGGTTAGAGAAAAAAGTATTTAACATAAAAACTCATACACTGGATTCTAGACAGAAAGAGAGAGTGATTAACTTGTTGTTAGATTGCCTCAGAAAGATATATAACTGTTGTGATGGAGGGATAAAGATTTCTGTGCAGGGTTTAGTTATAGTGGCATTCCTCCTCCCAATGCTTGCCCGGGCCAATTCCCTCTTCTCTTCTCTTCTCAAATATTTCTCCAGACTCTTTATTTGATGGAAACAATTCTTCTCAAATAAAATGTTGGGACCACAGTGTCTGATCAAAGGTGCTGGTACACATGGCGGATGATGCAATTTTGATATTGTTGGGCTGGTGACAAACATTAAGCTTCATATACTCGGCGATTTTTCAGTATGACCACTACGACGACGATACTTCTCAAAGTTCTTGGGCGACTATTAAATTTTAAAAATCTGCAACAAATTCAGGGTGATGATTAAACTTTTCAAATCATAAATCACTTTGTCAGGAACCACTCAATTTGACTTCTTCACAAAAATAAGTTTCACATAATCATTTCATAATAATCTTTTTCTTCCTTGTCCTTTTGTTGTCACCATCAGCAACAACAAATACAATCTGCAACAAAAGTCTCTGTCTGAAACAACAGAACCAGAACCAAATGTATGTAAAATATAAAATATATTTTACTTTCCTTTTTCATACAAAGACATCTTTGTTTAGAAGGTTCTTTGGTCAGAGTTTTCAATAACTCCACTCCATCGGAGAGACCCAATCTTACTCAACCGTACACTTCCACGGTTGTGGTCTGACTCACTTTTTCAGTATAAGTCTGTGTTTATATAGAAAACCTGGCTAGTTATAACTGACCCTTGGACATGCTACTTTGCATATGATTATCACAGGGTTCTGGCTGCGTCAGCCAAAATCATGTGAATTCCAAAAGTTCCTTCTAGCTTAGCTCTATTTCAATTTTTAATCTATAAAAATTATTTCGTTCATTTCCATTGTCTTCTAATGACTCAGATTCAATGGGTACAACTTCTTCCCTAGATCAGATTTCCCCATCAGTAAACAAAATGTGCTGGTTTAATTTCACTATTCAAATTTACTCCAAATTTTTAATAAAAAAAATAAACTGTGTGTGTGTGTGTGTGTGTGTGTAGACTCTCACTCTGTCACAAGTTAGCTTTACAGATATAAATGGCTTCATTTTTATCAATTTAGGAATATTCAATAGATTGTCATTCTAAAATTTCTATCTACCAATCATTTTTTTTAAAAAATTTTTGTCAAAAAGTAAAAAAAATTGTTTAAAATTTTGTTCACATTTGATCCACATCTTTTTCTGGTTTTGACAGTATATTATTAATACTGTTGATAATGAAGTAATTTTTTTTTCCTCAGAATATAAAGTAAGCTTATTTGTTATAAAACCATGATATGCTTCTATTAAATGATAGAATATTTTTTTTTGTATTAACAGGTTGTTTAGTTTCATGTAATTCTATTTCATTCGAGTTCCTTACTTTGGATATCACATTAGCAGTCAGGTGTGATATTGAAGTAGAATACAGACTTTCTAACAATGCATTTATTAATTTTAACTTTTGTATAAACTATTTTTACAACCATATTTTTGCTTAAGTTAATGTTATTTTTAAAACGTTTTTGGTTACTAACCTTTTTATTTTTTCATTTTTGTGAGGACTGAAAATTAAACAAAATGTTTCATTCTATTATTTCTATTTCATTAATTCTGACCAATGGATTGATTTGTTTTTTGTTTTTTTTTATAAATTATTTTTAACTAAATCATTGGGTAGTTGGAATTTTTAGGGATACTTGTTGAAGATCTTTTCTATTTAGAAAAATGAATTTAGATGGAGCATCTTGTGAAAATTTCGGGCTCAGAAGTGAAAATGATTGCAATAAAAAATCTATTGAAAGATTGGATTATTATTATCTTTTGATATTTAGCCATTTTATTTTACTTTTAAATCCTTCCATTTCAAAGCATATCTATTCTTATTACATGAAAAATTGGTTTAAATTTTAAAATTGTCAAATTGTGGAAGGTTGAGAAGATGAAAATTTGTCCTTGTAAAATTATCAAGCTCATCCACAAAGAAACAGGAAAAAAAAAAGTAGATATGTAAATCAAAAATTTTTACATTCCAAAAATTGTTTCCTCAAGAGAAACATCCCAGTTCCTTATTAAGTTTTGTACATAGGATTAAACACAGAAAGATTTCTTAATGACTTCTCTTACTACTTTAGCATGGACTGTTACATCTGACTGCTTCTCAGACTATCACACAGATTGATTTCATTATATGTTGTCCTTTTATGCCAGGTGCATAGATGTAGTAGCAAACACAAAATGAGCATAAATATTTAACATAAAAATGTTTGACTCAATTTGAATGTGTCCTACTTAAAAAGTATAAAACTGCTAATAACTTGGCTGTACATGCTTAAAAATGTTTTCGATTGATAATTTGATATATATTTTAAATGCTATCTTTCTTCACAAAATATAAGTTAAATAAATTTTAACTTAGTATGAACTCAGTTGAGATAATGTCCAATAAAAAGAGCTTTTTATTTTGTCTGAAATTGATTAATAGAATATGTTCTAATGTGTCCACTATAACTTGAGTCCATCTAATTTGCTCATTTTATTAAATTTTAATTTGTATCAATATTAACGCTTTTTCTTCACAAACTTCACAAATCTTTCATAGAATTCTAGTATTTGTTTCATTGATTAGGTATGAGTTGGGTTAGAGACTGGGAAAGAAATTTTAGTTATCAGTACAATTATTTTAGAAATTTTAGTTATCAGTACAATTATTTTAGCCCCAAAAGTTTAGAGAAAATATCATTTGTTATTTACTCACTTGTTCAGTAAACTGTTTAATTACAGTTTGTAGACCAATCAGTATTGAAAATTAACTCATATAACAAAGATAGGTAAAAAAGGAATCTGTGGGATGGAAGTTTATCTACAATTGGAAAGTAAATATTTGATGATGACAGGCAGTGGGTGGATAAATAATTAGTGGTCTTAGCACATTACCAAATAAAAGCAGTAATTGTAAATTTTGGTGATAGATTTTCCTTCTTTTTATCAATGAAGAGGAATGCAAAACTTAAAACTTATACTGAAAGCAAACAAAAATGCTTAAAATCATGTGTATCAAATAATAGTACACTCCTGATCACAAATTTAAGACCACTTAAAAATCTTTAAAAAGAAATATTTTTTTTACAGATAGATTTTAAACTTCTACCACTTAAGGTTACCAATACTACAATCTAAAAGGTTATAGAAACAAAAAGCTACATTCCAAACATTTTATTTAGAAATTTACATTTTTATAAAATGACGCGATTTACGCATGATCAAAATTATAAGACCAGGGGTATAACTTGTTAGATCTATGGTAATTCCAATGTTTTTAGTTCAATTAGAGATTAGCAATCACTGCGTAAAGGTGTTACCATGCCTAAAGCAAGCAAACTTACCAAAGTTGAGCGTTCTCGAATTCTAGAATTCCATAAGCAAGGTTTGTCACAGCGGGTGATCGCAGCTAAGGTAAATCGCAGTAAAACTGATTTGCAACTTTCTAAAGAACAGTGAGAATTATGGAAAAGCAAAATCCTCTGGTAGACCCCCAAAAATTTCTCCTGCATTGAGTAAGAGAATAAGACAGGTTGTTATGAAAGAGGGGGACTTTCTTCTAGTCAAATTAAGGCAGTCACAGATGCTGTTTGCAGTCCCGTAAACATCAGACGACACTTACGACAATAAGGCATGGTAATTAAAAAGCGTAAACAAATTCCTTGGCTGCTTCTACGTCACAAGGTGGACCGCTTAAAGTTTGGTTGTGAATACCAAACATGGGATGTTGAGAAGTAGAAAAAAGTCCTGTTTTCTAATGAGAAAAAATACAATCTAGATGGTCCTGATGGCTTCCAACGATATTGGCATAACAAAAACATGCCTCCTGAAATTTTCTCCACACGTCATAGTGGTGGAGGGTCCCTAATGGTATGGGGTGCCTTTTCTTACAGAGGGACGATGGAGCTCCAGGTGGTGCAGGGTTGTCAAAGCTGGTTATGTTAGCATGCTACAAAAAGCATCATTGATGATGGAGGGCCATCGTTTGTGTGTGGATGGATGGTTATTCCAACAGAATAATGCTGCAATCCACGCTGCAAGACAGACCTTGACCTTTCTACAAGAAAATGGGGTCCATCTTTTGGAACATCTTGCATGCTTACCAGACTTGAACCCAATTGAAAATGTTTGAGGATGGATGACAAGAGATGTTTATCGAAATGGCAAACAATATTCAACAAAAAATGAACTTTGTGAAGCCATTTTCAGAAGCTGGAGCAACATCCCCCGCACCTAAATGGAAACGCTTATTTCTAGCATGCCCGACAGAATTTTTGAAGTCATCAAAAGCAGTGGAGGTAGAACTCATTATTAAATTTGGTTGTTGAATCTTTTCATACACTTTTCATACACTTTTTGTACAATTTCGTAGAATTTTTGTCTCTGGTCTTATAATTTTGATCATGTGTAAATTACCTCATTTTATAAAAATGTAAATTTCTAAATAAAATGTTTGGAATGTAGCTTTTTGTTTCCATAACCTTTTAGATTATAGTATTGGTAACCTCAAGTGGGAGGAGTTTAAAATCTATCCGTAAAAAATATTTCTTTTTAAAGATTTTTAAGTGGTCTTAAAATTTTGATCAGGAGTGTATTTTGTAAACATTGTTTCAGCATTTCTGATGGTAGGTGCCAAGACAGTACTTTGGCTTTTCAGTATTAGTAAATATTGAATGCTTACGTTTACTTTCTTGATTCTACTTTAAAATTAAATATTCACTTGAAGATATTTTAATGTGTAGAACATATTGTATGAATGGGAATTCTTCTATGTGCCATGTCCCTTCATGACATGGGCGATCATGGCTCTCCACATCTTTCTGTTCTTTATAGCTCTTAATAAGGTTTGTTTTTTTTTTTGTTTTTTTTTTCTATCTCTCCTTGTCTCTGTTCTGCTAATCATTGAGACAAACTTGTTAAGTAGATTAATGTCTACTTTCCTGTGTCTCTCTTCAATATGTCCTATGAGTGTCAAATTCTTCAAGCTCTCAGTCCTCATTATGTGTCCTTGAAATTTCAGTTGTTTCTTTTTGATTCTAAATGTGCCTTTTTTGTTTTCATTTTCCCAAAAATATCCTTATTATTCACTTGTTCAGTCTGGGATCTCTGCACTCTTATCTAGAATTTTCTGTTGCCTTAAGTTTCTTCATCTATATTATCAAATATTCACTGCCATATAAAAAAAACGATATTACATAACAGTTCAGTTCTGTTTAAGTTTCTTCTCTTACACTTTTCACTTACGAAACTTTCTTCTGGATTCTTGGTTTCCAGTCAAAGTTGATCTTCAAAAATTTATTCATTGTTTTTTTTTTTTTTTTTTTTTTTTTTTTTAGAAAATTAAATGCATCAATATTATAAAGCAAAATAAGTGATTCATTGAAATAATTACAAATGTGAAAAAGGAAAAAAACACATAGCGTGTTATTTTTACCTGATATTTCAGCAACATTTGATAATGTATATCACTTGTCTGCTTACCTCTAAGTCATGCATTTGAATCCGGGCATGGTTCATCTAATTTTATGTGGCTATTTAGAAAATCAAGAAGCAATATTGACACAAGATTGTTTGAATAGATGATTGCATTTTAGATAATAACCATTATAGATTTATACAAGTATAAATCAATGTATTTGACAATTTTATACAAGCCCCCCCCCCCCCCCCCATATTTTTGTTTATAAATATAGTGTATTCCTTAAATTATTGAACTTTTTTTCTTTCAGTTTTTGGCCTTGTCTTATGTGCTAAACATTGTATGGATGTGTATTGTATCTCTTGGAGTGGTACCCATTATTCTGTATGTCAGCATTTCTTCGATCTGTGATCATCATGTCTATGGAAAACGTGCCACTAATATAACATATTGTTTTGATCTATCAAATTATGGTGAGTTATGCTTCAGTAAAATATTGATCTCATTTTTTATATATATATATATATATATAAAAACAGAAAAAATATGTTTTGCTGAGACCATCTGCTTCTTTCGCCACCTTCATGTTAGAATGAAAGACAAAGTTTATTTTCATAAGTTCATCAAGGTCACACATAAATGAAAAACAAAACTGTATATAAGGAAAAATGCATTGGTTTTGGTTGACTGATTTAAAATTTAAGACATTGACAGCCACTTCTGGTGTCTGGTCATCAAATGTGATGAGGTAATTTGATATTAGAGATAGCAATGCCCTTTTCCTTACAGTTTTGTCTTTCCATCTAACCACAAGAAGATGAAGGAAGTAGATACTCTTGGTGAAATGCTTCATTTATAGCTTTTCCACCTTGCTTCTTTATCTTCACTTATGTTTTGGATAATTTTATACATCTTACAAACACCTACATATATATTTGTAGAACAGTTAAAAATTGTAGAGAAAATTCAACAGATTTAATAGTATCACTAAGATCTCAAGTCTACAAAAATAGGATAACAGAAATGTTAAATTCAAATTCCCATATAAGCATTTATTAACCAATGTGCAAGATTGTATAAAATTCAATTCAAGCTTTGAAAAAGCAGACAACCTTTTCTTGTCATATACTAAAAAAAATGAAGGCTCAAACCTAGAAAATGATTAACAATTTTTTCCCTCCTAAAAATTGATATTAAAAATTGAGAAATTTATTAATCAATAACACTTTTGAGTTTAATAAATTTAACTTTTAACTTCCAGTTTTTTTTTTCTATAAATAGCATAATGTAAATTAAGCAACTAGTTTTGAGCATGATGTAAATAATACTGATTGCTCAAATTTTCACATTGAGTACTAAAGTTCTTTTTTTGTAATTTATTTCTCACTTTTGAATGAGGCAGTTTGCATAGTTTACATTACCAAAATACCCAATACTGATATTAATTGCCTGATATACATGCACACAGTATAACATAAAATTTAACTTTTTGTGATAATTTCACTAACGTTTCACCCTATACTAACACTATTGTGTTTTAAAAAGTAACAATATCATTTTTCATATGAACTTTGTTTGTGAGGAACTTTATAACTTGTTTCTTTCAACTTAAAAGAAAACAAACATTATTGGAGTAGATAGACTAAACTATCGCCCGGTTCACACTCCACCCACGTCTATTGAACAGGTGAAGAGGCTCATCCCTTGTTTCCTGTTTAGGACGCGGTTTCCGGTTTTCTCTTTTCCGTTCTTTTTACCCTTATGTAGCCCCCTGCACATCAGTGGCGTTATCG
Source organism: Ascarosepion bandense (assembly GCA_037127315.1). Lineage (NCBI taxonomy): Eukaryota > Metazoa > Mollusca > Cephalopoda > Sepiida > Sepiidae > Ascarosepion > Ascarosepion bandense. Next base: position 2,094,955 of record JBBBDQ010000578.1, read on the forward strand.
CCTTGCTTGGTATCAAAATAAAATTATGTTTATGGTCAATAATAAAATTAAATTTGCAGAGCTGTGGTGTTTGAAGATTATTTCTTTGCATTTTTCACAAACTTTTTCCTATACATATATATATATATATATATATATATATATATATATATACACACGAACACCTCCAAAGATTGATAGAAAAATGCCTCAAACTTAATAAAAAAGTTTTGTCTTCTCAAAATCTTTTAAGAGAAAACACAAAAGCATTTTTTAATTATTAAATTATATTAATCTAAAAAGATTAATATATTAAATTTTTTTAATATTTTTATATTGAATTTTTGGTTAAAAATTTCTTTTTCTCATGTCAGCAGGTGACCATAGGAAATTTTAGCATCTTTTTGCAGAGATTAATTTTGCACACATTAATTTGGAAATTCTTGCAAGAATCAAATAAATGTTGGATTTTAATGAAACTTTGACGAAATTATTAAAAAATAAAAATGAAATTATTTTAGAAATTATTTTAGAAATTATTTTAGAAATTATTTTAGAAATGTCTTGTTTATAAAATCTTTGTAAAAACTTTTTCTTTCATTGTTTTTTTTTTTTTTTTTTTTTTTTAAATGTTAAGCCTACCCCACTCCTTAATTTTTATAAAATTTATTTTGAGAAATTTGTTTTTGTGCTGCCTAATGTTTATCATAGACTAGCTATACAGCCTAGCATTGCTCAGGTTTTTTTTAGTGGTTATATTGAAATGGTAAGGTCAAGTGCTTATTCAAAAGTATGAGGTTGCTGCGATGTGTAAGTTAAGAAAATACAAAATATCGGTTTTTGTTGTATTTGCAAAACGGGATTCCTGCTTGGTCAATTTTGTCAATAAACTGGAATTATATATATATATATATATATATATATATATATATACACACACAATTGGAAGAACGATGGCAGACATGATGAGAGCCTGTAATGCAATGATGTTGTGACACAGAAGAAGTGGATGCATTGTCCCTGCAATATTGGAGATGTTGGCACCTTGTAGAAAACATGAAGTTGTTATGGCCTATGATAAGGCAGAAGTTACAAAAAAGACCCAATTTTTGCTGGAATATAACTAAGCGTTTCGGAAAAATAAATGATCACAAAAGGCAATAATTTTTGCCACAATATGTGTATCAATTGAAATTTTTGTTCACATATCAAGACATCAAACCTTGATCTACCAGTGACTCAGTTTTGGTTGAGTTTGAGTGAAGCATCTTGGAGAAATGCATAAAAGTACACTTTTAAATTGAAATTGTTTATCATTGATATTTGATGAACACTGCACTGTACATTAAATTTCTGTGTACATTAAAGGTTCAGACCTTGATTTACAAGTTACTCAATTTGGGTTGAATTCACATAAGACATCGCAAAGGAGAAGTGTTTGAAAATTCTAAGCATTACAGTGAGTTTTGCTGTACCCTGTAAATCAATTTGAAAAAAATTTTGTGTAAATCAAAGGGTCATATCATGATTGACAAGTGACCCAATTTTGGTTTTAATTGGACCAAGGCTTTTGGAGGACTAAGGTTTGTTAGCCCACACACACACATATATATGCTTGGAAAATTTGACCCCTAGTTACCAAAATCTGCTCTAGATCATAAAATAGAAAATGTAATAAAACTAAGACATTAATTAGGAAAGCTTTTAATTGCTTTTATGAATAAGGTATTATAGACCCTGGATGTGCGTTGTGGTGCAGTGGATATTGGCTCGGAACGAGAAATCGAGGATCCGCATTTGAATTCCAGTTGAATTCATTGCATTCACTTATGCGCAAATACCCTTGGGAAAGGTATTAATCCGTCTCCTTCCTTGCAGTTATGGGTTAAATAACAGGACAGATTGGGTTCTATAGCCTTGGCTGGCAACCAGTCTACCACAGAAAGCAATGGCAATCTACTGCGGGATAATCTTCTGCCCAGTCAGTCATGTCTCTTTCGACACATGATCGCCCAAGCGTGTTTTCCGTATGGGACTCCACTGACTGATTATAGACTCTATTGTTTTAAAAAAAAATTTTCAAGCAATAATGAACAAAAAAAAATTTTTTTTTTTTTTCTTATTGGAATAATTTCTAAAATTTTAAATCAACATGGCTGCATATATCAAGAATATTACAGGAATGAATTTTGAAACTTGTTAAATCTACCTCACCTGCTATATTTCCATAACCTTGCACAAATTGATTCTTACCTATTTTTGGATCGTTGCAAAACATTTTGATGATGAAAAATTTTTTGAATGAAAATCAGATTCACAAGTTTGTTGAACAATTTTTTATGTCAGAACCCGGAAAACTTTATTCAAAATGTAAAAAAAGCAACATATGTAGCCAAACAGCATTGCAATTAATGGTGAAAATATAATTGAATAAAATGAAATTGTATTTTATTTTTCTGAAGAAACTAGTATTTTTGATTAAACTAAAACCATTATGAAGATTGATTTATAAACAAATCACAGGTAAATATTGTTAATAACTAGTAAAGTTTCTATAAATTCATGTATCCTTGATTGCTGCTAACATAATGTTAATCTATGCAGAATATCAAATTGATACCAATATAGTCAAATATTATCTTTTAAAAGCAAGAAATGTTGAAGTGACACATTGATATAGTTTTATACAATTGTTTAGATGGCATGATGACTGCACACCAAATGTTTTTCTAAATCAGCAAAATTTATTGTACAAAATTATAAAATAAAAAGGAATGTTTTGAATCCCGATTTTTGTTTCATGATTGTTTTTATCATTTCATAAGGTGCATATACAGTTGAAAATTACTTCATCTATAAAGAAACATTTTAACACAATGTGAATTGTCTTTATTGTATAATAGGAAAAACAATTTTCTAAACATATCTTTTTTCTTTTTAATTTATTATTGAAGTGCGTCATATTTTAATCTCTTTCAGGCTTGTTTTTGAAAGATAATTCACCAGGTTCATCCAGTATTGTTTCCAAAGTGTGTTCACCAACAAATTTATACAGATTGTGTGACCGGGTATGTTTGTTGCTCATTTATGGAGTAAAACATATGTTAATTGTAATTAAATGTTTGGAGAAAATTTATACAAATTTAATCTAAGTTTGGGTTAGAGAATTGTTTATATATCTGCTAGGTTTAATGAAAAGATACTTATTTTTCATTTTTTTCATTTTTTTGTACTTTATTCACTTGAAATAATATTTCTAGAGTAAGGTCATTGCATAATCACAAGAATATTATGTTGGGAGTGTTTACTCTGCTAGTTTTATTCATTTCTAATTTATTTTTTACAAGTAAAAATATCAGAAGCAAACACTTAGTTTGCATCTAAAAATATATTAAAAAATCTTTCTCACTATATATCTATATCTTTATATACGTCATTTACTGAAGGTTCTCACTTGTATGAACACAGAAAAATGACCCACACTTAAAGTATGTTATCTTGACTGTCTTATCTCTGACAACAAGTGAAGCATTTAAAATGTATTGAAATGAGGATATTTGTTTACTTTTAAATTATTGCCTCTCACCCTAGCTTTGATTATCAGCATTTGTAGAAGTTATGTTTTATACTGTGTATGGATCTTTTATATAGATATAAAAATAATTTCTAGCATGTGCTTAATTGTGCCAAAGACATATACACACATATTGGTTTTAAAGATTCAAATGATTTAGTCTTATTTAAACCATGTAAAGATTAAAGCACATGTTTTTGTATTAAGTCACATCACTAGTCCATAGGGTCATAAGGGTACCGCATATACTGCTGCCATAGGAGCAGTGGGTGTGTCTAGGACAAATTAGCTTGATGGAGCCCATGGGTGTTTTTGAATATTTTTTTCTCCCAAACAGATTTATCTCTTAAAAGCAAAAGAAAAAAAAATATGTATAACATTTAACTTTATTATTGACAATAATGTACACTGTCAGGTTTTATTATATAAGTAAAGTTTAACAGTAAAATTTATATTATTCAACCAGCACTGGTAGAATTTTCAGGATAAATTTGTTAGCAGTATATATTGTGAAATCCAGTTATCTGTCCTTATTAAAATATTGATATTTTCTTTTGCAAATGTAAGGTTTTATTATGAAAAAGTTCAGCATGAATTTTTATTTATAAATAAATCCAAAAGATGCAGGAAACATTAAATGTACCTGAATAAATTGGTCTTATTATTTTACATATTATTTTAGATTTTATTAGCTTCTTGACATTCTAGAAACTTTTGCTAATATTTTTACAGTTTCAACTTTAACATGGATCAATTTTTATTGTTTACTACAAATATTCTTTACTTAAATGTTATTTTCATGGTGAATTTTTTTTTTTTTTTTTTTAATCATTTCACCCCAAGCAAGGCATTCGACTGCCACTATTATGCATGGGGCTACATAGGGGAAGGTAAAGAGAAGGAATGTTTAGACATAGGGAATGTCAGGAGGAAGGTGACAGAAGAGTAAGGATACCGAGGATGAGGGTTGGGCAGATGGGAAGAGTGTTTGATAGAATGGGAGCAGGTTAGTGTGTTAGGTGTCTATTGACCTTACATTTAAACTCCTGGAGATTGTAGCCGTCGGGGAATTCCACAGTTGGGAAGTGCGAGGAAAGAAACTGTTAGAGTAGAAGTTGCGGTTGCATTTTATCGGTTTCACTGTAAAAGGGTGGGATCTAGTTGCCAATCTAGTATCTCGTGCAAATTCGTATTTAGGGGGCACCAGTGATCTAAGTTCATCGGAGCAGAAGCCGTGAAAGTATTTATAGAAGAGACACAGGGAAGCCACGTCGCGCCGGTGGGAGAGAGACTGCAGGCGGTCTGCCAAGTCGGTATCTATCACATTACAGACCCTCTTCTGAACCTTATCGAGAAGCCCGAGGAGAATAGCAGGGGCACCCAACCAGATATGGCAGCAGTATTCAATGCATGGGCGGATGGTAGATTTATATATGTGCAGGATAGATTTAGACAGAAAAAAACTTCCGGGCCCTACACAGAGAACCGACTTTCATAGCAGCGGATTTAGCAATGGATTCGATATAGTCATTCCATTTGAGGTCCGCTGAAAGTGTGAGACCAAGGAGGCATAGTGTTTTACTCTCTGGGAGGCAAGCCTGGTCCATGCTAATGGGAGGTAGGTGAGATTGTTGATGATGGTTAATTGAGAGTATCTTCATTTTAGAAGCATTAAAATTTACTAGCCATTTCTTACCCCAGTCCAATATGGATTGGAGGTCTTTTTCAATCTCGGCTGTGAGGTTAGCTTTGACGCCTACACCAGATTTTTGTAGGAGGCGAGAGTAAAGTGTGGTGTCATCGGCGTACAAACCTATTTGGGCTCTTATGGAATCAGGGAGATCATTAATGTATATCAGGAAGAATGTAGGACCTAAGATGGAGCCTTGGGGGACACCTGCGTTTGTATGGTAGTTCTGGGAGGCATGTCCGTTTAATACAACCATCATCGTGCGGTTAGAGAGGAATGACTGGATTAGTTGAAACAAATGTCCAGTTATACCATAGCTCCGCAGTTTACATAGAAGGCCAGCATGCCAAACTCTGTCGAACGCCTTAGATATATCCAATGCAACGGTTCGGGCTTCGCCATTCCTGTCGAGTGCCTGGTATATGTACTCGGTGATGGTCGTTAGCATATCAGCAGTAGACCTGGTGAAGCGGAAACCATATTGCTTGTCCGAGAGGAGCCTGTGTGCTGTGAGATGCTGAACCACCTCGGCATTGATAATGGCTTCGAACACTTTGCCAAAGATCGGAAGAAGGCTGATAGGGTGGTAATTTGCAGGGTCCGAGGGTTCTCCAGTGTTTTTAAATATAGGAACTACAGAGGAAGATTTCCAACAGGCAGGAAAGCAGGAAGCAGATAGGCAGAGGTTGTAGAGCTTAGAAAGGACAGAGGAGAGTTCAGGGGCACATTTCTTTAAGACTATGGTTGGGATTCCGTCCCCACCGCTCGCTTTGTGAGGGTCAAGTTTTAAGATTATCTTAGAGACAAGCGAAGGTGTAATGTGGACATCATTCAGTTGTTCTAGGTTCTAGGTGAGAAGTCGGGTGTAAAAACTCCAGACGAGTCCAGACTTGAATTGTTCGAGAATCTGCGGGCAAAGCATTCAGCCGTATCTGCTGGGGAGGTGAGGACCTCAAATTTGTTGATTAGCGGGGGTATTGTGGACTTGCTCTTGTTAAGTACTCTTTTACAGAGTCGCCAGTAGTCTTTAGCGCCGAATTTAGAGCATGCTATGCGTTGCTTCATTCTAGCATCAAACAACATTTTAGCTTCGTTAAGTATCCTTTTACACTTATTACGAGCTGAAGTGAAAAGGCGCCTGTTTTGGTCCGACGCATAGTTACGATAGTCGGAAGAAATGATTCCGGTGGGCAATGGCAGCCAAGCAAGTGGGTGAGAACCATGGAGACGAATGAGATTTAAGCTGGAATTTCCTAGCAGAGATGAAGGCATCGATGCCAGCCTTAACCCAGGAGGAGACCTTGGATGCACATTCTTCGATGGGAAGACTAAAAACGTTGTTCCAAGGGATGGCACAGAGGAAGTCTTGGAACGAATCCCAGTTTGCTCTTTGATAGCAGTAGGATATTCTACTTGTCTGGGTTTCATGGGTCGGGCGGGAGTGGAGTGAAATATTGACGGACACTACAGTGTGGTCAGAGTTTCCGAGTGGGCAGAGTTGTCTGGTAGTGCAAGAGTCTGGGATGGAAGTGAAGCAGAGGTCTAGAAGTGAGTCCCTTCCGTTAGGGTTGTCGGAGAAACGCGTGGGGAAGTCCACTATTTGCGTAAGGGATTGGGTGATTGAAAAGTTCATGGTGTGGACACCAGCAGGGTCGGTGACAGCGTTCTCCAGCCACTTGGTGTGGTGGGCGTTAAAGTCACCAAACACGAATATATGGGCAGAGGGATGGGAAGAAATGGCTTTGTCGATATTGTCAGAAGTGATGTCAAGTAACGAATAGTCAGTGGAGGAAGGAGAGCGGTAGAGAAAGAAGAGATAGCTAATCGAGCTGAGAAGTGAGAGGCGGAAGCACATGAAAGAATGATCTGGGGATTCAAAAGATGACACCCTAGCTAAGGGAAGGTGTTCGCTGACATAGACACCAAGCACATGCATATGAACATTGGAGTCCTTCCTGAAGAGGGGAAGGTAGCCAGGAACCTAGAACTCAGATGAGGGGATAGAAAGGTTAAGATCAGTTTCACATAGGGCTAATATATCAGGTGAGTTATTATGGCGGAATGAATCTACGCTGAGGAAGTTGGTGCGGATGCCACGTATGTTAGTGAAAGAGATGCAGACAGGTTTGGGCGTTTTCAAATGAGCTGGTTTAGTTTTGCTATTATGTTTGCTTTTTTCCATAGTGATTCAGTTAAGGAGAGGTCTTAGAATAGAATCAGTTGGTCAATCGTTTGCAACTTGTGAAGGATGGAGACTGGCGCGGCCTACAACATAATGTGACCTCGGGGTTGCCCACCGAACGTTCATGCAGGGACGCCCGTCCATGCGTGATATGACACTACAAGAACCCCGGTATTATTCAACTGTTGATAAAGAGCAGCCTCTCAAGACGCTATGCAAGAGTTCGGGCTCCTAACTACCAGTTGAAAGCAGCAACCAGGAAACTGCCAACCCGGTACCCTCAGAATGTAAAGACGTTGCCACCATACTCTGTAACTGCAAAGAGCTTCCAGCTGAACTAACACTAAGACTGGAGAAGGGGGATGAACCGGGAATCCCTTCCTAAACAAGAAAAAAGGCGATCACCTCTAAACTCATTCAAAAGAAGGGGGTGGAGTGTGAGACCGGACGATAGTAGGAACCATCTACTCCAATTAAAAAAAGAAAGAAAAAAAAAAGTGACTGTGGTTTACAAAGTTTTAACTTTATATAAGTCAAAAATAACCTTGAATTGCAAAATAATTTACACAAACTAAGTGAAAAAAAAAAAAAAAAAAAAAAAAATGAAAGACGAACAAAAAATGAAAAAAAAAAATTTCCAAAAATTACAGAAAAACAGACTGAAAAATGGACTGAATCCCGGTTGACTTTCCACAAGCAGCTAACACTGAAAAGTTGATTTAATTAAATTTCTGAAGACAAAAATAGAAATTAAACCATTTTTTACAGAATATAGTCGAGTTAAGCAGCATGCGTTCGCTGGCCAACCGTTACGAATTGAATGTCTCGATGACAGAAATTTAACTCTTCTACAAGACAAAACTAATGGAAATAATTGAACCATGATACTATTTATCTTAAGTCAAAAATAACCTTGAATTGCAAAATAGTTTTCACAAACTAAGTGAAAAAAAAAAAAAATCAAAGACGAACAAAAAAAAAAAAACGAAAAAAAAAATAATTTTCAAAAATTACAGAAAAAACAGACGGAAAAATGAACTGAATCCCAGTTGACTTACCACAAGCAGCTAACACTGAAAAGAAAGCCCATATCATGGTGCATCTCTTACTTAAAACTGGAGGCTTATCTTAAATCTTTTCATTCCACTGGGAGCAAAGTTGGGTTTTAAAGCAGTTTGCTGCTGTAGAAATTTAAAGAAAAAAGTAGATTAAGAGCATAATTTTGTCATAAATATAGTTTTTGTGATATAAAAGTAGAATCATAAAAATTAAGTAGCAGATTTATGATTAACATTTTGTACACCTGGTTTTTCAATATCTAAAATTGGATTAAATTTATTGAATTATGACATTAACTTTATATACAAACATTCTTAATTTCATTAATTTTATATAAGTACCTGCATTAATTTGCTGAAAACGAGCATACCATGATGAAAACATGCCCCAAACTTGATAACAGCAAAGTTTTAGTGTCAAAATCTTTGTTATTATTAAAAGGAAAGACTAAAGTATTTTTTTTATTATTTAAATACATATTTTAACCCTTTTTGGTTAAAAATCTTGTTTTTGTTTTTTGCATCTGTTGGTTGCGGGCAGGGTCATTAGTATAGGAAATTTCAGTGATTTTTTTTTTTATTTTTACTTTTAGAGCTGTCTCCCTGATCAACCACACACACACACACACACACACACACACACACTTAATTATATGAAATTTTGACAAGTTAAATTTGCACCTCCTTAATATTAGTTAAAAGCAGAATTTCTTGGAGAATTTAAAACCTCAATCATTTTGTGGTAAAACAGAAACCCCATTTACTGAAAATCTGTTCTGAATTGTATACTAAAAAATGCAATAAAACTAAGAAATTCAATTAGAAAAGCTTTGAATAGCTTTTATAAATAATATATATTAAGGACACAATAATCTTAAGAAAAAATTTTTCAATGATTGAGTTTTTACAAGTATTGTTTTCATTTTTAATTTTTTAAAAGAATTTTCTAAAATTCTGTATTAATTTCACTCTGAGATATTAAGTAAAAATTATATTTACTAATCATAAATAGGAAAGTTTTGTACAAATCCTCAAACACCAATATTTTTAAAAGAATTTTGAATTGTTTTTGTATGTGTATAACTCAACTATAGTAAATTTAAAGCTAAAGTATCTGTAGCTGAGACTGACCTCGGCGACCCAAAAGGACTAGTCGTGTGTATATTTTTCAATAGAGTATGGAGACAGTGAATTGGTGAGCTTTGGACTGAAAGTGAATTGGGCAGCACTTTGTGTGGGTGAAAATGGCAGTGTTGATTGTAGCCATTTTTATTGGCTGGTTCTAGGTGCTCATTGGCTAAGCGACGGCTGGTCAGGTGCATAAAAGCACTGTACACTTGTTCAGAGGTATCTTGGGTTTTGGCAAGGAAAGTGGCTTACCTGTGTTTGTGAAACTGTGATTGGTAGAATTGATTAGCCTTACTCAGCTTTTTGTTTAGTGTGCTTACACTTTTGACACAAGCTATTTCAGCATTTGCTTCTTCCCTCCAATACTGCATGATGGCAAACAAAGCCTTTGATATCTTGCTGATTCCAGAGTTCAGCAGTGCTGTGATGACATGCCAATTGCAGAATGGATTGAAAATGTTGAGTTAGTCTATGAGCTCTGTTTCATGGATAAAGTTGAGTGTGTTTTGCTGCTAAGACTGTGAGGCAGTGCTCTTGCCATGTATTAGCAACTGAGTAAGTAGCAAAGGGCAGACATAGAACAGATCAAATGTGCCCTTATGACCACATATGCAAAAGATGCATTCAATGTGTTTGATTTATTTGTGGCACAATGATTTCAACAGGATGAAATGGTGGATGAATTTCTGGCAGAGTTGCATTGGCTGGTTGAATGATCACTGCCTGAACATTGGATGGCATGTACATTCATATCTGGTTTGCCACAACATGCTAGACACCTTCTCTAGGTGTCATCTGGGATGGACACTATGACCATGGATCAGTTGCTAACTCGGCCTATCATGACTGATGACAAGGAGCACAAGGAATCAGCCACTGTGTCTGCCCAACAAACGTGTACAGACAAGGAAGTTCTTCCTACTAACTTATGCAGAAGTGCTGTTATTTGCTATAGATGCTCTGGTCCTAATATGGCCAGGGTCTGCATGCAGGGTTGTTTAAAGGGGATGAATAATCTATCGCAAAGGATCTGCCATGAGATGCGGTGTTTTAAATGCAATAAAATCAGGCACCTATCATCAGAGTGCATATATCAGGGAAATGCCTGAGGGAAGAGGAAGTCAGTGGCAGTCTTCTTGAGCAATAAAGAACCGGGAACTGCCTACTATTGAGGTATTTGTTGATGATGCGGCTCACAGATGCTGGTAAGCAAAGTGGTATGTTGTCTTTGGAAGCGGAAGTATTAAAAGTTGATGGGAGAACCTTTGTGGGCATGGTAAAATCAAGTTGGGCATCAGGCAGTATAATCCTGTGGCTGTTGAGGCCCTGATCATAGACGATTGTTGGGATTTGGCCTTCTTGTGATTGACACAATTAGGGCGCTAGGAGGTATGCACCTAACCAGACTGTGTGAAGTGTACTTTCCTGATGGAAACTTAAACTGGTGTGCTGCCATTTCTATTGACAAGCCTGACTTCAGCATGACATTTGACCAAAATAATAAGGCATAGACTATTTCGTGGAAATGAGTGAGTGGTCATGCACCCAGTGAGCTGAAAAATACAGTGCGAGAATACACAGTGCTTGACCATGCTTGGGAGGCATATAAAAAAAAAAAGTTACTATTGTGGCAGCATAACAGATGGCTGCTGCTATATCCTGAAAAAGAGCTTGGCCCACCCAAGGGTTTGATTTCCCTGATGGCGATTGTACAAGAGCATAAGCAGAAGATCCTGCCTGTGATGGATTATCGCAAATTGAATAGATTTGTGGAGGCATTTACTGCTAATGCATGTGTGTGTGTGTGTGTGTGTGTGTGGAAAAACTTAGAGAATGGCGACAACAAGGAGCTGATGTATTGCTCTTGGACTTATGAAAGGCATACTTGTAAATCTACGTTGATAAAGTATTATGGCTCTTTCAGACTGTGGTTTTCAAATGTCAGTTTTTTTTTTTTGTGTTATATGATTGGGTTTTGAATTAAATGTGCCCTTCCTTATGAGAGCTGTCATCGACGCAGTGTTTAATGAAGATCAGTCGATTAAGAAAGCCACATCAACATATATCAATGAAATTTTTGTCAATGAAAAACTGGTTTCTGCAGCACATTTGCAGCAGCACTTATCTGATTATGGTCTTGTTTGTAAGGATTCAGAGTTACTGAAAGACGGAGCCAAAGGGCCTGCAGATCTGGAGTGAGAACGGTATCCTCTGATGGAAATGTGGCGATTGCATTCATGAAGCGGTTTGCGAGCAAAGTGATTAACGGATGGAATGATGAGGTCAAGAATGTCTCTCTTCGTTGCATTGTAGTAGAAACAGTGGTCAAAGTATGCGAGATGGATCCTGTGAGAGGAGATTGGTGTGTGGATGGCAGTGAGATGCAGGTCTGGGTAGATGAAAGTTCTGTGGTCACAGGAGTGGCACTAGAAGTGAATGGAAGCATTGTGGAAGATGCTTGTTGCTTGCATCCAACTGAAGATCTGGCTAAGCTTGATGCAGCAATAAAAAGCATAAATCTGGTCCTTCAGTGGCAGGCGTCAGGGTTACATTTGATTATAGATTCAACATGTGTTCATTGATGGATATCTTGACACACTGAATGGGAAGGTTAGAGTGAACACAAAGGTGGCTGGTGGAATGCTGGTACAATGATGTCTAGAGACATTGCAAGCATTGGCAGAGGAATATGCCTTGACGATAGATGTGACACTGGTGAAATCCTGTCTAAACTGAGCTGACTACCTTACCCAAGTGTCACAGAGATGGTTGGATTTACATAGGCAAGGAGAGCAGCCAGTACCAAAGGGCTGCGCTACTGTGGGAAGCAGATTAAACAAGAAGCAGGTGACTGACATCCACCACCAATGTGGCCATTTGGGTGTGAAGAGAACTTTATACTTTGCCAGGTCTGTTGACTCATTAGTATCCAAAAAAATTGTCAAACCTGTTGTTAATATCGGCAAAACCTGCCAGTAAATTGATCCAGTGCTGGTGCATTAGAAGAAAGGAACACTGAGTGTAAAGCTAACCTGGAGCAGGTTAGTGATGGACATAACCCATTACAAAGGTGATCATTTTTTTAACACTCATTAATTGCAGTCCTTCTTGGTTCACAATATGGTGGTCACTGCATTGATAGTGTCATTCATCAGCTGGAATCAATTTTCTATGAGCGAGGTCTGTCAAATGAAATATTGACTGATAACGACACTGCATTCACGCTAAGAACTTCAAGAATTTTTTAAATAGCTGGGAGGTGCATTTGAGATTCTAATGTGCCCATGTACCAGCCAAGAATGGGATCATCGAATGCAGTCATAGAAGCATCAAGACCATTGCTGTCAGAAAGCACTCATTGGCTAAGCGATAGCTGGTCGAGTGTGTAAAAACACGGTACGCTCATTCAGAGGTGTCTTGGGTTTTGGCGAGGAGGGTGGCTTACTTGTGAAACTGATTGATAGAATTGATTAGTCTTACTCAGCTTTTTGTTTACTGTACTTACACTTTTGACACAGTATCTAAAATCCAATAAAACATTAGATTACAGAGAATATTTTCCTAAATTTTTAAGATTACTAGTTAAAAATTAAATATTAAAGTCACTCATATGATATCCAATTATTTTTTTATGGATAAAATCTTCATTGAACAGAATTAGATAAACATCAGTATGTCATCAAGCTTGTCAACACATGAATAGATTAAATAAAAAATGCATTTTTGCAATATTTTAAACTTAAATAATTTCCTCAAAGTTTTAAAAAAGTACATTTTATTTCTGGTAGATATTTTTTTTTTTAATAAGGGGATTACATTGTGATAAATGTGGGCTAAAACCAGTGCTGAATCAGATTTTTTTTTTAACAAAAATCCTTTCACTCAATTTAAATTAGTTTTGAAATGCAGCAAAGTATTTTGCTTATTGGAAATATTAAACTAAATCTATTAGCTTGAAATTAAAACTAAAATAAAAACTTCAAGAAAGATTTTTCATTTTAATAAATTCATTTTAAACTTTAGTTAACACCTTTCTTTGGTGGTACTTAATTTTATAATATAGAATATCATGCTTGTCCCTATTTTATATTTTTAATGCTAAACTAAACTAAAATTCAACATAGTTCTTTCTTAAAGGTAGTTAAAAGAAAGAAAATTGTTCATGAAAAATTAAATTTTATCATCACTATATTTATTATATATATTAATATCATAGAGAAAAATATTAAATTAACATCATGTAACAAATAATAGCATTTTTAAATAGATTTGGTTTTGTTAAACAATGAATTGGGATTAAAGTTGATTAAAAATTAAGTATAACAAAACATTATTAAATTAACTTTCTTGGGAGATTAATAAATTATTTCTTTAAATCAAGTAAAATTAAAATGTTACATTTCAGTATAAGAAGCATGATAAATATTCAACATACTTTTTTTTCATTTGTTAAAAACAAATACACTTTATGCAAAAACTGTATTTATGAACAAAAATTTAGTAAGAAGAATATTAACGTTAGGTAAAAAAAGTTAAATTAACTTCCAAGTAACAAGACCAGTTACTAAAATTGTTTTTTGTGAAATTCACTAAAAGAAAATTTTGCACAAAAAATGTTTGTTCTTTGCAATGAAAACAAAATAATATAGCAAGTCTGAAGAAAATAAAATTAAATCTTCAATTAAACAAGTTAAAAGTATTCCATATGTAAAAAGCAAAAAATTTTTTAACCAACTACAGCAGCAAACTATCTGAAACCTAAACTAAAAGAACTTTGCTCCCAGTGGAATGACAAGTTCTGGGAGAGAGAGATGCACAATTACATATCCTTAAATATTCCCATTTTCACATGTACTTCTTTTAATGATGGTCCACAAATTTTTGTTTTAGATGAATATACATCTGGGACATGCATTCTATTAATTTGGTATCTATAAAATCTTGACTTGGCATCTCAGCTTCTGTCACTCTCCCTATTGCCATAATATAGCTTCCTTGTACCTTTTCTGTAAATATTTTCATGGTAATTGTTCTGAACAGATTTTCTTTTTGGTATCTCAACTTTACTAACTTAAGTGCAGTTCTAGATTGACTGTTAGGTTTTACAATTGAAATGGCTAGATGTAACTAAGTTGTATGCTAATAGTTTCTTCTTACATTTTCCACTTGTGGAACTCTCTACAGGCTTCTTGCTTTCCAGTCTTTGATTCTTCAAAAATTTAAATGCAATCTGAATTGTCTTCTTAATTCCAGTTCTTTTATTCTCATTCCTTAATATTTTTCTTTTTCTTATATTTATTAACACTTAGTAATCCCTTGCATTTCATCTTAGTGACTTTAGTGCCTTGTTTGGGCTGAAATGATGAAAAAAATCTTTGCATTTATCTTGACATCACCATCATGAAACATTGAAGGAACCTATAATTCAAATCTTGAAATACAAACTCAGCTTTCAACCTGTTTTTAAAGTTATGATCCTTGATTGTTTCTATGAAGGGCCCAACTATCAGATCTATCCTAAGTTGCTCTGTATTTGTAACTAACAATTACTGCTGAGAAATCAATTTTCATCTACTACCTCACATGACTTAGACATTTCTCTATGTGATGTTTATATAAATGTCATAGTTGTGGCACTTCTGTATTTTTAGACAATGTTCTTAATCCTCTTCATCTTTCCTCTCTGTTTACATTTGTAACAGCAGTTTACTACCATTTTAATATTTATTACCTTTTTGTGGCATTGTTAAAGCCAACATTGTGTTTCCATCATTCGATATCTTATTTCTCTCTTGAGGTGATACCAATCTTCATCTATTTGAAATAGATATCAATAACTATACTGTTAAATATATTTATTTACAATATGAAGAACAATCTTTGTGTTGCATTATAAGATTTCATATCGTTGAATGATTTATCCTAAATATTTCTAATAAAAACATATATAAATTGATATGGTATATTTATCATATTTTTTCAAGTTTTAATAAATATCAGTTGGTTAATACTAATTTCATTAAGAAAACTTTGAATTGCCTGATAAAATTTAAGTGTAAATTTTTAATTTGTGTGATGGGTTTAAACTAAGTGATGATGTTAATTACAAAATATTAAAGATAAATTTATTATTATTGTTGTCTCTAATGTTGAAAATGGTCATTAAAATTCCAAATATTATTTAAATGAATGAAACTAGATATCAGGCTGTGGACGTTTTAATCCACCCTATTATGTCTGTGTTTTTAAAATGATGAAGCATTTTTAATAGTAAAATAATTCCAAATTATTTAATTTTTTGATATATTTTAATTAAATTTAAATATTATCTTGAAAAGGTTGGAGAATCTGGTTCACTATTTTGTGTGTCCTATGTTGGGTCATTCCTCATCTCTTTAGCCATGGTAAGTATACAAATTTGCCATTTTTTAAGTTAAAATAACCTCTAATACATGTTTTCTAGGATATGTATTAAACAATTTCTTTTTTCTAAGTGAGGTTTATAAATACAGACATCTTAAAATCTCTATATGGTTTAGCTTGCACAGATTATCTGATATATAAGTGTAGATGAATAATTTATTAAAATATGACTAAATTTCATTTTGATCAGTTCCCACACTCAAATAGTATTCACATTTAAATGAGGATAGAGATTATATACACCCAGAAACACGAAAATAAATACTAATGATTTTTAATTTTAGTTTTGATTCCTGAACTAAGCTGATATATTGGCAGCTATTATATAATTTTGGTTAATTATTTTACTCAAATTTATCATTTAATTAAGTAATATCTTGACAATTACTCAGTTTACTATAAAAATAAAAGAAAGAAGCGATCAATCATTTCACAATGCCTCATACTCAAAGAACTCAAATTGTCAGATTTGTGAAGTAAGCATGTTTTTGGGCAAACTGAAATTGAAATGGATCAGTGTCAAAAAGTATCAAAATTAAGAATTTCAACTGCAACCAGTTTGATCATACAAATGAAGGAAAATATATGCTGTACCTTGTTCAGATTAATCTGGAGTATCAGAAAAAAAATGATAAAATGTAAAACTTAAAATATCCTTATTGTAAGGCAGCCATGTCCAAATGGAGCTCAACAATAGCAGTCAAGTTTGTTAATCACATGAGTTACAGGAGAGAAAGCAAAAGAAAGTCATTTCTAGAAAGAGATAATATTTAATGGGGAAGGGAGATGGTTGAACAAAGAAAATGAACAAATACTTGAGAGAACATGTTGTCATCTTTTTAGTTGAACTCTCAGTTGCTCAATTTTCGAGCAATAGAAAGAATTGTCACAATTGTTTGCAGCTTATGACTAAATATGAAAGAATTTTGGTTATGTATAAGTTAGAATTTTTGAGATGAAGAATTATTATTATCTACCTATCTTATTTTTGTCTTGTACTTACCAGTTTTCTTCATGTGTACTTTTGAACTAAACATTTTATTTCGGTTCATGGCAACATATATTCATTTTGCTTTCCATGCTTAGGAGATATCTCTTATCACTTAATTCCACCACTGGATTGTGCAAGATCCACTTGGATTAAAAATATTGATTAAGGTATATCTTGTTTCCTGGCAGTTCAATCTCTAAACCAGATATAGTGGTAAAAACTCATATAGTCTTCTAGTTTACTGTAAGAAATGAACAAGTGACACAGGTGAATAAGACTTAATCAATGTGAAATATTCTCTTGGTACTGAATGCAGAAGAACAATCTATTTCTGTTGGCTCAATAAAGTGTTTGTTTCTAAATTCTGAACAGGTTATTTAGCAACAACAGCTGAAAATGCAATGATCAAAATATGAGAATGTGTCTGGATAGTCGGATAGTGTAGAAAGTAAATCGAGTTTGACTTGTTCAACACTTTTAGAATACTTTGAGAATATCAATTCAAATCCATCAAGTCTGATAGTTATTTGAACAAAACCATTTTTCATAAAGGATAATGTGTCACAGCAAACAGTGACCTCATACTGACAGGTTCAAAAGGGTATTAAGTGACTCTCTCTTATTGCAAAGTCAGTTTTTTATGTGAATCTTATTAAATGTGTGTGATATTTTGTGAAAGAAGAAAAAAATATTAAAGTGTGTGTAATAGATATTGACTTTGAAGGAGAAATTGGAGAGGTGAGTTCAAATACCAGTTAAATTTGTTTCATTCACTTACACACAAATACCCTTTGGAAAGGTATTAATTCATCTTTTCTCCCTCCAGCTATGGGTTGAATAGCAAGACAGATTGGGTTCTATAGCCTTGGTTGGCAACCAGTCTATCGCAGAAAGTAATGGCAACCTACTGCGGGAAAATCTTCCAAATCAGTCATGTCTCAAAAGATACATGATTGCCCTAGTGTGTATCATGTATGGCAATTAACTGACTGAATAACAAGTTGTCACCATCACTAATATGGAATTATTTTACTGTCATTTTAACAATCTTGATTGCTTAGCAAGCAAAGACATGTACTTCAGCTTGTAAATACTGTAGGGGAATACAGCCTATATTCCCCAAATTTTAAATTTTATAGCTTAGACAAACAACGACAAATACACAAACAAATAATGAATGAAGAAAATTCCAGTAATTGGTTAGAAAAGAACAGACAAAATTTATATTCACAAAATATACAAAATGTGGAGTTGAGATTATATGTCGAGAGAGTACAAAACAGGTTGTTGAAATAGGATGCTTAAAAGCGAGTTCAAAGATATGTTTAGAAAATGTTGAATGTTTGTTCCTTTGAGTGAATTAAAATGAGTGCGTGTGTAAGTTGCAATTTTGGTTTGTGTGTTAAGAGTTACTTAACAAAATTCAACTGTTTGTATTTGCATGGATTTCAGTGACACTATTGATGTTCAAATTCTTGCTGAGGATTAATATTGAATGAGTGAATGAGTTGAAATTGAAGTGAGTGGGTGGAATAGTTGAAAAGTAAATTTCTCACTTGAGGATTCAGGTTCATGCCGCATGGTAAACAAAGTGGGCGATTGTTCTTCTGTCTATTACATGGCAACTTGCATGAACATCTGCTTCCTGCTCCAGTGAAATTTCTTGCTAGCTTTTCTTTAAATATTGGCATGGCAAAGTGGAACAAACGAAAGTTGAAATTTTGCATGGGCTAAACATGTTCTATGACGATTCCACATACGTTTGATTTATTAGCCAATCAGTGGAGACTAAAGCGTACTTCAAGCTTTACATTTTTCAGTTCTGCGTTTGTGCTAAACAAATAAGTTTTGTGCTACTGTACATTTTTTTTTATTACGGCTTATGACAAACGCGTTATGTAAATTGTCCTATCTGTTTTTTAATGAAACTTTGCAAGGTGGATGCCACAATGCTAATGATTTTAATTTAGTTTTGATTTCTGAACCAAGCTGATATATTGGAAGCCATTAAAAAGTGTTAATTAATTATCTCTTTGCTTAGTACTTTACTATTAAGAAACTTTATGATTTTGCATTAATTTATCCATGCTGGTTTGTGTTATTCATGCATATATATTACTGTCTAATATAAATACAAACACACACTTGGAGCCTGTTTAACAATTATTTGTTTTATTGTTCTTGCTTAAACTTGTCAAACTGGCTAAATGTAAGTTAAACAAAACAGATAAAAGGATGATTTGCAAGTATGCAATTCAAAGCATATATTGCTATAGTGTGAGTAATCAGTAAAATATTTCAGGAATTTTTATAGTAAAAAATTACTAACCAGTATAAGTCTTTGAAATACAAAGTCGTTACAACAGCTAAAAATATCATTAATAACTGTTTAAATAATTTTCACTGTTTATTTCTTATAAACCTTATAAATTTTAACTTGAAATTTATCAGGCATTTTTATGTCATGTCAGTTTTTGTTTCAAGGGAGATAAATCGTGTAATTTAGAAATACAATTTTTATTTTCATTAAATTATAGTTCTAATCTTTGCTTACTTCATTTTTAATTTAATGTAATTAAGTCTTTTTGAAGGTTTTAACTTTGTCGGTAAATTTTTGTTTTGTTCCCTGTCAAAACTTTCTAAAACATCCTTAATTCCATGCAAATGTACATGCTGAAATCAAATCGATAATTGTTTATTGAAGAAACCTACCTTTCTTTCATGGTATCGACCATAAATACATGGGACTATATGTCACCCCTTACTATCGTTGTCATCTCTGATTCACTGCTGAATGAATTGAAGCATAGGTTACTTTTTTCCGGTCAATTTTCTCCAATTGAGCAATTACTCTGCGAATTGTTCGGTTTCGGAACTCATTTTGCACATAGGGATCGAAAAAAAGGACGAAAAAACGTAAAACTACGCGTGAATTCAGTTAGCAGTTAATAACTGTTTTGAACTGTGGTTAGGAGGTGAGATAAACAGCGACAAAAAGTTCCATATATTTCTGCTCAATAAAATGAAAAAAAGGTATGTATCTTCAATAAACAATTACCAAGTTGAGTTCAGCATATACATTTGTACGGAAATAGGGATGTTTTTGAAAGTTTTGAAGAGGAACAAAGCCAAAATTTACCACTTTGTCTGTTAACATCTGATTATCATTTCATTGAACATATGTTGATAATTGTTGAATGTATAATTTAGTGTTTAATAATAACTTACTGAATGTAGTACTGGAAAACAATATGAAAATATATAAATTCATAAAAAAATGTGAAGCTTCTATAACATTCTTGTGATATAGGAAAGAATATTAAAACGTTTTGAGTTTGAAAATGTATTTTTTTGACAGTATTTGTTTATTTCTACTATTATATTTTATATTTCAGACCACCCTCGGTCCTTCATCAGAAACATTCTTGTTATATAGAAACACATCTGTAATATTTATTTATGAAGCTAATCTTAGTAAAATATATTTCTTTATTTGTAATAGTCTAAACATATCAGAATATTTATTAGCTTGTCAACCTAAAATTGGTGGCTGAAAATATTAATTACTTATTAAACAGGATTTAATATTAGACAGTTGAAAGAAATGACTTCAGCTGTTGATCAACTGTAAAATTTAGGATTAGATATTAAGAAAAAAAGATTAAGAAAGAAAAAGCCGGAGTTGATAAATTATTGACTCGGATGTGTAAGAGGAATTTAATAATCAGTGCGTTTTTGAACTTCTATAAAGAGAAAACTTTGTAGATATTTACAAAGTAAAAGGGAGTTCTACTTGGATTATTCCTTTATTGTATTGCATTTACTCTTGCTAGACTTTTTGCAGTCAGTTTTATCTGCCAAAAATGATCTTTTAAGTTGTTAGTTCCATTCATCTTGGTTGTGTTTGTGATAATTCTGAAATAAATATGAATCTAATTTAAAATTTTATACACTATTTTTGTCTTGTTTTTAGAACTCTTTATAGAAAGACATTTGCAGATTTTACTCAGCTGTGACTTATTCAAAGTAGTTAAAAATTACAAACAAAAACCTATTTACTTTCAAAATAAAGGTTTCTATTCTCTTTGGTTATCACTGTATTTGTAAAATGCTAATTATTTATGTAGTGTTACCAGCAACCTCTTGGGATTGATAAAATCAATATATGAACATTATGATAAATTATTATTTATTGACAATTTAAATTTATTCAAAAATTGCTTTAAGTGTTGTGAGATTTTTTTTTTTTAGAATTGGGAAATGTAATTACATAAAAGGTTATTTTGGAATTGAGTGATGCAAGAGTTTGCAGTGGCACATTGATTAAAAAATCCTACATCTTCATTGTTTTCTCAGTGTCATTGTCATTTGATGCATCTTTTTCCTGTATTTTGATAATCATGTAACAGTTCATATTTTATAACTGTCATAGATTTTTACATCAAAGATTATATTAGAAATCAGACAATATGTAACATGCTAGCTGGAAATAAGTTACATACACACTAATCAACAGCAGGAATTTAAAATATCAATTTGCTAACTAGAGAGATGAGGCTGCATTGATTAGGATTGGCCACACACACACACACACACACATTGCCAATCCATATCTACTCAAGGCTGACACTAAGCCTTATGGGATCCTATGTGATCAATGGATCACTATTAAACACATTCTTATTGAATATATACATTTTGTATATACATGTAAAAAATATATATATATAATGTACAAATACAGTTCAAAACAGTAATCCCATCCCAAATCTGAACATTTTATTAGAATTTCTATCTGAATTTCTAGAATGACGAGTTATCAGTATTTATATTAATTATATTCAGACTGTTGTCTTCTTTTTTATTGTTATCACATTTTGGCCATTGTGTCATCTGGCTTTCCTTAGGTGTATATCAATCTGGTTAACCTTTAATTTATGAAGGTAGAATGTTCTTGTTACACTGCTCATATCTACAGATATCTAGTTCTTATTTATAGCACTGCTCACTTATTGCTTCCCTGTTTCCCCTAAGTGCAAGTACACAGCACCTAACCCAGGGATTGAACTCAACAACCACTATGTCACCCAATTCAGGAACCAATGCTTTAATCTAATAGGCCATTTTTCTATACAGGACAGTAGTCCAAATAAAAATAATAATTAATCTTTATAACTACATTAAAGATAATGATAATAAACATGACCTAATGCTTACAACACAATGTAAAGCACTAAGTATTCAGTCATCTTTTTCTGAAAGTGAATTTAACATCAAATAACCTGTAAAAATTAATATGCTGTAAAACAGAACAAGTCCTAGATTTTTTATACAAACTTGACTATTTGTATTTTAAAATCAAATTTCCTGTAAATCATTATTACTTATTAATTTATTCTCTAAGTTGATAAATATTCAAATATTATTTTTATAAATTGATTCAGCTTTATACTATTATTGAACAATCACTTACTTTAAAATTTTTGTTTTTCAGATTCACTTCATGATCATCTTGTCTTCAAATTACACGCGTATTAAGATCTCTAAAGAACTTACGGAGTACAGAGAGACAATAGATCAAGGAGATCTTGAATTTTGTAGCATTGTGAAAAGCAAATCAAATCTAGGGACGTGAGTGTAGATCCTTACCATATACTACTTGAACAACTGCAATATACAGGTTCACTGGAGATGCATGGTTGAAGTGTTGCAAATTATAGACTGTCAGATAAAAATAAGTCATCGTAAATATGTTCTTTGATATAATACATATATTCGTTCCTTATAATATTTTAACATTTGGTCATTCTTTATCTGACCTCGTATACATAAATATTTGGCAAATAGATTTCTAGAAGTTTTTGAGAGCACTTTTGAATTTGTAAACATGCGATATACAAAACCGCTGTGCTAAAATATTTTCTAGAGAAACCTTTTGTAATTGCTCAAAAACAACTAAAACAATGCATTTTTTCAATGTAATTGATATAAGTTTGTCTCAAAGAAAATAGTTTCATATAATATAGTAATTGTCAAAAATGTTTTCAAAAACTGTCAGAAAATTCAAATTTGTTGAAATTTAAATTGAGGTCAGTAAAAAAGATATTTTTCTTTGTATCCAGAGGTATGAATTATAAGTCCTAATTTGAAATTTAAATCTTTTGCTTAGAAAAATGACATCTATATTTTATTTAATTAATTCTTTACTTATTTATTAAGTAAAATTGTTTTATAAATTGAATTTTGTTTATTTATAGTTTAAATACATTTTGGGTACTGAAAATAAAGTTTTTCTATTAGTTATACAATTTAAAATGTTTCACATCTCAAATACATGAATATATCTGTAACATTGCTGGTGGTTGCAAGGTTTTGAAGGCCAAATTTAATGGCAAATACATCACAAGATTCTTACATGAGATTCTTTGTAGAATAATGTGTCTATTTCTATCAGTCTATCATGTATTTAAGTTCTTTAGCATTTGTTGATCTCCAACCATTGTTACTTGACATAGATGGACTCCTTATCACTGCTAATATATTTCTCTTTATAAAAAAAAAAAACGAAGAGAATACTTACCATTATAAATATAAATGATTAGCAGGACTTTTGTATTGTTTTTGGAGTATTTTCTATGGAGGCCCATATTGTCATTGTTGTATATATAAAATTTCATTCCCTCCAAAAATTTGACAAAAATATTGGTTTATTGGAAAAAAAATGATTTTAATTAAAAGAAAATGAAAACATTCCAGTTTTATTTTATGAATAAATTTTTTTAAATAAAAATTAAAACAATTAGAAATTAATTTTTTCAAGATTTTATAAATATATCATGAAGAGAAGAAAAATGTGATCACTTTAAAAAAATTAGTTTTCTTAATATATTTGGCAAACGTATTTCTAAAGTTGAACAAAAAAAAAGTTGCAGGATGCAGATGACAGGTTTATAAACCCAATAAAAATACTTTTTGAACTTATGTTTGTTTTACACTCAAATTATTTGACACTTTCATTTGAAAATTCAAGATTTAGTGAATTTCTCTTAAAAATGACTGGAATCTAAGAAGTCATCCCTTCTGCACATTCAAGAGAATAAAACAAGGCAAAATCAAAGACAATGACCATTATAATATTATGCTCTTAAATTATACAAAATAAAGTTAAAGATTTGCGTTTTCTTTCTTTCTTTCTTTCCTTCTTTTTTTTTTTTTTTTTCAAGATTTATTGAAGATCTTTTAATGTTTTCAGGTCAGGGATTTCAAATAAATCAGCTGAATGAAGATATCAAGTAATTGTACAAGGGAAACAACTCATGCGTGATAAAAACCAGTATTCTATGTATTTGCAGGTAAACTTGATGAGAAATTTCTCATCAAGATGCTTCAATTTCCTAGTAGTATCTACAGGATTTTTAAAAATAGAATTGTTTCACTAAAAATTCCCCCTGTTGTTGTTTATTTATTCTTGATAGATTCTGTCTTGTGATTTTTGGTGGATATTTGCTCAAATAACTAATGAATATAAACTTTCTGAAAACAATGCATGGCCCACATATTTAAGTCTATACGTTTGTTTTCTCAAAGAATAAGAATATAGGTTGAATCTCATTTAGTTAAAAGAATGTCTTTTTATATGAGGGGGTAAATATCTCTGTAAACGTTTTGAAAATAACTGCCTATTTCAAGAATTGTGGCAAAGGAAATATTTTTATAAATTCATTTTTGATTTGATGTTGAGTATGAAATTCTTTATTTTCTCCTATTTCATTAAATCATTAATTTTCATTATTAAAGGAAAATACCTCTGGATGTCTGTCTGCAGGCAAAGAATACCTTCTATTAATGAATTCTTACATTTTATCATTTAAACAGTTTTGTTCTATTCATTTTCATCTTGATATTTCTTTAATATTTTTTTAGTGGTATATGTATGTCAATAAATTCTACATTTGATTATACAATTCAGTGACATTATTTTTTATATATGCATTGTAAGCAATTTGTGACTTAAATGTATGTTGTTATATGAAGGGAAGAAGATGATTTGACTTGAGAAAATGTTGAGGAACTGAACAAAGGTTCATTCCACACTTAATAGTTTGTTTCTTTCAAGGTTGTGCTAAAAAAAAATTATAACTGCAGAAGATCAAGAGAAAAGAGCGATTTTGTATTGTGCAGTCATTTTACTTGCATATTCATTTTCATCTGTTGTTTCTAAAATACATTGCTTTATGTAATACATAATTGTAGATATACAGTTAATTTAATCAAAAGATCAATTAAAATATATATTTTGTCAGAAATTTACATTAGTTTTTAGAGCTTTTTTGGTATTTCCCATTAGTTAAACTCTTAAAGTATAATACTAACTGCAAGGGGTATTGAATATAATCAATGTCAATTATTATTATAAACCAGCACAAATGATCTACTTTTATACCAAATCCTTTTTATAATAAAATCAATTTGTTGTCATTTCATTTCAAGTAATATCACTGATTCCATTGAATCTTTCAAAAGATAGATCAATTTTTGAATACATTATCTTTCATATATTTTTGCAGTGATAAATATGTTTTGTTCATTTATTCTATTTGATGCTCACAATAAAAAATTCTTTTAAGACTGAGTCATGAAACCAATATGCAGATTTTTCAAGTATATGAATGAAATGATTGTTGCGGTATACCTGCTCTTGTGTCTAAAGTTAACTACTAAACCATTTTACTGAAATAATACACTGATATTTCCCACTGTACTTTTTCTTCTTTTTTTTTTTTTCTTTTTTTTTTTTTTTTTTTTTTTTTTGCCATTGTGAATAAAGTATTTTCATTTGGTCTGTAAATGGTTATGTTGATTTGGTTGGTTGGTCTGTCTGTCCATAACATTTTTAACTGATTAACCAAACATGACTTATGTTAACAAAATATGTTTGAATTTCTTGAAAAGTATTTGGATATATATCTAGTGAGGTCATATGAACATAATAAATAGACTAATTTCTTTAAGTATAATTAAATGTTTTTCTTTTAATAATCACCTTTGTATATCTAGTTAATTATTTTTATTTTTTTTTTATTTTTTTTTTTTTACAATTTTTATATATGGATATTATGAGAATACTCAAAATTTTTCAATATTAAAAAAAAATTAGACTTAAAACTAATAAATCCTTTCCCCTGCTGATACCAACAATATTTTGTAACTTATTATACAAGTTAACATTGCACATTCAAAAAGATTTAAGGTTTCCTTAATCTTGACTATTTTAATACTTGTAAAATATAACAGTACTCACATAAGTTAATTGTAAAAATAATTATGTAATTTTTATATCTATTTGTGCATAAAATAACTGATTAAAATTATGGATTTTTAAAGTATTTATAGATTTTAAAGAACAGAATTGTATGCAAAAGAAATGCATTTTATGCATATTGGACAGAATGTGGCATAATTCACAATTGTGTAAAAAAAAAGATATAGCTATATATATATTCTAACATTGAATTTGATCAGAACTCATGAATCATGCAGCCCAACACTGCCACATTTAAAATGATTTGTTTTTTTTTTTAATTTTTACTTCTATTGTACAATTTTCATTCAGCTGCCTTTCATATATCTGAAAGAAATCCAAATATTCCAATGGCTGTTTTATTTATATGTTTGTTAAGTTGTAATTCTGTATTTTTGATTGTTGTAAATAAACTTCTTAAACTTCTTTTATTTTTTAAAATTTTATTTACAGCTTTTCTGTGATTTTGTTTGGTATTTTTAAAATATCATTTAGCTCTTGATAAGTTGAATGCCTGCAGCATTGAATTTGGATTTGATGCATTGCTACCCTTTGTTGTTAGGTGCCATCAGCCCTCTTCTTGTATCCCCTGCAGTTTTCAGGCGCTTCTGATGTCTCTCTAGAATTTACACGTTCCTAGCATAATAACCCTTTCTAGTCTTGCCTAAAGAAGAAAAACAAAAAAAAAAAACAAAAAAAAAAACCTATGGCAGTTGCTATCTCAGAAGTAGTGTTCCATGTTTGTGGTATTCAAAATCATTCTGGTATCAGTGTTAAATCCTGTCCATACATATGGCTGCCACAGCTACACTACCTCTTTACTTATTACATCATCCAGCTGAATCTATTTCTACAAGTGGAGAGGGTGAAACGATCTCGTGTATGGCTGACTAACTTTTTGGTACTTTGATTTAAAAATTGATGATGAAGAGGACAATCTATTCTTCTATTGACATAATTGTTTCTGAAGACTCCGCACCTCCCCAAAAAAAGCAAATATATTTATAAAGAATGATTTGATTGTAAACTGCATCATCAGTGGATATAGCAAGTAAAAGAAATATAAAAGTAATTCTGGCAGAATTGCCAGGATTACATTTATACTGGCAGGATCAATGATACTCTGGGAATTGTACAAATGACTTGTGTTCAACAATGTAATGAAAATATGTAAGCACAAACCAGAACTTGATTTAGAAAATAAAATGTATTTAGAGATTCAAAGCACCAATCTCAACTAAAAAAAGAAAATTAAAAAAATGATGTGGTTGTTGTGAACAAGGAAAATAAATGGATCATTAAGTCAAGATAAGCAAAAATCAAAATAAGAGAAAAAAAATTAAGAACTGAATAAGCAGAAAGATGAATTGGTGTATTTGAAACTGTACCAAAAATTCAAAAGACATTAGAGGAACAGATTTTAAATATTAAAACTCACCAATCAATACGTGTTGTGATCCATAAGAATACTGAATAATAAAAACAAAGAAAATAGAAATACTGATGATTTGAAAACTTCAATTTTGGAATTATTTTTTCTCTTATAAAATGTATTTATTCTTTCTTAATCTCTTTTCTTGCAGGGGGTTCTTCAGCTTCATGTTCTCTCAAGATCCATTTTTTTTCTTTTGCTTTTCCTACAAATGATTGCTGTGAGTGGCCTATGAGCTTATAGCACTCAAAAACTAAATCCTTTCTCTTATTTCTCTTCTGCTCCATTCTCTCCTCAACTTTTCCGGCTGACCTTTGACTCAGTTTGCTTAGGTCATTCTCTGCTCCAGTAAACTTTCTCTTACCTTTCCATTGTCCAGTAGAAGTGACTGGTGGAAATTTCCTTTTCAAAATAGTTTTCCTTGAATATAAAAGAACTTCCTGTGCTTTTCTATTATCAGACACACATTCCATTCACGGGTTTATTGAAAGGCATGGACATTATTTTGTTATGTTACATACAAGTGTTTCTATTTCATTATTTTTTTTTCCTTTAATCATCTAGGTACCGCCAATCATTGTCAACAACTAACTTTTAAATTGAATTTTTAAAAATAAAGAAGTTGAAACTTTTAGTTTTAATTGAAAGCTAAAAGATTACTATTTCCAGTAAGCAAAATACTCTGGTGTATTTCAAACAGAAATTATATTGATTGGAATAGAAAATTGAGATTTTTAAAAATGAAAGTTAATTCTTGGCTTGAAATCTTGCAAAAATGAAATATACATCTGTGACACATTATTTTTGGAAAATAGCAAATTTGAAGTTAATCTGATTTACGCAAGTATTACTTATAGCATGAAATTTTGAATAAAACTACTTCTTAATCATGGAATATTGATCTTTCTGACACCCTCCCCATATGATTTGACATGTGACCACAGCTAGATGTGGAATAAGCTAAGTGTATGGTGATCAGAATTGACATAATTGTCAATTTTTTTTTTCCTGTAAGATGAAGACAAAACATATAACCTTTTAATGTACACACGAAAATTACCATAAAAAAAATTTAAATACACACAAAAAATTTAAAAATTATTCTAAAAATAAGATGTTTGACAATTTGTATTAAACTTTTCAATTTTTGATTAGTAAATATAGTCTTCAAAGACTTGTAGGCATTAGGTTATTAAACCTAATGCCTACAAGTCTTTGAACTATTTTAAAAATAGTTTTGAAACTATAAATTATTATAATTAAAAAAAAAAAACGAAAACAATTCTTTTAAAATTTCATTATTAATAAAAAAAAACTTTTTCATTAAATTATAATGTACTTAATATATGTTGTTTATTAAAGCAATTAAAAGCTTATCTAATTAAATAATGTCCTAGTTTGATTGTATTTTTTATTTTACTATTTGAAGCAGAATTTCAGAAACAAGGCCAAATATTTGAAAAAATAATAGATTTACATTTCCCAATGAGTCCTGCATTTAACTAATAAAACCAATTTTGCCTACAAAAATTAATTTTTGAAATTTCATTAATTTATGTGGAGTAGGGGTAACAGTTGAAAAAATTTTTTTTACCAAGATTTAAAAAAAAATAATATCAAAAATTCCTGCTTCATGCAAGTCTCTTTGAGAGTAAGACACTGTGCCTCATTTAAAGACACATTCCTGTCCACCTTCAAAATACAGAAAAATAATTATTGATGACACTAGTATACCACATCATGGAAATAAAAAAACAAAACTTCAAATTGTAGAGGCCCACCATATAAGGAGCAAAAAATCAACACTAAATAAGGTTAGTTATGAGTATAGCAACAATGTTTCAGAATGTTTGTAATAGCAATGTTTTTTAAAATGTTTTTGAATAAAACTGAATAGATTATAATCATACAAATTTAGTTACCTCTCTTAGATCAAAACCTGCCAAAAATACAATAGCTTTAACAGTTAATTATAAAATAATTATAACAGTGCATGTATCTTTGTAAAAAATCACTATTACTTACATTAATATTTTGTCTTAGCAACTCAATCCAGTAGATGATCTTGGATGAGACTGAAATTACTTTGAAAAAGAAACGGAAAAAAAAACCTACAGTGAATTCTTTAATGAATTTAGTATCAACATTAACAAGATAATTCAAGAGGATCACAATAAAAATAGACATATGTCCAGATTATTCAATCAAACCTGGTTGAATGAAGTTATGCTGCCTACACACACACACACACACACACACATATATATATATTTTTTTTTAATCATGTTACCCTGAGCAAGGCGGTAACGCCACTGATGAGCATGGGGGCTACGTAAAAGATTGGAAAGGAGAAAACCGGAAACCACATCCTAAACAGGGAACAAGGGATGAGCCTCTACACCTGTTCAATGGATGTGGGTGGAGTACAATATGTATCTATATTTATATGTATATATAATATAATATAAACACCTATATATATATATATATATATATATTCTTTTCAATTTTTAAGTACCATAGTAAAAATTTGTTTTTCATGTTTGCATTTTGAGATGAATTCAGTTTGTTTTGGTCTGCAAAGGTAATAATTGCTATTTTTTCTCTGAGCAAAGTGTGCAGGTTTTATATTGATTGCTATAGGCTGATACTCTTTTCTGTATTTTCCACAATATTTTTGGTGTGATTTATGTTTTGTTTTTAGTGTCCCTGATATACTTAGAAAGCATTGTGCTGTTTGTGTATTTACTATTTGTGAAGGAAGTTTTGTTTATGTAGTTTCTTTGTTTCCAGGGTTCTTCTGTTACTCCTATATTTTTTTCTCATTATCTGGTGATTTTCCCGTTCCTTGGTATATTATGTTGTTTGGCAAACAATTACCATTTAAGGGACATTCATTCCTTCTTCTGCAGTTACATGTGGGTTTAATTTTTTGGGGTTGTTTGTTGATAGTTTTTCTGTTGGTTTATTTTATTTTTTGTGAGATGTTCTCAGTGCAACTGTAGCTGATTTTCACAATATTTTTCTGGAGAGTGCTTGATTCTGGGAAGTATTTTTGTAAGAGTTTGAAGAATTTTTTTCCTAAGCTTGTTTTTACATTTTTACGTTTTTACTATACAGTCGGTTTGAACCATATGATATTTTCCTTCCTGCTGACATTTTTTGTGTTCTGTGGTGAGTATTGCCAGGAATCCATTATCCAGTGGATATGTTGCAGATAGATTTGGGTATTTCCTTTTGTAAAATGTCACCAACAGCAGCAACATGAAATGATGGTATGTATGCTGAAATTTGATGATTGGTAGCAGGAATGGATGTAGATGCTACATCTGAAGGAACAGTACTAGTGACTGACATTACAGTAGTGGATGCAGATGTGGATGGTATATTTGAAGAAATGGTATGAGTGGTTGTCATTGCACTTGTGTTGAGTTACAATGATAATAATAGAAAAATTATATTTTTCCTCCTCCTCTGCAGCTGTACTCCACTTCTGTACTCCACTCAAAACATATTTTCTTTCTGCTGAAAAGGTTATTCACCTGGAAATATATATATATATATATTAAATATTTAGTATTTAGTCCCACACCAGGATGTGTGATTATATATGTTTATTTTCAACAAGACTTAAACATTTAAACATTCTGCTTCCATAATGAAAATGTCCTTCCTTTAATTTTTCAAACAGTATTTATTCTTAATGCAAACTCTCAACTGTGTGCTGATACACAAAACCGCTGAACAAAAACCTAGATCTAGCTCAGTGTAATTGCTAGGGTGTCTGGCACTGATCTAACCTCATTGGTCTACAAGACTACATTCTACTCTTTTCTCAACTTTCACAATTAAAAAGCTTATCCATTCATATATTCACAAACTATTGATACCTGGTAATTAATACAGCATCATAAATTCATAATCTTAAATAACCACTATATGCTTATCATACAAGTGTTCAATGGTATGATGGAATCTCCGGTCCAATCACTAATAATCTATGCATAGCCCTATACCTGGGTTCATCTTATACAATGTATAAATATCTAAACTTATTTATAACTGGAACTTTGTGTGTGTGTGTGTGTCCGTTACCTATAGACTCCGAAACGGCTGAACCGATTTTTTTGAAAATTTACACAGTAGTACTTTAAGCATTTGCGAGTGTTCTTAGCTAGATTTTGTGTCGAGGTACCCCCGATAAATATCAAAAATTGAAAAAATCGTGTTATAGAAGGAGTGGTCCAATTTTAATCAAATTTGATGCACTCATAGACAAAGACATAAGAAACGATATTCAGAAGTTTCAAGGTTGTAGTTCTTACAATAATGCAGAAAATCGATAATATATATATATGAAAGGCAAGATGTTTGTGTGTGCATCTGTTTATCTGCCTGTATGTCTGTATTTTTTCAGCCCTTTTATTTTAGTTTTTGCTTAGGGTTTGGCTCTAAGTAGGTATAATTGTAGTTCTTAGTCTCAGCCATGATACCATTTACTCAGAGGACTTATTTAGCCTTCAAAATTCAGTTTACGACGAAAAAACTTATTTGATATCGATACCAGGAAATCAAAATTTGACTTACATCCATTCATTTTTCTTTCAGTCTACGGTTTTGCTGGAAACAACTATTGCTTTTTAGTCTTTCGTGCCAACGTCCAAAGAGTTTGAGCTCCAGGACCATGGATTAGTTTTAAAGCTTTCATTACACCCGAGCAACGCCGGGCTATACTGCTAGTATTCAATAATCATGACATTGCTATTATTAATACTGCAGTAGGTCTTATGTTACTTCCACTTTTTCATATTTGCATTTATGTTTAAATCAAAATATGTAACTAGTTGTAATAACTCTCATTTTTTAATAAGTGGAATTCTTAATCCAAATTGGATGAAGAAATTTATTTTAAAACAAAGTTAGTTTTTTTAACAAAAAATATCTGAAGAGAAATATGAATTACTTTCTTTGTTGTTGTTGCGAAATTAATATTGAGTGAGAAAATTATTGGTTTTAGTTAAGACAGTTGAATTGCTGTTTTTGTTTTGAAATGAACATCAAATCATAGGACAGACACCTCCTGAAAAGAGAGAGAGAAGATGAAAGAAAAGGAGAATGAAGAAATTATGACCTGCTAGAGTTTTATAACAATAAATATAATTTACTTACAAAAGTAAACATATAAATATATTACAATTAAACATTCAAAACAATATTTATTCAGTCTAATTCAGGTGAAATTTAAGAATTAAATGATAAATCAAACTAGAGAAAAAATAAAAGATAATATTGTCTCCAACACAAAATCAACAGTAGTCTTGGTTACAAAAAAGATAGAAATGAGAGTGTGCTAGGACTGTGAAGACTGATCGTTGGGAGTCAGGGTCAGTTCTTTGGTCTTTCATGATAGTGAAATTTCTGCAAGTAAACTGAAGCGGCAAGATAGACTAGTCTTTCCATTTATATAAGTGGGTGGCCTCTTTGAAGAAAGTTCTCCCAATTTACAGTGTCTTCTCGGTCAAAAGGGGACATTTTCCCACTTTCTTTTATGCAAGAATCAACTTGAAGCGAATCTTTCTATTATGACATATATTTTCATCAATTGCACTATGCTGGTTTGTGGTAGTAATTTTTATTCTAAGTTTTTTTCTAAAAAGAGGCTTCTGTAACATAGGTCACTTCCACAGATTAGTATGGGGACCCCCAAGCAAGTGCTCATCAGGCTTATGTGTTAAGACTGTTCTGATGTTGACAGACAATAGCCTTCAGGGCTTCACTCCAGATTTTCTTCCTGGGTTTACTTTCATAGCCTTTTCCTGGCAGCCTTGCCACAGAGGCTTAAAATCAGTGTTTTCCTTCCCTTAGATGGACTGTTTTTCCAAGCTGACAGGCTCTATCTACCTAAAGCAGTTGGTTATGAGGTACCAGTGGTCAGCCTTTGCCCCTTCAACAATTTTGTGCTAGACTTTGTTGTTACAGGCTATTTAGCATTTTACAGACAATAAGAGCTATGACAACCTTTGGAACACATATAATTTACATATATAAACATTGCACACATTTTTTTAAAACACACACACACACACGCACACACACATATGCATTTTCAGGTTTCCTTAATTTGAAGAAAAAAGTTATTAAAGAAAAAATTGAAGAGGAGTTATATGAATGTTTGCTTTCATAATTTGGTTTGGTTTATTTTGTTTTATGGCATATCGACCTCAATGAATTATTCAATACTGACAAGATTTTTAGGATATGTTTGTATGAACTGAATATATATTCTTTATAAGACATCAGTGTGTAGATCAGGTTTTATTGACATTTTTGTCAATGTTTTTTTTTTGAGAGTCAAATGTATTGTTGGTAATTTTATTTTTTAATGTATTGCTGGAAATATTAAAAAAATTATTGTTACTATTTTTACTATAAAAATCTATTTTCAAACTTTCATAGTGTTTTGATCCTAGTTTGGTGGTTCACTATTTGTCCATAGTTGGGACCCAAACACTGGGTCTGAGTGGGCCTTGGAACAACAACAATTAAGAGGTGGTTCCACCCTTCTCAAAACATCCTGATTAGAGGTCTTGCTACCAGAGGAAATTTATTGTCATACCAGTACAGTTACTTTCATAGTTTTATAGTTCAGATTTTCACTAATATCAAAGTGTTTTTTTGTTTTCTAAAAGCAATCAAATCTTTCCAAAAATATTGAGCATTTGGGTAATATAAAAATTACGAAACTTTTCTTGAACTTTGTACAAACATATACAAGAAGAAACTCTTAGGTGTTTTATATCTTCTTATTGATGTGTCTGGCTTATAACAATTTAGCTGCAAATATATCAGGTTGAATAGTTGACAGAAATCCCAGTAGATTTCCTCACCTTTCAATATCCTCTCAGGAAACATTCAAAATATTGATTGTCATGGTGAGAACTGACTGCTTCACTATACAGAAGGTCATACTCTGCTACATTATGACGAAAGAAAAATGCCAATTATGTTGGGTTGGGGAGGAGAAAACCATACACAGCAGAACATCTGAGAATAGAAAGAAAGATTTGCAAACAAACCAAAAAATATGTTAATATAGATTGATATCTAGATGGGTCATGGAGTGCCAATTATCATTTTCTTTTGCATTGACAGAAGTATAGATTTGAATGTTGATGTGTAGTGAAGCGCATTGATTGTCAATTCGGCTTTCTTTGTTTTTCTTCACAAAAGATAATAGTAAATGAATCAGTAATAGTTACATAAACATTTGTATTGATTTAGAAAACATTTCCAATTGAGAAACACTAATGTCATGTGTTACTGAAAATATTTCACATAATCTCTATTAAAAATAAAATAATTGAAATTGGGTTTCTTTAAAATGTTGTGTTGCAAATGCAGCAAACAAGATTAATGTTTTACAATATGAAAGACAAAGATGAAGATGATTGGCTGTATGAAAATGTAGCAGAAATGTTTTAATTTTCATGAGTCTGTATAATTTAAAATGTTGTCCATTTTATTTGAATTACTATGGCAACCTAACACAAACATGTCATCATTTTCCATTGTCTTTGAATAAAATTAAATTTAAATAGGATTTAATGAAAATGGAGCCTTGATTGGTATTCCATATATTTTTCAGTTGATATTTCTTTTAACTTCATATGATAGATTCTTTGACTTTTTACAGGTCTATGTTGTATCCAGTCTTTACTTTGTAGTTTTTTTCATTTCCGCTTTCAATTTCTTTAACTAGAAATGTCACAGTTCAACAAAATCACTCAACTCTGAATTAAGTTTTTGTATTAGTCATATTAATATGAAAAGGGGCCTTGTTGTAGGAAGCCTTGCAAGATAACTATGCCATGTGTTCAAAGGGTCTTGACTAATAATCTTCAGTGGCATTACATGGATTTCTGATATAAGAAGCATTAATTGCTAAATTGATAAAAAAAAATTGGGAAGCACTGGTTTCCATATGAAATTAGAATCAGTATTTTTGAGAAATATTTACTGCAGCAGCTTTGGATATTAGTTTGTTACAGGTTTCTCTTTTTCTGTAGTAATTATTGAAGGACTATTATATAGTGTGTATTTATGCAAATTACAAATGTACTATTTAGCATGTAGCTCTTTAACAGTTTGTTGTAGTATTATTAATTGTTGAAAATATATAATTCTCTGGTGTTGTATGGGACATGTAATTTGTTGGGGACTTAGAGGGCTTGTAGCGAGCAAGGAGATATGTCTTGTCCCTACAGCATTCTGAGAAAGAACAAAAAACCAAAAGCCAAAGGAGACTGTGCTCTTTTCTTTATATACTTTTTCACATGCCACTTAGCAGAAGTTCCCAGACAGATGTAGGGTAAGTTCACAATTAGTTTTTAGTTTTTTACAAACTTTCCATCATTGTTTCATGTTTATTATTTTATTCTCATTCTAGAAAGAGTAACATGTCTGGGAATATGAATTCTTTTCTCAGTTGGCTATGGGAATTATAAGTAGGATTGTCCTTTAAAAAATTAGGGAACAGTAGACAATGTAAATATGCTGTAGGAAAGTTTTTATTCTGATTAGGTAACACCCCACTAGGAAAATTGCATATTACCTTTGAGTGGAACACAACTGTTCTTTTGCAGTCACTATTTTGTTAACAATTATGATGGAAGCCATCTTGCTTGAGAGCAGCAATTTGTTTAGAGAGAACATTTTGTTGAATGAAGATTTTACTGCTGACAACACATCTACATCTCCGGGGGGGGGGGGTTCTTTTTCCCCTTTTTTTATTTTAGGATTCTCTTCTCATTAGTTGAGAGAAAGAGAGAGAGAGAGAGAGAGAGAGTGAATCAAGGCTTTTAAAGAAAAGCAAATGCCTTATTTTAATTGTTTTTTTTTGTTTATATATTTTATTTTCATATTATTATTTTACTTTTTTATTGGGATGCACTAGGACTCTAATAGTTTATGGGGCATGTGACATAATATGACTAAGTAAATATTAATATAAGAAATTCTAAAAAGCATAATGTGTATAATACTTGTCTACTTTGTTTAGGCTGGCCTTAAATACAGCATCAATGTTTCTTGACCAATGCTGATTAGCAACAATTCACTTCCATATTAATCCTTTCTTGTATTGCTTGAATGATGATAAAACAGTGCAAATTTATTCAGATGTATTGACACATACACATTGCTATTATTATTCTCATTAGTTATTAAAAGCTTGAATAATTCAAGTTCAACAAGAAGTGTCAGAATTTATTGCTGAAAGTTACAGATTTTTTGTGCTGTGTTACTTCAGGACATAAATGATCATGGCTCTATAAAATTTCTTCTTTTTAGCTTTCAGCAATCTGTTACCTCAAGTCTTCTCTTCATCTGTGAAGAAATTTTCTAGCATTCACTGCTATATAAATGTACTGATATTACATAACAGTTCAGCACTCTTTTCTTTGTTTCTAATGCAATTTTCCTATTTCTTAATAATTTAAGTAAATGTTTTCTTTCTTATTTTGTGGTGATAGGTGGTAATGTAAAGGTTTTTGTCAGAGGTTTTATTCCAATTCAAATATCAAGATCTGGATTTAGGACATGTAACTACACCATTATAACAAGGAAAAATAACTTCATCTTTGACAAGAAATTATCAAAATCAAAAATATTTTTGTCATTGCTTTTAATCATTTGCAAACTGCAGTGTTTACTTTGGGTACTTGTAAAATTCAAAATACTCATATATCATAGAAATATTTCAACTTGATTTCATTGAAGTTGATAGATTGGCTTGATGTTCTATTTAACTTATTCTCTTATTCTGTCAACTATTATTCTCTTATTCTGAAATGCCTTGCCTGCTGTTTCCCTCTTCATTAAAAACAGTTTTGATTAAATTTCTAGTTTTACAAACAAATTTCTCTCATTTTGAAATTATCTGTTTTCTTTTGTCAATTGAAAAGAAAAATGTTCTCCTGTTTTTCTACTGAACTTAAATCTCATCACAAAATCTATTCATTCTGGTAACAACATTCAGAAACAGTTTTTATATTATTTAGTGTAAATATTTTTGACAACTTCCTCAGATGTAATTTTTTTTATAAACGTTTCACTCCAAGCAAGGCAGAATCACAACTGGTGCACAGAGGGTTACTGTGAGAAAAAAAATAAAAAATAGAGTACAGGTTATATCAAAAAAAGGAGACAGAAGACTGCAATTGACATTGCATTGAAACTTTTGGAGATTGTAGCTATAAAGGAAACAAATATACAGAAGGGAAATGCAGGAAAAGAAACTGAAGAGTAGAAGTGGCAGTTACATTTGACCATTTTGGTGGTAAAAGGGTGAGACCTAGATGCCAATCTAGTAGCACAAATAAATTCATGTGGTTGAGGCACAAGTGAATGAAGCTCATCAGAACAGAAGCTGTGAAAATATTTGTAGAAAAGATAGAGGGAAGCCACATTCCGATGGTGAGAATGTAACTGAAGTCGAGCTGCCAAATCAGGATCAATTATATTGTAGATCTTCTGGATTTTGTTGAGAATCTCCAGGTGAATAGTAAGAGCACCAGACCAGATATGCCAACAGTCTCCAGTGCATGGATGAATGATAGATTTATAAATGTGCAAGATGGATTATGATGAAAAAATTTTCTTGGCCCAACATGCTGAACCAACCTTCTTAGCAGTAGATGTAGCTATTGTTTCAATGTAGTCATTTCACTTGAGGTTGGTTGAAAAAGTGTGACCAAGGAGGCTTTCTGGGAGAGCATTGTCATTCATATTGATAGAAAGTGAGAAAGTTTCTCTATGGTGGTTAAAGAAGAGCAGCTTCATTTTGGAAGCATTAAAATTTACAAGCCATTTCTTACCTCATTCCATCACAGATTGGAGGTCCTTCTAAGAGCAGCAGTGAGGTTTTACTTTGTCAGCCTTGGCAGATTTCTTATTGAGACAGGATTAAATGATGGTGTCATCTGTGTAGATGTCTACTTGTAAACTGATTACATCAGAAAGATCACGGATGAAGATCAGGAAAAGTGTAGGCCCTAGAATTGAACCTTGTGGGACACCAGCATTCGTATGAAAGGATCTGGAAGCATTCTCATTCAAAACAACATTCATTTCACAATTGGATTAAATCAGTCATCCAGAAATACTGCAACCCTGTAGTTTGCATATTTATTAGCTTATCCCTGAATTAATTCTTCAGCTTGTTCAATGTTAACTCAATAATAATAAAAAGGAAATAGGTTCAAGATTCAGTCTTATCTGCTTATTTTTTATTTACTTATGTAGCCAAGTGGTTAGAATGTTTACTTTCTGATCACGAAGCCTGGGTTTGAATCTCACCGTGGTCAATTTGTCAGGAAGGTGACTTCTTGATGTTATCAGTCTGGAGGAGGCGATCCCAGCGTGTAGCACCTTAGGAAATTGCCTGAAAACCATACTATGGATTGACCCAAGCTTTGTGAGTGAAATTGGGTAGATGGCTCCCTTTTAGGACCCATCGATAGTTGTGCTAGCTCGAAGTCACAAGTCATCATGGCCTTGTTCAGACTGTTGTTCACACCGGATAACGTGTTCTTACCCAGATACTGTAACTAGATCTGCTCAACATAGTTGCAGTATAAATCACAGGTTGGCTTGGTGGGTGTTGAACAAAAACAAATGTGCCTGAGCAAGTGACTGCAATGGGATTAGCTAGATGCCTTGGATGAAGAACAGCATGGATATGAGTTGCCGGACAATTTTTTTGTATTCACTTAATTTAATTTTTAAATGCAGTTTGTATGTGTTTTACTAGAATAGAAATGTAAATGAAAGTTTATCAGGGTAGCTCCTTACATTTGTAATTGCCAGTAAGATATTGCTTATATATATAAGTGTGTGTGTGTGTGTGTGTGTGTGAAAAGTAAGAATATTTTTTTTTGGTAAGCCATGAACAAGAAAGTCACTTTATTGTCCACCATATACTCAACATGTCTTAGTTTCTCAGGCTCAAAGTAATTGGGATGTGGTTGGTTTTACTTTTAGTGATAACATCATACTTTAATAGACAGGTAATGAGCAATAATGCTACTTGAATTACAAATAAACAAAATTTCCTAACACCTTTCAATAAAGTTTAAACACAATCACAACATAAATTTTGGTGCCATTGAAGTGATAATAAAATCATAAATTGTTTGTAAATATAAGGAATGTTTTAACATTTGTAAATACTTAAAAAATAATTTTAATTATAAAAATTTTTGATTATAGTTTTTAATCATATTTTACTACTTTCTTTTAATAACCTTAGAGAAACTTGTTTGCCTTCTATCAGTATAGATGATACTAACCTCATAGATGATACTAATCTCATAGATGATACTAACCTCATAGATGATACTAATCTCATAGATGATACTAATCTCATAGATAATACTAACCTCCAGGAGAGCAACTCATTGTGTTTTCATCTGATGTTTTCCTCTGACATGAAGTTGCTAGATCTGCTGCTAAGAAAGTTGGTTCATTATATTGTACTAGACAATTTCTCTTGCCAGAATCTATCTTGTACATTTATAAATCTAAAATTAGTCCATGCATCAAATATTGCATCCACATCTAGCTTGGTCCTTCTGCTATATATCTAAAGATTCTTGATAAAATCCAAAGAAGAACCTGCAATATTATTGGTTCTGTTCTGGCATCTCATTTTCAGTCACTATTCCCATTGCTGTAGCTTCCCTGTACCTTTTCAATAAATATTTTCATGGTAATTGTTTTGATGAGCTTTCCTCTTTGGTATTTTTTCATGTATAGTACTAGATTGAAAGCTAAATCTCATAATTTCACTTTTGAAATTCCTAAGCATAACTATAAGTTCTATACTAATAGTTTCTTTTCCCACATTTCTCACTTGTTGAACTCTATTTTTATATCCTTTTCTTAGACTCAGATTAGCTTCAAATTTTATTTTGTTTTTTTTTATGCAGGATTGGGTGCTATTGGATCTGGATTGTATTTTTATTTGAGTATGTAAGTGAAATGGAAGCTATGTGTGGAACCCATGCGCTGTGACAATGTTTTTATTTCAGTCCTGGGTTTTGGAGTGTTTGCATCCAGCTAGTGGTGGAAATTTGTGTAACATGAATCAGAAGATCTGGTTTTAGGAAGATTATAACATATCTTAGTTACTTTTATTGTCTTCATTGGAATGAAATGATTAAAAAAGGAAAATAAACATTATGAATTAATTTTTTGATTTTTTTCATTCATTTTTATTCTATCTTTAGATCCCATTTCCATGAATTTATTTCTGTATACAAACCTAGAGTGAGAGTCTTCTCTGATGCTTGCAATTATTTCTGTCATATCAATAAATTTTTCAGTAGAATCCCAAGTTAAGGACCAGATAAATGTTTTCTTTTTGTTGGTACTGAATTTTACTTTACATGAATGATCTGCCAAAGGGTATACTCTGATCATTTGTGAGCATCTATGCTAATTATACAGTTGTATACAAACTCTAGATGATCAGAGATTGGCAGCTGGTTTCTTCTCTAACAGAACTTTAACAGCACTGTGAGGGAAAAACCAAGCTAGTGATGTTCCATCATCACCAATCAGACCCAGAACTTTCATGGATCATGATGCATATATTCCTTCAGGGAGGCCTCAAGCCTTTACACACCTATTAGGATTTAAACTTAACCAAGACCAGTGAAACTTGTATATACAACTCATTGCTAAAGATGCTGGAAAATGGTCAGTTCTCTGTGTCCCACTAGTATGTACCTGACTTCTCCTGAAATCCCCTACCTTTACAAAAGCCAGATCAGGCTAAAAGTGGAGTACTGTTTCCATATATGGGTGAGAACTGCCCTGTCTTCACTTTCCAGTCTCTATAGAGTCCAGAAGCATTCCCGGGTCCTTGTGGGTAACAAATTATTTTTCACTGTACAGTTCCTTGCTCACTGACAAGACATCACAAGCTTCTTGCTGCTCTGTCGTTATTTCCATGGAAAGTGTTCATTTAAATTCTTTAGTTTCACCACTTTAAACCTTCACAGCTAAGACCTGATGTACTATGCACATTGCAGTGAACCACTGTCATTATTTTCATATTCCATTGGTGCAATGTAAGTACCATTCAAGCAGCTTTTTTCCCTGAACTGCTGCTTTGTGGAATCGACCCCAAAGAGGATGCTTCTCCAATCACTACAATCTTAACCTGTTCAAGTCTCAGATCAACCATTATCTTCTCCACATATCTCTATAAATTATGTATGTCTCTTACTCTGTAACTCTTGAATGGCTCTTGAGCCTTGTACAAGGTGAACATTACTAAAACTAAAACAAACAAAAACAATAAATACTTTATTGTTGTAAGTATTTATTATACTTCATATATCTTATTAACATTTTATCAGGTGTTTCCTTGATAATTGATATAAAAATCTCCCTAAAATGCCTGGACTGATTTTTACAAAATTTTGTATTTAAAACAAATGTTCTGAGTATGTTTTTAGAAAGATGATATTTAATTTTAGCAAATTACGTTATTTTTGCATAAAGTCATATTCTAATAATGACTAAAGGTATTTGAAAGTCACATTTATATGAAGGATTAATAAAAAACTAAATCATTAAAACAGAGACAAACATATTTTCATTCAATAAATATTGCTTACATCCAATTATAGTTGTAATGTCATTGGTAGATATTTTAGTATATCTAAGAAATCTTCATACTGGAAAATTTGACAGAAGTTTTTATAAAGCTGATCTGTTAGCAGATATGAGTTGCAAGGATACATTTACCTTTATTATCTTGAAATCA
This sequence comes from Ascarosepion bandense, assembly GCA_037127315.1. Lineage (NCBI taxonomy): Eukaryota > Metazoa > Mollusca > Cephalopoda > Sepiida > Sepiidae > Ascarosepion > Ascarosepion bandense. Next base: position 2,137,546 of record JBBBDQ010000578.1, read on the forward strand.
GAATGACATCTTAAACTACATTCACAAAAATTTCTATAGAAAATTAAAGATTTTTAGCACATCAACTGGCTTTTATAGATTTATTAAAGTTGTACAGAATTTCCTATCAAATGGCATTTTAAAGTGATTTCCATTTTGGGAAATATTTTTTTATTTTCTGTATCCTTTAAAAGATGAAAAATCTAATAAGTTTTATGAAAGGCTATTTTGACAAGATTTGAGCATTGATCAATATCAGTTTCCTACAAAGGTTTAGAATATTATGCAACTTTCTGAAGCAACTAAACTGAACAAAACTCTTCTGAAGAGGCAATAGATCAAAGAAAGATCTTTTCCCAATCATTTAAAAGTGCCTCTAATTCTGGTCAGATAATTTTAGCAGAACTGAAAATGATGAAAAGTCAAATAGAAGAGGATTCACTTAAAAATAGACTGAATTATGACATCAATAAAGGCAATGTCTTACAGGATAATCTTTCTGTTATGATTCTCAAATTAAAATCCTATCAGAATGGCATATCATTGTAATTTACTTGCACACACACACACACACATCTATGTAGAGAGAGAGAGAGAAAAGTAGAGAACATAAATTCAATGAATCAATTTCAAACTTTGATCATGTTAATCTTCCTTGGAAAAGCATATATTTGGTTTCATCAGTAATCATCCCAGTGTAATTTTACCACTGATGCGGTAAATGAAATGAAGTGAGTGCAGTGTAATTATATGAACAGTTTTCTGTTTCTATTAAAATTGCTTGTCTCAATAAGAGCTGGCAAATTTAAAGTCAGAAGTCTTCTGTAATATAGAGAAAGATGCATAAAAGGAGTGAAAAGGTGGTTACTGAAAAGTGTTCAATCTGACCAAGAAGTGATTCCAAAAAGTAAATCCTGATCTTCAGTCTTTTTATCAGATTTTTAATTTTCAAAACACACACAAACACACATGAGATTATCCTTTGTTAAGTGTTGGTGTTGAAAACTGTTTTTTGCTTTAAGTAATCTGAGCATTGACCACTTTACTGAGTAGGTGGTTGTTCACCTTTTGGTTTTTATTTGGTCAGGATTTTCCATTATCTAAGGTGGGTCTTCTGGTAAGTTGTCTGTGAGTCACACCAACATAGTTGGTTTTTCTTTAGTATATATGTCATATTTTATTATGTAAGTCAACAGTTTAACAATAAAATCAGTATTAACTAACCAATATGGGTAAAATTTTCAGGAAAAAGTTTTAGAAGCACTATATCAGGTGAGTTTTAGGTCTATCCTTATTAAAAAATATTAATAACCTATTTTGCAGATTTTTTTTTTTTTAATCATATCACCCCAAGCAAGGCAAAAATGCCACTGATGCGCAGGGGGCTACGTAAGAGTGAAAAGATTGGAAAAGAGAAAAACCGGAAACCACATCCTAAACAGGAAACAAGGGATGAGCCTCTTCACCTGTTCAATAGACGTGGGTGGAGTGTGAACTGGGCGATAGTTTAGTCTATCTACTCCAATTAAAAAGATATCAGATGTTATTATGCAATAAGGAAGGAAGTCTCTATCAATACAGAAAAGAAGAATATTAATTAGTGAACTTGAGAAACCTATTTTCCTGAAAAAGTAAAAAAAAAAACTGGCTGCTTGGTCAATGAATGCTGATTGTTTTCTTATAAGGAAACATCTTATAAGGAAACATCTACTATTTCTATTATCATCTTATTTTAATTTTGACAGTCTGGGAAGGGTGGCAAATAATTTGAAAGATCTCAACTACAGACTAGCTGGCAACTTTTCTGATATGGACAATAATGATATTACTGTTCAAGGATTATTTGGGGTAGATATCATTCAGTACATGAATGAGGCCAATGTAGTCTGTAAAATGCATGAAGAGATCAGAATAGGATATTCCCACTGGCATAACTCCTTTTGGGAATATGTCTAATTTCTTTCTTCCAGAGCAAAACTGTGAGATGGAAGCAGGGAAAAATGACTGTGATAATTAGTATACCATCCTATCGCAGTATTCTTTGTGTCCAATCACTCACATGAATTTTGTTTTGTCCCCAAAAGCAGATTATTTTGGCCTGTGTGACAGATTTGAAGACAGTATAGTCAAAAGAAATCTGGATAAAATGTTTAATGCCTTGTTAACAATTCCTGGAATCTGTTCCTTCTTAAATCCTCTCCTGACAGTAACAAGTGTAGCTTGTTTGATACAGCTGGAATAAAACTTGACCCTCACAAAGCGAGCGGTGGTGACGGAATCCCAATCATAGTCCTGAACAAATGTGCCCCAGAACTCTCCTCTGTCATCTCTAAACTCTATAACTTCTGTCTGTCTGCTTCCTGTTTTCTGCCTGTTGGAAGTCCTCCTCTCTATTTCCTATATTTAAGAATACTGGCGAACCCTCGGACCCCGCTAATTACCACCCTATCAGCTTCCTTCCGATCTTTGGCAAAGTTTTCGAAGCCATTATCAACGCCGAGGTGATTCAACATCTCACGGCCCACAGGCTTCTCTCAGACAAACAGTACGGTTTCCGCTTCACCAGGTCTACTGCTGATATGCTAACGACCATTACCAAGTACATATACCAGGCTCTCGACAAGAATGGCAAAGCACGAACCGTTGCCTTGGATATCTCCAAAGCGTTCGGCAGAGTCTGGCATGCTGGCCTTTTATGCAAACTGTAAAGCTATGGTATAACTGGACATTGTTTGATCTAATCCAGTCATTCCTCTCTAACCGCACATTGAAGGTAGTATTAAACGAACATGCCTTCCAAAACTACTATACGAATGCTGGCGTCCCTCAAGGCTCTATCCTAGGTCCCACACTCTTTCTGATCTACATTAATGATCTTCCAGATGCCATTAGATCCCAAGTAGGCATGTACGCCGATGACACCACAATTTACTCTTGCTGCGATCAAAAACCCAGTGTGGGCGACAAAGTGAACCTCGCTGCCGAGCTTGAAAAGGACCTCCAATCCGTAGTGGACTGGGGTAGGAAATGGCTCGTGAATTTCAATACTTCCAAAATGAAGCTGCTATCAATTAACCATCATAGACAATCGCACATACCTCCCATTAGCATGGAACAGGCTTGTCTCCCTGAGAGAAAAACACTGCGCCTCCTTCGCCTTACACTCTTGGCGGACCTCAAATGGAATGACTATATCGCATCCATTGCTAAGTCCACTGCTATGAAGGTCGGTTCTCTGTGCAGGGCCCGTAAATTTTTCCCATCTTAATCAATCCTGCACATATATAAATCTACCATCCACCTATGTATTGAATACTGCTGCCACATATGGTCGGGTGCCCCTGCTACTCTCCTCTGGCTTCTTGATAAAATACAACGGAGAAGCTGTAACGTGATCGATCCTGACTTGGCGGACCAGCTGCAACCACTCTCTCACTGGCGTGACGTGGCTTTCCTTTGCCTCTTCTATAAGTACTTTCACGGCTTCTGTTATGATAAACTTAGGTCATTGGTGCCGCCTAGGTACGACTTTACACGAGATACTAGATTAGCAACTAGGTCCCACCCTTTTACAGTGAAACAGATATGATGTAACCGTAATTTCTACTCCAACAGCTTCTTTTCTCACACTTCCCGCCTGTGGAATTTCCTTCCACATGGCTGCTTCCCCGACAGCTACAATCTCCAGGAGTTTAAATGTAAGGTCAATAGACACCTCCTAACACACTAACTTGCATCTATTCTCTTAAACACTCTCACCATCTAACCAACCCTCATTCTCGGTATCCTTACCCGTCTATCACCCTCCTTCTGACATTTTCTATATCTAACTATCCTTTCTCATCACTTCCCCGACCCTATGTAACCCCCTGCGCAATAGTGGCAGTGGAATGCCTTGCTCAGGGTGAAATGATTAAAAAAAAAAATTATTTATGTAAAATGCATAAAATGAAAACAAAAGCTGCAGAAAAACTGGTCTTCACTGTTTTTTTTTATTTAACTTAACTAGTCACATTCACTGACCCAATCATACTTACAATAATCTTTTCATCATAATACCACATTTATATAAAAGCACAATCATCAAAACAACACATTCTCTCCACGAATAACTAAACTAATACTCCATTTTTTACAACTATATGGGGAGGGGGATAAAACCGAAATGATTTTATTTACAATATGAAATAATAACCTAATGAGATGCATGAATAAACATATATATGAAAAAAGTTAGTATAGTACTCTCCCCACATCTAAACATGGCAGAAAAGCAAGTTAACTGAGCAAAACGTGCAATGAGAATAAAACAGAAAATAAAATGTTCTCACTGCTTCAGGAAACTATGGCTTCTGTCATCTAAAAGAGAATGGGAGAGGGAATGAAAAATGAAAATGTGGGAGACTAAAAAAAAAAGAAACATTTAATGATTGTTCATGCTCTAGCTAAGTTAACCACTTTTCAGAAGAAAGAAAACAAAACAGGAGAAAATTTCCCTACTCTAACCTAACTGGGTTGAGTGGGCATGTTTTCTTGGAAAAACAAGTCCTTCAACTAGTCAGCTTGAGATGCCACTCTAGGTTGGCACCATTCACTTGCACTAATAATGCAACAGTCATCCATCTTTCAGCAAAATCTTTGGAAGAAAGTCTCTCCCATTCCAACCTGATCTTGATCTTCAGTTGGTGCTAAAAGTATGTAATCAGTTGCCGGCAATGCCCTACAAACTTCATCTATCCTCATTGTCCATAAAACCATTCACATCACGGCTAGCAAGTTCGGAAACACATAGTGCTACCTCTAGTCCAACAACAAGTTAACATTACTACATACAGAACTGGCATCCAAGGCCAAGAATTGTCCATGTAGCATGCATACCATATAACTTTCAATAAGCGCATAACCAGGCAGTGAAGGAAGGAAGGTGTGAGAAATAGACGCCTCCATTTCACCACTCCAAATGTATTCTGGCAAAGTAGCTAACCCCACTGAAAAAGACCTTTTGCCAATCCAGGGCGCATTATGAATCATCAGCCTGGTGAGTGATGCTTCATTAATGATGAGGCATCACTCACCAGGCTGATGATTCCTGACCATATTCCTGACCATATTAAGTGAAACTCCTCACTTTGTCAGACTGAGCATTTTGATCAGGCCATCATGAACGAACCCCCACCTAGCAAACACCTGATATAATGCCTTTCTTGACAATGGGTGGATAGACCAGCCTGTACCTGAGAAAGAATTTTCAGTGTATCACTGTAGAAGGAGCAATCATTTCGGCACAAATTGTTTTTGGCATCCTTCCATTCTCATCATCCTGTGTATATATCCAATCAAGGAAATGTAATCATAAACCAAATTCCCTACATATGCCCTTGTCTGTTGTGAGGTTTCTCCCATCCAGTGATGTGAAATGTGTGATATGTGTGATTAGAGGCACTGTGAAGTTCTTCCACACACAATTCTGTGGCTATATTCATTGCCTCAGCAGACATTCTTTCTATTTAATCTACCTCTAACTACTTGGGCTTGGTCCTTCTTCTTAAGCAAGAAGGCCAGCTTCACCTTAGCTATGGCTACCTTATCACTATCTCATGATTTAACAGTAACCTCTACACTAGATTCTAGTGCCTTTTGCTCCGCTCATCTAACTAGATTGAGTCATCTGCTGTAATTAGCTGCAAAAGACTTAATGGTGTCCTTAATGTGTCCCCGCCACTTATTCCCAAACAGAGAATCTGTGAATTTCTGCTGTATTTTTAGTAGTAGCTGGTCCTAGAAATCCTTCACAATTAACAAAGTCATGTTTAATTTCCAGTAACCAGTCATTCTAGGCTTAGCCTTATCTAAGTTTATGCAGACCCAACAAGCTTATGGTCTATATAAACTGTAAACGGAAACGAATTAACTCCCTTTGCGTGACCAAAATCTACGTAAGGAAAAATCACAGTAGACACCGTTTTTCGCAAAAAGTTGAGATGGCGTGCTGCTAGCAAGCATCTATATGCATGTGGGCAAACTTGAGGCAAAAACGAGGTGAGCAAACGAAGATTTTCATTCAAAATATTTTCCAAATCTACTGGACATTGTTATTAGGTATTCCTTTCTACTCCTTTTCATTTATTTTGTTTATTTCAGTTTTCACGTTGAAGAATTGTAAACAGCGAATGCTTTGCGACCACGTGTGAAATAAAATTACATTTCTTCACCAGTTGTGCTCTAGTCCTCATTTTGGCCCTAGTGAAAACTCTTTATGTGTGAACGGTAGCCAATGAATAACGTCGACTCAAAAAAAAACCAAACCTTTACAGACTTTTATTTTACCAGGTTGCTAACTTACTCTAAAATTAAGTTAATTTTTGTAACTTTTGTTCCTTTGCATAATTTTTTTATTTTTGCGAATTGTATTTTGCCCTTTTCCTAAGGCTTTAAAAGCAGTGAAAAAAAAAAAAAAACAACAACAAAAATAACGAACTTTCATCACGTTACTAACTCAAGTTAACTTTTTAAATTTCTTTTGTTTGGTGTAATTTCATTGTATTTGCAAATTGTCATTCCTTCTCTTTCTCCAAGGTTTTAAAGGACTCAAAAAACAAACTTTACGAACATTTACTATGTTATTAACTTACTCTAAAGTTAAATTAATTTTGTAACGCCCTTTTTGGTTCCTTGTGTAATTCCTTCGCCCTTGTGAAGTGTCTTTCTCTCTCCTTTTACTAAGGTGTTGAATGAAAATTTCTACGCTCACCTCCAAAGGCCTCTAAATAAAAAAATTTAAAATTTAATAAAATAAAATAACGGCATTTACAGCTACGACATGACAGACCAAGTTACGGGAGCCGAGTTTGACTCCATTTCAAAATGCTCGAGCAGGTCATCCAGAAGCTGTTCATCCAGGAGCTCAAGGTCCTCCTATTCATCATCACATATGTCACAGAAGTCAACTGAGGCATTAGCAGAGGTAGCAACACTGAAATTGGAGCTGAAATATATAGATAAGGAGGCCAAATGTAAGAAAAAGATTAAAAACACACATGAAATTGGAGATGGCACAAGTGAAGTTGGATGCCCTCAAGTCCGCACAAACCACGGTCGAGAAGAGAGTGCTGCCAGGCTCTGAGGTCAGTGCTGACCACAGGGTGAAGGAGTTTTTGAAGGCTCAGCCAGTCACCCCTAGACCTGCATTGGAAAATGCCATTGGACTGTCTCTAAATGGATCTGTGTTGTCTGAGGATGTAGTATCAGTTGATAAAACTCAGGAAACAAAAACTACTCACTGTCCCACGACTGCCCTCATGAACACTAATGCACCACCGTTTGTACCTCGTCAACCAATTCAACCAGCCGTTGATAGAGACTCACAGACTGGCCTAACAGACCTTATCAAATCTCTAACTGAACAAGTCAGTCTCGGTTGCCTACCTCCAACTGAACCAAATGTATTCTATGGGGACCCCATGAAATATCCAAGTTGGAGAATAGCCTTTCAAGCCCTTATTGAGCATCGGGGAATACCTTCCTCAGAAAGGATTCATTACCTTAAAAGGTACATAGGCGGCCAAGTCAGAGAAACTGTAGAAAGCTACTTTCTACTTCCTCCCGAAGATGCTTTCGAAAAGGCAAAGGCTCTACTGGAAGAAAGATACGGTAACCCATTTGTAATAGCAAATGCTTTCCGAGATAAACTCAAAAACTGGGAAAAAATCAACCCAAGAGATGGAGCAGCTCTGCAGAAATATGCTGACTTCTTAAAACAGTGCGACACTGCCATGAAGAGTATAGGAAGTCTTGGTATTCTCAACGATGAACGAGAAAACAAGAAGATGCTGTTTAAACTGCCTGACTGGACCATAACACGATGGGCAATTATTGTAGCCCAGTGGAGAGAAAGTAAGGGTGTATTTCTACCGTTCACAGAATTTGTGGAATTCATAAAAAAACAAGCTAAAATCACTACTGACCCCATAACCTCACTCCAGGCTATAAAGGCGGACAAAGGGACCAAACCCAAAACGACACAACATAAGAGAAGCCAGCCCAAGTACAATCGGAAAGGCCAAACATTTGCAACCATCAACAAGAACCTTAATACTTGCAACCGAAAGGAAACTTGTGCCCTGTGCCAAGGCACTCACGATTTAAATCAATGCACAATTTTCAAAGCCAAGAATCTTACCGACAAAAACAATTTGCAAGAGAAAGGAAAATGTGTTTTGCCTGTCTGAAATGTGGACATGTCTCCCGTGAATGCAGACAGAGAAAGAAATGTGCTATCTGCGCTAAACCTCACCCCACATCTTTGCATGGAGATGTCAAACTGCACAGAAATTCCAGGGATGAAATGGAAACTGCCTCTGGATCCATTAACAGCACATCCAGCACCACCTTAATGAATCACACAGAATCATTGAGGAAAACCTCCATGATTCTTCCTGTTTATGTATCTCAAGAAGACAATCCTAATGCAGAACGGCTGGTCTATGCAATCTTGGATTCACAGTCAGACACAACGTTTATCCTGTCAACCACTTGCGAATCACTTGGAATTGTAGGCAAACCTGTAAAGCTGAAATTGTCTACCATGCATGCCGAAAACAAGATAATAGACAGCAGCAAGGTTCAAGGCTTGGTGGTCCGTGGCTTCCATAGCCAGCATAAAATTAAGTTGCCCAGCGCCTACACAAGAAACATCATGCCAGCAAATCGCTCACACATTCCCACACCAGAAGTAGCAGGATTATGGCCACATTTGAAACCTATTGTACATTGCATTCCACCCTTACAAGACTGTGAGATGGGATTACTCATTGGGTACAACTGTACTAAGGCTTTGACACCTAGGGACATTATCACCCCAGCTGGTAACAGACTGTATGGCCAACGGACTGATCTAGGTTGGGACATAGTAGGTATTGCTGATAGCATTTCAGAGCATACAGAGGATGACCATATGGGAGTTAGCCATCGCATAATGATCAAGAATGTGTCAAGGGAACTGACAACACTCAGCGATATCAAACCTGAACGAGCCATATTCTCAGTGAGAAATAAAATCAAGGAGGTAATCAATCCAAATGATTTGATTAAAATGTTTGGATTGGACTTAAATGAGAATCAGGGTAGATTCAAACCATTATCAAGAGACGACAGGAAATTTCTTTCTATCTTGGAGGAAGGCATCAAACTAAAGAATGGGTGTTACGAGATTCCCTTACCATTTCGAAATAATACACCCAGTTTGCCAAATAACAGAGAATTGGCACTACACTGGCTGCGACACTTAAAAAAACGCTTCCTTAAGGACCCATCCTATCACAACCAGTACAACAAATTCATTAAGGATTTGATTAGCAAGGGACATGCCGAAAGGGTGACTATGGAAGATGGTGAATCAGAAAATAATCATATATGGTACCTGCCGCATCATGGTGTTTATCACCCTAGGAAGCCGAACAAGCTTCGGTTTGTATTTGATGGTAGTGCACGATATATGTCTCAATCATTAAATGAGCACTTACTACAAGGACCTGACTTCATCAACCCACTGTGTGGAGTTCTTTGCCGATTTCGTAAAGAACTGGTTGCATTTGTCTGACATTGAACAAATGTTTTTACAATTCCAAGTAGATGCATATCATCAGAATTATCTTCGATTCCTGTGGTGGGAAAACGGCGACGTCAACCGCGTGCCTTGTAGCTACCGTATGACCAGACATCTATTCGGTACGGTATCATCCCCTGGATGTGTAAATTTTGCGCTAAGGAAGGCTGCAACTGAAGGAGAGACTGAATTTGGCACAGATGTCGCAGACTTTATATAAAGGGAATTTTACGTGGATGATGGATTGAAGTCTGTTGCCACCCCTGATAAAGCAGTAAGTCTCATCAAAAGAAGCATAGCACTGTGCAAGAAAAATGGCCTTGTTTTGCACAAATTTCTATCTAATTCCAAGGAAGTGCTAAAGAAAATCCCACTTGAAGCCCGAGCCAAAGGGCTAGAAAGCATTGATTTTCATAAGGACAGTCTACCCATTGAAAGAACCTTAGGAATCCAATGGTGCATTAAATCAGACACCTTTCAGTTTATGATTACATTAAACAACAATCCGCTGACCAGACGAGGCGTTTTATCCACTCTCAGCTCGGTGTATGACCCCTTAGGGTTTATCGCGCTATTTATCCTAATTGGAAAGCAGATCCTGCAAGAAATGTGCATGGACCAATTAGATTGGGATAGTCCAGTTCCTGAAAGACTTCAACCATGATGGCAACAATGGCTTGCAGATGTAAAAAATTTGGACGCTGTTATTATCAACAGATGTTTGAAACCAGCAAATCTGGGTAAAGTAGTTGCGATAGAGATTCATCATTTTTCAGATGCTAGCACCATTGGGTATGGACAATGTTCATATTTGCGTCTAATCGACTGCAACCAAAGAGTGCACTGTGCCTTAATAATGGCTAAATCAAGGGTTACACCCATCAAACCTGTCACCATACCAAGACTGGAACTTACGGCAGCTCTTGTCTCCGTCAAGGTCAGTTCAATGCTGCTGGAAGAACTTGACATTCCAAATATTACAGAATGGTTTTGGACTGACAGCACCGTGGTTCTGGGTTACATCCGTAACGATTCTCGTCGCTTTCATGTCTTTGTGGCGAACAGGGTTCAGCAAATTCGAGACCACACCAAACCATATAAATGGAATTACATTTACTCAGCTAATAATCCAGCAGATATAACCTCGCGAGGAGCAACACCCAATGAGTTAATGAGCAAAGGCATGTGGTTTAACGGCCCAGATTTCTTATGGAAATCTAGCACTCCATTCATACCGAACCAAAACGGAGACCAGTTTTGTATAAATGAGAACGATCCAGAGATAAAGAAATCTCATGTTTTTAACGTTTCAATCAGGCCACTCAGCCAGAATTCAATAGTGGATCGCCTACAATACTTCTCTAATTGGATGAGAGCTGTGAGAGCCGTGGCTCTTTGCTTAAAATATAAGGACAAGTTGAGAGCTCAAACATCTTCAGAACAGAACAGTGATGTAGGGGAAGCCATGCCCACAGTATCAGACCTAGAAATGGCTAAAGTTGAAATCCTGCGACAATTACAAATGAACATCTTTGACCAGTAATTGCGAGATTTAAACAAATCTGAGCAACAAAACACAGATGATAAAGAGAAACATGCTAAGCAGCTGAGATGCACATCTCCACTGTACTGTCTCGACCCCTTTCTTGACCAGGATAGCCTTATTCGTATTGGTGGTCTTTTAAACAAGGGAAATTTCTGTGAAGGTATAAAACATCCGATCACACTTCCCAGAAAATCGCACATAACTGAACTCATCATCTCACACTTTCACCAGAAAGTTAAACAACAAGGTCGTACTATGACTGCAAATGAGATAAGACAAGGGGGGTTCTGGATTATCAGCTGCAGTTCAGCTGTCTATACCTTTGTTTCAAAATGTGTCACATGTCGCAAAAACAGAGGTCAAACCCAAATTCAAAAAATGAGCAATTTGCCAGCAGATAGAATTGAAACTGAGCCACCCTTTACTTACAGTGGTGTCGATTTTTTTGGTTCATTTTTCATTAAAGATGGCCGAAGGGAGTCAAAGAGATATGGTGTTCTTTTCACATGTATGTCTTCCTGAGCAATTCATTTGGAAACTGTCATGATTTGGATACAAATTCATTCATCAATGCATTATGAAGATTCATATCCATTTGTGGCACAATAAGAAAACTGAGATCAGACCAAGGGACAAATTTTATGGGTGCAAGTCGCGAACTCCGTGATGCTCTGAAGGAGATGGATGACAGCCATCTGCAACACTGTCTGCCAGATTTAGGATGCGACTATATTACCTTCCAAACCAACATGCCTACAGCAAGCCATATGGGAGGTGCTTGGGAGAGACAAATCAGAACTGTCAGAAACATACTTTCCTCTCTCATGCATGATTTTGGAACTAGTCTAGATGATGAGTCCTTAAGAACAATGGCCATCATAAACTGTTGACTACTCACAGTGGCTTAAATGACCCCCTAAGCGTGGAACCCCTTACACCAAATCATTTATTGGCAATGAACTCAAAAATTGTACTGCCACCACCTGGAAAATTCCAGAAAGCCGATCTATATTGTAGGAAGAGATGGCGACGAATACAGTATTTAGCGAACAAGTTCTGGACTCGTTGGAAACGTGAATTCATCCAAACACTTCAAGAAAGAAAGAAATGGTGCAGACCAAAACGAAATATGGCCATTGGTGGGTGATGTAGACAACTCCCCCAGAAATCAATGGCAGCTAGGACGAATTACCGAACCCATTCTCAGCACTGATGGCTTGGTCCATGCAGCAAGGGTAGCCGTTGGAAACAGAAATCTGCCTGAAAATGGGAAATCAAGCAAACCCTTACAAATACTGGAATGACCAATCCACAAGCTTGTTTTATTAAATGAAGCTGAGACCGAGGAAGTCCCCACCGAGGAGTCATAAGGGTTGAAAATAAGGAATCCTTAATTTGGAGAGCCATGTAAATGGAAACGAATTAACTCCCTTTGTGCGACCAAAATCTATGTAAGGAAAAATCACAGTAGACACCGTTTTTCACAAAAAGTCAAGATGGTGTGCTGCTAGCAAGCATCTAGATGCGTGTGGGCAAACTTGAGGCATAAAAGAGGTGAGCAAACGAAGATTTTCATTCAAAATATTTTCCAAATCTACTGGACATTGTTATTAGGTCTTCCTTTCTCTTCTCCTTTTCATTTATTTTGTTTATTTCAGTTTTCACATTGAAGAATTGTAAACAGCGAATGCTTTGCGACCACGTGTGAAATAAAATGACATTTCTTCACCAGTTGTGCTCTAGTCCTCATTTTGGCCCTGTGCTGCCGTTATATAAACTATCTGAGAGTCCTCCTACATTGACTCAAAAGAACCTGGTTGATGTAGCAAGAAAGTTGCACCTTTCTCAGGTCATCACTATTTGTCTATGATCACGCTACACATTTCAGATGTTCAATTTGGAATTTATTGACCAGATCAAGTTTAATGATAAACTTCTATTCTTTACAATAGACCCCCCATGATCTAAATCAGGATCAGAGATGGCATTCCAATCACCCACTAGAACTACCCATTTTGATGGTATCATGAGCTTTCCCTCAAAGGAAATTTTTAGAGTAACATCCAGCACACACAACTGCCCACCAGATTTACAAAAACAAGTGAACAGATGATATTCAAAGAATGACTTACTAACCAAGAAACCTTCCTCGAGTGGTTATCAAAGTATGCCAAAAGGATGCAGAACTTCTGCAACAACACACTCTTGTTGTATTCATTGCATTCATTTACAATAAAGTGAGTCTCTTGAATACAACATATCACACTGAGGCTTTTGAGACCCCGAGTGAGCCAAATTCTTTTTGACTTGGACCTCAACTCTTTGCCAATTAAACTTGCTAACCAGAGTCATGTTTGATGTTTACTGGTGTTGCGCAACCAACCAGGACAATCATGCTGGGGTTCAACACACTAATGTTCTGTCCCATAGATCCTTGACCTATTTCAGTTTTTATGAAGTCATTTTGGGACAGTTCCACCCCCACCCACCCCTAGGAAACATTAGTTTTACTGCTTTATACAGAGAGGGGTGAATAAATATTGGGATCCTCCATGAACAAAACTGATTGAGTTTTGTAAAACCTTTATTATTGAAAGTTACCAGTAGAGGAGACATTTTGATAGAATTTTTTGCCTCCCCCAGCATTGCCCATATTTGCATTGTACTCAAACCAACAGGCACCACTGTAAATATTCTCAACACCTGAGGGAAGTTTGTAGGATCCTTCACATTTTCTCTCCTAAATTTTTGAAATCTTAGAGGAACTCAGATTCTGAGGCTGGAGGTTATTTTTCTCCAGGATGTCTGGGTCCAGTGAACACACATTTTTCCCAGTATGATATTTTTTAAAATTCTATTTTCTGTGAGGGAGTTCCGCTTCTAAGCTTCCCAAAGAGGAGCTTCTAGATCTCTTCACTGATGTAGATGGTAGTTGTAGTAGTGGTGCTGGTGGTAGAATGGGACAGGGTAGTGGGGAATTGGGTAGTGGACAAAGTAAGTGGGTAGGTGAACTGTTTTTTCTGGAGGTGAAAGTTTGGGAGTAAAAGAAGTTTGGTGTGGGGACATAGATTTGGTCTTCAGCTTGTCTTTTTTTGCTGATTAAAAGTCAAATTTACCTGGGGAGGATTTTTTGCTATGGAGGTATCTCTCTCCACTAGCTTGTTCATGGTTTCCAGTTTTTTCTTTAATATGATCAGTTTCTCTTTCTTTTCCTTTGAAGGGCTTCACTTGTCAACAGTCAACAAATAAACTTAAAAGCTGTCAGGTAATGGTCCATAGAAACAAAAAAAACCCTTTGATATAGCCATAATCATTATGTCGTCTGTTGCCTCATTCTACCCATTTTTTTATCTTCTCATTCACAGACAAAATTTAGATAGATGAAATGATAATCTTGCAAGAGAGTATCTGATTTTGAGATCTGTTTTAAAATGTGTAATCATGAAGCTGCCATTTGTTTTGACAGTTCACTTGCAAATTCACTTGCAAATTCACTTAGATTCATTTGAATCTGTGTTCATCCTGGAATTAAGTTAATTTTTCTAGCACTGTAAAAAAATCATGCAACCCTTGGTTTCTTTACCCTCTGTGGTAGTTCATTACAGTGTTCAAATTCACTAATAAATCAAAATATTCTGACACATATCCTAAACCAGATGCTAAACTGTATCTGCTCAAATTGATGCAGAACCAGTCATTTGGTAAAGAAATTTATTATCTACAAAATCTTCAAACTGAATAAATCTCTAAATTAAAAACAGATTACCTGTTTTTAGATGAAAAATGTTCTAATTCGTTCCAGTGGAATAGCTAAAACTAAAATCTATCAGTTTGATATTATTTATCCAGTGTTTTCTCCAAAGCATAATTTAACAAAACTAATCATAATAAACACCCATGAAAGATGCAAGCATCTAGGGATTTCTAGTACCCTTAATAAACTGAGGCTCTCAGTTTCAGGTTCCAAAGGCCACACAGACTAATAAAAATTTCATTTCCAGCTGTCGTCTTTGCAGAAAATTTAATGCACTTTCACTTAAATTAACTGATCTTCCTAAACATAGAGTTTTGACTTGATCAAACCATTTTCTCATTTTCTCATTTAGATTTTACAGAACATTTAATGATTAAAAATGAAAAGGATAAAAATAAGATGTATTTTTTTTATCTTTCCCTGTATGAATGTAATAAGCAATTCATATTGAACTTGTTAAGGAAATGAGTGCTCAAGAGTTTGTGCTAGTCTCTCTAATATTTATGGAATTCCTAGTGACATTTATTGTGATAATGCTAAGTTCTTTATCACTGGATGCAAGTTGTTTAAAAGATTTTTTGGCCCTAAAGAATTTTTAGATATATTTTTTTACTTTAACTTTAATCACCTCACAATTCAGCTTGGATAGGCAGTACATGAGGAATGCATGATCAAGATTGTGAAATATTTTTATAAAACCATAGGAAAATTTCAAATTAAGTACTATGAAATACTCACTATTGTTTCGGATATATAAAAGGAAATAAATTCCGGGCCACTAACTTATAAGTATTCTTTTGATTCAGGTTTGGGAATAATTTTTATATCCTCTTTCTAAAGAAGACTTGCTGTTAAACATGGATGATGAAAGTATTATTGTATCAGAACCCCCTCAAGGGCATAATTACATCTCTAAAGATAAAGGATTATTTAGTAAATAAATTTTAAAAAATGTGGTATAATAAACATCTTCTAAGTTTAAGAGAACAATGTAAGGATCTGTATGAAAACAAATATGAAAATATCAACGTAAATGATGCAATCATAAAGAATGCAGCTAAACCTTGCCCTTATTAGCATTTAGGAAGTGTAAATTTATAGCAGCGGAATAATACCAAACGACCTATGCAAGTCGATATTTATAGCGCTGCTGAAGAAACCTGGTGCAAACGAGTGCGAACTACACAGAACTATCAGCTTAATGAGTCACATTACAAAACTGATTGTCAGAATCCTGATGAATAGAGCGAGAAGCAGAATAGGGCAGGAACAGTGTGGGTTCGTCAAGGACACTGGAACAAGGAACGCCATATTCATGATTAGGATGCTCTCTGAAAGGGCATTACAAATGAAGAAAGACTTGTACCTATGCTTCATTGATTACGCAAAAGCATTCGACAAAATACGACACAAAGAATTGATGGAAATGCTAGGCAACCTCGACATTTTCGGCAAAGACATAAGAATAATCAAGAATCTCTACTGGCAGCAAACGGCCTGCATACGGACAGGTAACGACCTCAGTAGATACACAAAAATAGAAAAAGGCGTAAGACAAGGATGTGTCTTTTCACCGGATTTGTTCAACCTATACAGCGAGAATATTTTGAGGACCCTAGATGACACACCAGGATTTGTTATTGGAGGCCACAACCTGAACAACATAAGATACGCGGACGATACAGTACTGATTGCGGACACGGAAATGAAACTGCAAGATCTCATACAGAAAGTAGCAGTGGAGAGTGACAAGAAGGGACTACAAATAAACTTTAAGAAAACTGAGTGCATGGTCATCAGCAAAAGATACAACCCAAAATGCCAAATAGAGGTGGGGGATAACAGAATCAAACAAGTCCAAGAATTTAAGTACCTAGGAAGTGTTCTAACAGGAGATGGAAAGTGCGACATGGAGATCCGAAGGCGAATTGGCATGGCAAAGGACGCGTTCCAGAAGATGAGCAAAATACTAACACACAGGAAGATCTCAATAGAAACGAAGAAAAGAGTGCTAGACTGCTACGTGATGTCAGTTCTTCAATACAGCTGTGAATGCTGGACAATATCATCGAAAATGAGGACAAAACTGGAAGCGGCCGAAATGTGGTTCTACAGAAGGATGCTACGGATATCGTGGACTGAGCATACAAGCAACGACGAAGTGTTAGAAAGAATGTCAACAAAAAGGAAATTGATGCTGAGCATCAGGAAGAGACAACTGAAGTTCCTGGGACATGCAATGAGGAAGGAGAGCCTGGAGAACCTGATACTGACTGGACAGATAGAAGGAAGGAGAGACAGAGGAAGGCAGCAGATAACATATTTGCAGGGTCTGATCAGGTGGATGACGGAACGGGGGTTGCCAGGAGCAACAGGAGCAAACATACTAAGAGCCACAAGGGATAGGGAGACGTGGAGATCCATCATCGCCTACGTCCTGAAGGGACAGGGCACATAGAAGAAGAAGAACTGAGCTTATGACAAAAGGGTTTGTTCAGTTATAGTTCAAAGAGGGGATGATTTGACTCAAACTCATTGTTTCAGCCATTTTCTTTCTTTGGAATTATCTTTAACATATAATTTTAATCCGGTTCATCCAGTATCTGAAAATAAGCCTGCTTCCTGCCACTCACTAAGGGCCAGTGATTCTGTCAGAAAATCTAAAAGGTTAGCTAAGATGAAAAATAAAAATCTGATCCTAAAGATCCTTATATTTGGTATTAGGCTCTTTACATTACATATTTGTGAATTAATGAAAAATGGACTAACTTCTTTAAACCAGAATTAATGGTTATAAAATAAGTAAAAAGGGAAATATATTTAGGGTTCAAATATTGTGTGACTAACACAGAAAAGAAATAAAATATTGTTCTAATTCTGTAAATGAGCATGCCTTTCAAGTTTAACAATTGCAGAATGTTTTCACATTCAAGTTTTGTTCATAATGTGGAAATAAAATTTTGTATAAGTGACCAAAATAAAGCAATGCAATTTTTTCTTTGTACAAAACTAAATGATTTCAAACAATGTGAAAAATATTCTAATATGTAATTGTAATATTGTATATTTAGTGTAAAAATATTGTGCAATTACATTCTGAACTTACAAGTACTTAAATTTTTGTACTTGCTTGATTTTAGTATCCCAACCTGCAATTGGAACTGATGTTGATTCATCTAAAATGCATGCTAATAGCCAAATGGCCTGATCTGCAGCTTTGCAATTATCTATGTATAACATGACTCCTGGTTGTGTCCAGCCAAGCTATCCTACCTTTGGTCAATTCTGCCCATGTTGTCTTGTTGAGCATGAATTAGCCAAAGCAGGATTACTTATTATCATCTGATGAGGCTGGTCTAGACATGCAAAGGATTGGTATATAATGAAAACCAGATTTATGACCACAACAAAATGGTGTAGATTTATATATATTCATATATCTTGAATAATTACAAGATTACATGTAAGTCAAAGTAAGTGATGAAAAAGAGATATCAGCTGGTATTTAAAAATTACTTCAGTAATAATGTTTTCTGAGTTGGGGTTTACTCAGTTGGCTTTTAGCAGCATGTCCGTTTCAGTCTGACCATATTATTAAAATTGTCATTCAAATCATTTCCCCCAACTTATCTCTTTCTAACCTTCTTGTTCCAAACACTGGGTCCAAACTAACTAATTTTGTCTTGAATTCTGGTCCTGTTTTGTTAAACAAGCACCCAGACAGTGGGGAGGGGTCAAGTTAAGTATGGGTTTACTATTTCCCTCAATGCATAACTCTTTCCAGCTTGAAATGAAAACAATTACATTTAATATTTCAATTTTCAGGGTAAGGGTTCTTACCAACTGTCCTGGTAATTAGTGCGCAGGAAATTCTCAAGGCCGTATTTTGACTTAGGGTCACATATAATCAAAAATGGTTGATAAATATTTTGACTAGAATTAGGTAACTAACTTTGATAAATTTGCTTGCTTCTCTCAATAAAAGAATTTTGCACTCAGTGATTCCTATATCTGTATTTTCTACTTGTTAACATTTTGGCTACTTTACCTGACAAAAATAATTGTATCCTCAATTTTTACATAATTCTCTTCTCATCTTGAAAATCATCTAAAATTGATACCAGCCATCTGAAAATAGGGTTACATATGTATAAGAATTTGGTGATTGCAACAGTCTAGTCTTCTAAATCTTACAAAGATATATCCAGTCTTGGAGAAGATTCTACTAAGTATGGTTTCATTTCATACAGTTGGTATAAAACATTAATTCCAAAATCACTAAGTTTTTTTGTGGACAAAGTGTTGTTTAGGGTTGATTGAATGAGAAAAACCTTTAGAAGTGTCCTATACAGGGGTTTACAAAGTTCTGACATGATCAAATAAAAATTTCATGATTGATATAAACAATGGAGCCCATGTACAGGTATCAATTGATAGGTTAGGAGCTTATATCAGGCCAAAGATAAAATAAATCCCAGTAAAATAGATAAAGCAAGCAAAAATGAGTTCCTGACTGATGAAGAAAATAAAACAACAGTCAACCAGAATGTCGGTAATAAAATAATAGCAATAATAATACTTAATTGCCATATGTGATACATACTTGGGTGATCATGTCTTGAAAGACTGACTCGGCAGAATGGTAGGTTACCATTACTTTCTGCAGTAGACTAGTTGCCAACCAAGACTATAGAATCTACTCTGTTCTGCTGTTTAACCCATAGCTGGAAGGAGAAGTGACCTTTCCCAACAGTATTAGCCCATAAGTGAATACAATGAATTTGGCTGGAATTCAAACTTGGCTCTTCAATTTCTCATTCTAAGCTGATGTCCACTGCATCACAAACGCACATAAAATAATAGGAGTGAAACTAATAAAAAAACTAAGGCAGAAAAAAAAAAATTAGGTGGAACAAAAATGAGATCTATTTTAAGATATTTCTTTCCACTTACAAGTTCCACTTTTTGGTAATCAACTATTTGTAGTGAGTCTCAATGAAAATATATATATGTACACATGAAAAAATAATTCAAATGAAAATAAGGCATATGTGCTTTCCTTTAAAACTTTTCTCTCTTTCTTTCTCTCTCTCCAAAATAAGAAAGATGCCATGCATAACTTCTACTACAAAAAAACGAAAAGGAAAGGAATGCCTGAAAATAAAATAATTTTTGTCAATCAAAAAAATGAACACAAAGAGACTTTTGATATTAACTGAATCCAAACTTTGTATCAATAGTCTAGGATTCTTGTCAAAAAGGATATAAACTGACAGCCCAATGAGAGAAGTAGCAAAAGACTGACTGAGAAATTAATCGTGCCTGTCCTGTGAAAATGTTAATTGGTCATCTATTTTTTTGCCCTAAAAACAGACAGCAGATTGATGTTGCATCTATTTCTAAAATAACTATTGTGAAGATCTGACTTCTAAACTACCAACTAATGAGCCAAAATGGACTTTCTCTCAACTATTACCAAGATTGGACGTATAAAAAAGCTTTTTCTACACCAAATAAATATTATTTATTTATAACTTACACCCAGTTTATTTTATTTCCAAAGTTTCCAATAAATGCCAAGACTATCTGGCACTCTAACCACAGACTGTTAAATAAATTATAGACTTCTTTTAAATGAACAAAAATTAATAAGACTCTTTACTATTAAAACAAAACACATACACGCATAGGGCAAAAAATGATTTATTCATTGATTTAGATATTTCTGATAGAAATATTTAATAGATTCAATAAATGTTTTAAAAAAAATAATCTTATCACCAAACAGAATATTGGAAAGCAGGGACATAGAAAAATGAGAAATGACTTATTTCAAAAAAATTAAAACCAAGTGATTCACATTAGCAGGTGAATTTGGCCAACCAGGAGGTTCAACAGCTTGCTTTTTTTTTTTTTTTTTAATCATTTCACCCCAAGCACCCAAGCAAGGCAGAAACGCCACTGATGTTCAGGGGGCTACATAACTGTAAAAAAATTAATTAGAAAAGAGTGAGGAGTACAAACTAGTTAGAAAGGAGCAATAGAAAGCTGAGAAAGCAGGTGCGATGACAGATACATAGGTGGAGAGAAAGGGAAGGTTATATGGGAGTGGGGAGAGAGCTAGAGTCCAGTGGTTAGTAGATGAGTATTGACTTTGCATTTAAATTTCTGGAGCTTGTAGCCATCAGGAAAGCAAGAATATGGGAGCGAGTTCCACAGGCGGGAAGTGCGAGAGAAGAAGCTGCAGGAGTAGAATTGTCATCTGCATTTGGCTAACCTGACTGTGAATGGGTGGGACCCAGTTGCCAGTCTGGTTGCACGAGTAAATACCTGTTGAGGAGGCACCAGTGACTTAAGTTCGTTGGAGCAGAAGCCATGAAAGTATTTATAGAACAGACAAAGGGAGGCCACATTTCGACGGTGGGGAAGTGGCTGCAGTCGATCCGCCAGATCAGTACCTATCACATTACAGACTCTCCTTTGGAGCCTGTCGAGAACACTGAGGTGAATGGCAGGGGCGCCTGACCATAAATGGCAGCAGTACTCCATGCACGGACGGATGGTTGACTTGTATATATACAGGAAGGATTCAGGCGGAAAAAACATCCTGGATCGACATAGTGACCCAACCTTCTTAGCAGTAGATTTTGCTATGGATTCAATATAGTGGTTCCATTTGAGGTCTGAGAACAGGGTAAGTTCGAGGAGGTGTAGTGTATTGCTCTCCGGGAGAATCGCTTGGTCCATGCTTATGGGAGGCAGGAGAGGTTGCCTTTAATGGTTGATAGACAAAAGCTTGGTCTTAGACGAATTGAAGTTGATAAGCCACTTTTTGCCCCAGTTCACCACAGAGTGTAGATCCCATTCAAGGTCAGCAGTGAGATTATGTCTGTCCGCCACGACAGGTTTCTTACTGGTGCGGGAGTATATTGTAGTGTCATCTGCGTAGATGCCTACTTGGGACTTGATCTCATCTGGGAGGTCGTTGATGAAAATAAGGAAGAGCGTCGGGCCCAGGATAGAGCCCTGTGGGACACCAGCATTCGTGCTGTAGGACGAAGAGGCACACCCATTCAAAACGACCTTCATTTTGCAGTTATTTAAGAAAGATTGGATTAGGTCAAGCAGGCGACCAGTAATACCGTAACCCCGTAGTTTGCATAGGAGGCCAGAGTGCCAAACCCTGTTGAAAGCCTTGGAGATGTCCAGAGCAACCACGTGAGCCTTGTCAGACTCATCAAGGGCCTGTAGCATGTACTCTGTTACGGTTGTTAGCAGGTCGGCCGTGGACCTGGCAAAACGGAATCCATATTGCCTGTCAGAGAACAGTTTGTGGGCAGTAAGATGTTGAACTATTTCAGCATTGATTATGGCCTCGAATACTTTCCCGAATATCGGTAGAAGACTGATAGGGCGATAGTTGGATGGGTCCGAGGGTTCACCACAATTCTTAAATACAGGAACGACTGAAGAGAACTTCCAGCAATGTAGGAAAGCAGGAAGCAGAAAGGCAGTAGTTAAATAGTTTAGAGAGTACAGGGGAGAGATCAGGAGCACACCTCTTAAGGACTATCACCGGGATTCCATCGTCTTCACACGCCATATGGGGGTTGAGTTTTGAAATTACTCGGGATACTACTGTCGGGGTAATATATACATCGTGCAGTTTGGCCTCAGTTCTAATAGGGAAGTCGGGTGGGTGTACTCCGGACGAGTCGAATGTGGAGTTGGATGAGAATCTGCAGATGACGTGAGAACCTCAAATTCATGGATTAAAGGAGGTATTGAGGATTTCCTATTGTTGAGCACTCGTTTGCAAATCCTCCAATAGTCCTTAGAGCCAAACTTGCGGTCAGCTATGCGCTGTCGCATTCTCTCAGCAAACAACCATTTGGCGTCATTTAGGGTTCTCTTGCACTCATTGCGAGCAGATATGAACAGGCGCCTATTGTGATCAGATGACTGTCTCCGGAATAGACGGAAGTAATGGTTCCTGTGGGCAATGGTGGCTGAGCAGGCCGGAGAGAACCACGGAGAGGAATGAGGTTTTAAGCAATACTTCCTGGTGGGTATGAAGGCATCAATACCAGCTTTCACCCATGACGAGACCTCAGAGGCACATTTATCAACTGATAGATCAAACACTTTTCCCCAAGGGATGTCGCAGAGGAAATCATGAAAGGCATCCCAGTCAGCTTTTTGGTAGAGGTAGGAGGTCCTATAGGTAGGGGGCTCCTGGGGGGAGTGAGATTGGAAAGGAATACTGAGAGAGACTACAGCGTGGTTGGAGTTGCCGAGAAGGCAAAGCTGCAAGACTTGACAGGCGTCAGGCGCAGAGGTGAAACATATATTAGGAGGAATATAGTAGTAAGGAATAGTTAATTATGCTCTTAGTATATTAAAATATATTTAGTGTATTATTTAAAAATGATATAGCCCTTCAAAATATAGGAGATCATGTCTCTCCACAGATTTATTTTCTTTATTATAGGAGAATTGCCATAACCTTTTGGTAAAAGTATTGAAGCGGTTTCTCTGATGAAATAGGGCAAAGGAATTCTAACCTACTTGGGGTTAAGAGACCACAATGACTTACCATCCTGATTGGAGCTGCCATTTGCAATTTAGGTAAAGTGATATGCATGGTTCTAGTCCTTTTAAAACTATTGCTAACTTACAAGTGTGATCAAAAACCTGAATAAAAAGTGAGCTGCATAGGCAAACAAAGAGAAAATCTACAGATCTTGAGCTGAACTGAACTGGGTACATTGTGACTATCAACTACAGTTTCTTATTGCTTTCTTCATGATTTTATATTCTTGTCATATATATATATATATATATATATATATATAAGTATGATAAGAATATATAAATATATATATAAATATATCATACACACATGTATACATATATATTACACACATCCATATATATATATATACATACATACATTTATTATAATTTCATGTATATATTCACATATGCTATTGGCATAAAGAAAATATATAAGAACACTGGAAAAATTTAATCAAAAACTAATAAAATCTTCCTTGTTATTCGTTTTTAATGAAACATGTTTAAATGAAAGATTGCTACCCAAATATACATCTATATATATATATATATATATATATATATATATATATATATAAACATTTATATTAATTTCATTTATTTATAAACATATGCATTACATAAAAATCTATTTATCTATCTATCTATCTATCTAAAAATATTTATTATAATTTCATGTATTTATAAATATGTGCATTTACATAAATATTTATATATCCACACAAACAAACAAATGTTTAAAGTCTTTGAGTGATGATCTAGAATCTTATCTGTCAATTGAAAGCTTTTATATGCAGCCCCATAGATTCAGGCCAATATTATTGATTGGCTGTCATGAAAAATAAGTTGTCTTTCTCTCTCTGTTGGCCAGCTGAATATTTTTGCCAAAAAAAAAAAAAGAAGCTTTTATAATAAATTCATTTCCTTCATCTGTCAAAGTCCTTGGCAATATTTACAAGAAATTAATCCATTTATCTTCTAAATAATATGAAATAATGAAGTCTTTCTAGTGTAAAAAATGAATTCTCTACACTATATTGGAAAATATGTTAATTTTTTATATTTCTTGAAGAAATGGCTAATTTGGATGTAAATTATTTTTACCTCATACTCTTTCAAATAAATGAAGCTTAAAGTTCATGAGGCTGTCAGAAATTATTGCATCTTTTGATGAAATGACAATGAACTTTTTCAGACATTACTCAACTTTTTAAAATGATAATATAAGTACAAATATTATTACCTGGATATTAATTTGTGAGAAAGTAAAGCACCCCTTTTATATACACACTTTTTTGATGGAACAAAGTTTAGAACAAAAAAGAGTGGATGCAAGGAATGATCAGATCTTTTAAGAGAAAGCTGTTTAGACTTTGCCTTAGCAGAATCTGAACAGTATTTTTACTCTTAGTCTGAGTTTATATGTTTGAAGGAATGGCAATTTTTAGATATATGTTTTCCTAAATACATTAGTACAAAATTGTTTTAGTGACCAATCATTAAATATGATGTTGTATTAGAAGTCCTAACAGCTGACATGTAGTGGAACTCTCCATTATCCATTTGATATCCACAAAATATTTATTTATTTTTTAGAAAAAAATAATTCCTAACATTCTTTAACCAGAAATTACTACAGAAAAACTTATTTTCTAATCAATCAGTTTTTGCTGCATCAAGTTGACTCTAAAATCCTGTGATAAAACAATTCTAAACTGAAGCTGTCAGTACATTCTTTATAAACAACTCATTCTTTATAAACAACTCAAATTGTCAAATCTCAATACCATTCTGTTTGCACAAAAGACTCAGTCAACTGACTACAGTTCATATAGACAAACTCACTTAACTATATTAAGACTTTTTGCAAGCACTCTCTCAGGCAATCATTACACCTCACAGTCAGCTTAATGCATTAGACTTCCTTCAACTTCCAAAAAGCCATGTATTGGTTTTGGCAACTAATCCTCATTAGCCCAGACCTACACATGAACTTGATTATGAATAACAACTGACATGTTATAAACACACAAGTAAAAGACAGAATCTTCATCCTGTTTTTAGTAAACCTACAGAATAATTTTATTATATAACTTTATTGTTAGTCTGATGTCTTTTTATACCAACTGTTGGGGATTACCCCTTTGTACATAAGAATGGACTCACCTGATGTGTACATATAATCCTGCCTATACAGAGAATGGCAGTAGTTGTAGAGTTGCTTCTACTACTTTGACACTGTCAGCTCTCTGCCTTCGGGTAGAGGGCGTTCTCTGCTTCCGAGCAGAGAGCACAAACCCAGTCGTGGTTCCGCCGAAGGGTAGAACCACGACTCAGTAAAAATAGACAGACATTTTTTTGGCCCGGCTATATGGCCAGGAATACCCACTATAAAATGACCATGTGTCACATCCGGCCTTGCGTGGGAAGGCTAGTAAATACAGTAGTTGTAGAGTTGCTTCTACTACTATGACACTGTCAGCTCTCTGCCTTTGGGTAGAGGGCGCTCTCTGCTTCCGAGCAGAGAGCAATAACCCAGTTGTGGTTCCACTGAAGGGTAGAAGCACGACTAGGCAAAAATAAACAGACATTTTTTGGCCGGGCCATATAGCCCGGAAATCCCAGTCATAATTGACCATGTGTCACATGTTGCCCTTACTGGGAGGGACAGCTAAATAATGTAGTTGTAGAGTTGTAAAGAGTTGCATAGTTGGTCAGTAAGTTGGTACAGAGTTAGTTGGAATTGTTTGCATATAGACTCATTACCCGGACATATTCTTTCACTTCAAGACTGTAAATATTTATTTCTACTAATAGTATTCCTGAATTGACTAACCCGTGTTCCAGTTTGTATATCTTGTTCAATATAACTTACATTTTGTATCTCCATATCTGTTTTTGTTATTTATTATTTTGTGTGGTTTCTCACCAGGAATCCACAACATTATCTTTTGCTTAATACAAAGCCCAAGAGCCACTTAAGGTAGGGGGTTACTGTTGTATGAGTCTAAGAAAATGTAATAAGTGAAGTTTATGAGGTTATGCAGGAAAGGTAAACACTAGACTTGAAGAAATCAAGAGTGTAGTGAATGGGAAAACATCCTGTTTGGAGTTTGTTTCACTTCAAGTAGCAGTTCTTAGGAAGAAGCTGTTCAAGTGGAACTTCCTCCTTTCTAATGGAATATGAAGGGAATGGGAATGATTTACCCTTGTGTATGTGGCATGGCAGATCCTAGTTGCAAAGGAATGTTGTTTGTCAGAAATAGTGATTGAATAGCAAGAGACATTTTGTCTATGGAAAAGGGGTTGTTGGGTAGAAAATAATTCATCATGCTCAAAGCCAAACAGACATGTTTTTACTCTATTGAGACATGCAAGTGAGGAATGGGCAACTCCAAATTGTACATATATATGAGCTCCATCCCAGATATAGCAGCAATACTTCATTTTTCATCTGATCTGGCTCTTGTAAAAACACAATATAAGAGTGTAATAAAAGGCATCAGTATTAAACTTGATAAAATTTACTTTAGCAATAGAATGCATATTATATGCACTCATATAACAGATGACATGCAGTTGACATAATGGTTATTGACACAGAAAAGGAAATTTGTGATCAGAGTTCAAATTTTGGCTTTGTTGCCTTCATTTTGCTAATTTCTCCTTAGAAAAGCCATGAATCAATCTCTTCTTGCTCTTGCTATAGGTTAAATAGCAGAGTAAATTGGGCTTTCTAGTCTTTAGTTGAAACCAATCTAAGAGAAGGAAAAATAAAATCTCCACAAGAAGGTAATATGAAACTGCTTCACTATCTTTCCCAAGAGGTCATGTCAATTCACAAATAATGAATTTATTTTTCCTTCTCTTAGATTGGCTGCAAACCAAAGGGAATATGTGGAGTTAATCATGATCAACTACACCCTGAAGGGATATGACATTTAAAATAACAAAATTACTAATAAAAGTGTAAATGTGTGTAAACTGATATAACAGTAAAAATAAATCAAACAGATGAAAATTTAAAAAATTCACTGAATTTATGACACATGCACACATATATGGAAACATACACACACTCATATTTGCATTCACGCATACATATGTAATAAATTTTGCTCTAACTGTATAGATTTGAATAAATGTAAGCTGTTTGCTGGTTGGTTTAAGTTAGCCAATCAGAACCAAGATAGGTTATTCACAATTTTACTGCCAAATTGTAAGGATATTTTGAATGCCTATTTAAACGACTTGCTGCATATTTTTCATCAGTTGGCACAAGAATCTTAACACGCACAACATGTAAGACGAACACACTTTCTCTTACTAAATCATTCTTCTGAACTTTACAAAGATGATCTTATTCATGGACTCAGACATTTTCACTAGTCTTCTATCAATATTATTCCTCACACAAATTACATATGACACTGATAAATTTTCCAGTGACAAAGAACATTACAACTTTCCTCAAAGGCTTTAACACAGTCTTATGCAGAAAATGAAAGACATTTTAATCAGTCACTTTCAACATCTGTACAAAGTATGTATTTCCGTTATTTATTAATACACTTTATATAATTATAATTAATGCTTTGACCATTTCATCCAATTTTCCATTTGCTAATTTAATGAATGATTTCAACTGCATAAAAAATAATTGTTGGAATGCAGGAATTTAGTTAGGAAGTTCTTTGGGAAATGGCCTTGTGCCATGTGAAATTCAAACCTAAAATTTCCTTGCATCAGAGGCCCCAACAAACTCATATTGGAATAAGAATAAATTAATCTATTGAATTTTCTTGAATCAACTGAGACAAAGATAGATGACAGATAAAGTAGGAAAAAGAGAAAAAGAAAGAGAGTGGTGTATTTTTAAAGTTACAATGATAACCTCAGGATTAGTAGAATATTTATAAATATTTTAGTCTAGCTCAGCCATCCACCCAACATTCAGGTTAAACTTAAATCAAATAATGTTCAAATGCTTCTTCTGATTGATTGAAATTGTGTAAACAAAAATGTAATTATCCAGAACATTAAATGACTTAATCAACAATTAAGAACTTGATCTACAATTATTTTTTGATGAAATTCAGGAAACCTCAAATTATAAGCAACTCTTTTCTGTTGGTTGATAGGAATACAGATGGACTGAATTAAATACCAGAAATATATATATATATCTGCAGACAGTGCTGTTTTGCTGTATCGCAGTTCATCAGTACAATTGACATCTGATTGCTTCTAGCCAGGATTGAAACCCAACCAAACTGACATCAGTCAGCAATGTTATCTCTAAGCTATGGGTACTCAGTAGAGGAAGGTGAACTTTAGAGTGTTATATACAATGCCAGTAGCTGAGAGTGTTCGAATTCATTACTGAATGAACGGTATATATATTTTTTCATTTGTAAATGAGTTATATTACGCAACCCAGGTTTCTATAATCTGCTGGTGTCTTCAGGTGATTTATAACTGATTTTACCATTTTTTAAGAATGCTCATATAATGGGGATTTTTTATGAATGTGCAATTTTCAAAATTAGAAGTTATAACATCCATGGTTGTATGAACTTAATAGGTATTTTCTGGTATTGTTACACTTAGTCATCTTTTCTGTTCTTTCATTCAGCAATTCATTTTTGTTTGGGAATAACATAATAGTTCACTTTTTTCCTCGCATAGTTTACATATTTTGTCACTGTTATAAGGCTTGGCTGTTTTCACTATACTCCACGTTATGTCTGGGTCTTTTCTATATTTTAATTTCAATTTCTAAATGTGGCTAGCCAATTTTGTATAATTTTTTAAGCTTTCTAGTTTAAATGTAGACCTGTGATTAAACCATTTGATCTTTGGTTGATCCCAAATATGTTTTGTTTTTACCATTTAAGCCATGTACTTTTGCATTGTAAACAACTTCTTTTGTATTATAAAGTGCTTGAAGTGGGCATTTATTTTTGTTTCTGCAGTTACATTTCTTATTAAGGAGCTTCTTTTCTATGTTGCTATTTAAGTTTCTGGTGTTTTGTTTCTTTATGAAATTTTCTAAACTACTAGTACACCTATAACTCAGTTTGATTGTATTCCTATTGAAAATTTTGTTTAGTTCTGAGCTTTTTGGAAAGTGTTTATCAGTCAGTTTAAAAAATATTTGTTCTATTTTGGTTTTTACTTCTAAGTTAAATGATTGAATGCATTTTCTATCATTGTTTTTTATTTGTCTGTTTGGTTGGGAATTGTATTCTAAAATGTTTTTATAGCCAGATTTTTTAGTGCATTTTCATAGTTTCTTTTCTTTTCATCAAACATTATTTTGTTTGACAAATCTTTTGATATTCTGTGTTTTATTCCTTTGTGAATGTGCTTGATTATGTTTTGGGGATGGTTAGATCTTGTGTTTATATATTTTAAATTTGTGTTTGCTTTCATATATGGAGAAATATTGGCAGTTTGTAAATTTAATTCTACATCTAAATATTGAACTACTTTTCTGTTTGTTTCAGCTATTATCTAAAAATTTAGTTGTTTGAAGAGTTTGTAAAGTGCTTTATCATATATATATATATATATATATATATATATATATATTAATGTGAATTAATAAATATGCATATGAGAGTGCACATATGTATAGTATTATTATTCAGGTGTTAATAAAACAGTGCTCAATGATGCATAAATATATATTAATAAATATACAGATTATCCTACATCAATGGCATAATGCATGAAAATCTGAATCATGCCATAAATGTAGGATAATATATATATATGTATATATATATATATATATATATATATGTATGTATGTATGTATGTGTTATGGTACCCTCCTATGAGTAATGAACTCTTCCTTTTGTTATATACCTGCATGACTTCTAAGGAGCAGTGAAGAGGAGTTGAGAGCAGTTAAAGAGAGTCAGTTATGAGTAGTCAAGGTCAGCAGTTAACGACAGCTACTAGTCAGGCAGCATAATAATGCCTTAGAACTTACTTATTTCTTTATTACTTTTTATTAATACTTCTTTGAGATATCTTGTTTTCTTGTTATATTAATACACTGTTTTGAAACTACCTTCTTGTGTGTCTTACTTCCGGCACAAACCAGTGACTATAACTTTGTGGCAAAGTTTTGCCACAACTCTACAACAAATTGGCAACGAAGATCCACAACAATTTGCCAATGAAGATGAGATAAGTATTCTGTGACAAACATTTTTGACAAATATTTGTGACAAACATTTGCGACAACTATTTGTGAAAACCACCAGGATTAAAAAGAACCCTCTGAAAATACAAGAGTTTTGTAAAGTACGATCTGAAAAGAAAAAAGATACAAAATAGAGGATTTCAATAACGTTTAATTACAGCTGGTAAAGTTTCAAACGGGACAACAAGAAAAAATAGAAAAATTATTCCTTCAAGTGCTGAAGGAAAATCAAGAAAAACAGTTTGAATTTCAGAAGCAAGTTTTGAAATTAGTAAGTTGAATGAAAACCAGTCAAAAAGAAAATTTGTCCCTTTCACAAGACACAATTTGGAGTGCTATAGAAAATTTTATGTACGCTCTCAAAGAAGACATAACAAATGCATCTTACTTTAAAAGGTATGAGGATATTTATGATACAGATTGTAAGAGCTGGAGCGATGATAAAAAATTAGGTCTTCTTCTGAGAAAACTTGGTACTAAATTCGTTAATTACATTTTACTGTAGAAGACTAGTTAACTAACATTCACTGAAGCAGTGAATTTACTCGCTGAGCTTTTTAGTCTGAAGACATTTCTTTTTCATAAAAGGTGGAAATGTCTTAATTTAAATAAGAAGTAATCAGACTTCGTGTCAAAAGTTAACAAACACTGCAATGATTTTAGGCTGGTGGAGCAAAGTGCAAACAACTTCAAATGTTTGATATTTGTACAAGCAAAAGTTGCAGAAATTAGACGAAGAATACTTAGCAAATTGGAAAATGAACCAAATATAAATCTTCATCAAATTGCCGAAGAATGCCAAATGTATGTCAGTATAAAGCAGGATTCTAAAAATATTGAAAAATTGGGTATTGCCCAGGTCAAAAAGTACACTGCAAATAGAAACAAACAAAGTCTCTGAAAACTTATGAAATAAAGAAAAGCAAAATAAATTGCCTCCTAACCCATGTTACGGATGTGGGGCTATAAATTGGTACAAAGATTTTTTTTCAGAAACAAAAAATGCTATACATGTAACCAAGTCAGACACAAAAGTTTGCATTGCCAAGCAAAAAATAAAAATAAAATAAAGAGTTACATAAAAAATACAAGGTCAGACTAATTAGATGGTTCGAATATCAGGAAATTTGTACACCCAAAAATGTTCAACAAAAGTGTTGAATTTCAATTAGACTTGCAGTTTGACTTGACTATAATTAACTTGCAGACATGGAAAAAATTGAGCAAAACAACCATGATAAAATCCAGTAAAATGGCAAGATCTGTTACTGGAGAAAAAATTAAATTCAAAGGAGAATTAATTGTCAATGCAACTTTCAACAATAAGACTCGTAAATTAAAATTGTATGTCATGAAAAATACGAATAACCTTTTTTGTACTGATTGGATGACACAATTTCAACTTTGGGACATACCTATAAATTTGTACTGCCAAAAAATTGAAAGCTGGAATGCCAAAGCTGATAAATTAAAAACTGAATTAAATGAAGCCTGTCCAGGAATTTTTTTCTGATGGCTTAGGCAGTTGTACTAAAATGAAGGCTAAAATTGAACTTAAGCAAAACGTTCAGCCTGTATTTAAGAAGAGAAATATACCTTTTGCCTCATTGGAACAAATTAACAAGGAACTTGATAGATTAGAAAAAACTGGTGTTCTATCAAGAGTAGAGTACAGTGAATGGGCTGTACCTGCAGTCTATGTAAAAAAGAAATCCAAGGACATATGTGTTTGCGTTGATTTTTCAACAGGACTGAATGCAGTTCTGAAGGACTATCACTACCCTCTTCCTAGTCCCGAAGACATCTTTGCAAAGCTTAATGGGGAAATATTTTTCTTCAAAATTGACCTTAGTGACACATTTACAAGTCCCTGTTGAAGAGGTGAGTTCAAAATTATTGTGTATAATTATGCATCATGGATTATGTGCTTCCCTAAATAAACTATTAAAAAAAAAAAAAAAAAAAAAGGACAAGCCTTAGATTTTGGACAGCATTTGAAAAGATTTCTGTAGACTCCTGCAGAGTTGAATTTTAAGAAGTGGGTGTTGTTGAATGAACTCTTCCTTTTGTTATATACCTGCATGATTAAGTTAAGGATGTGCGTGTGGTGCAGTGGATATCAGCTCGGAACGAGAAATCGGAGAGCCGAGTTCGAATTCCAGTTGAACTCCTCGCATTCACTTATGCACAAATACCCCTGGGAAAGGTATTAATACGTCTCTTCCTTCCAGTTATGGGTTAAATAGCAGGACAGATTGGGTTCTATAGCCTTGGCTGGAAACCAGTCTACCGCAGAAAGCAATGGCAACCTACTGCGGGATAATCTTCTGCCCAGTCAGTCATGTCTCTTTCGAGACATGATCGCCCAAGCATGTTTCATGTATGGCACTTAACTGACTGATTAAGTTAAAAGACAACATAAAACTTAGTATTTAAGCAGAAAGATAATTAAAACAAGAAAGACAACTTCCTCCTTCCACACTAAGCTGAGTGATGATAGTAGCAGGGTTAGGGTTCAAAATATGGTCACCCAGGAATTAGAAACTAGAGACCCTTTTACCCACATGATGGCCAAAAAAAGAAAAGGGAGAGATGAAATGGACATGAATCTGTTAAGACATACAATTGGAACCTTGCTAAAGAGATGGAAAGAAATGAGACATATGGACCTTTGACTTCAATAACTTCAAATGTGAATATTGTTTTTCATTTGAAGTAATCATCTCTCAGGAAAGATATTTAGCTTCTCACTTGAAGTTTGAGGAAAGTCATTTGCAAGTAAAACCATTGTTATATTTACAATCAGAGCTGGATGACATTCGATGGTCATTTCAAGCTGACAAATATTATCTTTTGAACATTATATTTCTTTGTCCAAAACACAAGTATATCTTTACACATGTTGCGTACACTACATAACACAAAACATATCCCCTTCCCACTATCAAACACAACTTGTTTAAATTATATGCATATTAAAAAAAAAAAAACTTGTTTCTATTATTCATACACTTGTTTGTCACTTCATTCCGTTGTTGCATAGTCAGTCTTTTATTTTTTCTACCCATTGTTGCCATCAACGATATAATACAAACAGAACCTAAGCTAAACCAGAATATTATACTACATTTTCTTTCCGTTACAATCTGAGTCCAAGTTCAGGACTTCACTGAAAGTTTGCTCCTTTAAGACACAGTCAGGAGGTAGCCAAAGATTTGTAACAAAGCCAAAAAGAAATGTACCATTCTCAATTTTAGAACCAGTGAACCACAAACTAGAACATTTAGAAAAAATGTGTGCGATTTCTAAATTGGAATACTCAGATTAGGTGTCACTGACCTTGTATGTAAAAAAGAAAGAACAAGAAAATGAGAGAATGTGCCAATTTCCTGATTGGATTGAACGATTACCTGAAAGACCATGCATACTCATTACCATCACCAGAGGATATTTTTAAAGACTAAATGGTGGTAAAATTTTTTCAAAGAAAACTTTGCAAACAAATCTTCCAAGCCTGGAGACAAAGTTTTTTTCAAAGACTACAGAGGTGGAAAGAATTTCTAGGAAGATGGACCAATTACTAGAAGACTTGGCAGAGTAGCCTATATGTTGAGAGATAAAAAATTTGAACATAAGAGACACTTGAAACCAAATAAGGTCCAGACATACTAAAGATGTCACACAAGAAATAGATGAAGAGATGCAGATGGAAGTGTTGTATTTCATGGGAAATTAGCTCAGGGAGTGGTGTTGTAATAAAATATTCTACACATCCTTTTCCCTATGTGGACTTACTAATACAGAGAACTATATATAATGAGCACTGCATTCCTGTGTCTTGCTTTGAAGATTAGTAATATCTCTGTGTATCCACTTGTTGTACTCTCTATTGCAATAACTCTTTCTTCTTTTTATATACTATCATGCTGGTTGTTCTTTTTCCTTGAGTAGAAACCTTGTATATTGTAACTCTTTTCAAGGATACAACAATAGCAATAAAAATTACTTAGTTTGTTAGCCATAATAATTTGGTATTTATTAAAGTCACTTAAATCTTTCTTCTTGCTCATTATTGTAGCATTCATCAGAATCAAGTTGCGGTCAGCTAACCTCTGACCTTGAAGTTGTTACAACATAATAGTTTTTTCATTCTAAACATATATCATTTGTTTTAACTCATCAGTGTATCTACATTGTGTATCCCATTGTATACTATCTTTTTTCTTATTCATCCAGACATTAACTTTTCTGCAAAAAAAGAAGATAAAAGCTCACAACATTAAACTTTAGAAATTTTAGTCTCATAATTCCTTGAAGCTACCTTTCTACAAAAACCAACTGATTATAAAAATTCTCTTTAAACAATTTTACACTTTATCTTTAATTCTTTGTTATTTTGTTGTTGTGTTGAATGCCTAATATGTCAATATTTGTTACATATACTATATATTATTATTTGAATTTCTTTATTCATTTTTTACTAGTATTTCTTTCATTTTAAGTTTACTTGATTTTTATCTTTTCACAGCTACAACTGATGATCTTCATAGTCTAACTGGTCTAACTAGTCTTCATAGTCTAACTAAGGCATCTGCTCCTGATATGCAAGTTTCCAGAAGAGAAGGGATGTGAATTTTGTCAAGGACTTAGTCTTCATTTCTGATTTGTGCTGCTTCATTGTCAAAGAGTTGCAATGAAAAGCGAGAGAAATGCAATGAAAAATGCAATTAAAAAATGAAAATAATTGATGATGTTCCACCAAAAGAAATTTGAATATAACTTATCAAGATATTTGAGTTGCTTGTCAATATATTTGTGACTTATGTATGTCACACTGTATAGTTCTTATTTTTATGGAAAGATTTTAAAAACTTTTCTGCTAACTCTTCTTATTTAAATAAATAACTTTGATTCTTGAAAATAAGATAATCATTATTTATGAGATTTAAAATTTAAAAGTATAAAAGTTAATTTTATAAAAGAATATTTATATTTATCTATGTTTATTTCTGTTTAAAATTTCATCAAAATAAAATGTGTCATGAAAAATAAGAAACATGAACTACTTTTGAAAAGCACAATTTTACATTGTTTAAAATCCATTTATTTAGATATAAATCATTTTATTGTTGGCTTTATGTCATTTCCAAGAATTTAATTTCTTCCTTACTGATCACTTCTTTTCTAATGATGGCATTGATGACTAAGTAGACCAATATTTGCATGGAAGAGCCAATAACATTGATGGTATGGTAATATTGGTGGAGGATGAGGTTGATTTTGTTGAGCCATTTACTCTTGTTGTGTGACTTTTTCCTTTGAAGTTTTTGGTTCTGATGTTGATGGGACACCACCAGTTGATACAATCTCAGGCTTGTGTTTCAAATGATTTAGGTTCAAATCCAGTGGCTTTCAGCATTGTTTTGAGTTGGTCATTGTATGTTTGAAGAGAGCACCCTGTGGTCGTTTCCCTTAAGTGAGCTCACTGAATAAGACTTGATGTGAAAACATTGACTTTTCTAGTCTTGCTACATGTCCTGATGATTGAAGACGGTGTTTCATAATTAATTATTTGATGCTTTGACTGTTGGCACTTTCCAGGACTTTAGTTTTGGTCTCATAGTATTCCCATTTGATGTTCAAGATTGAATAAAGCTTTTGCTGGTGAAAGAGTTCTAATATTTGATTATAGAGTCCATGTTTAACAACCATATAACTAAGTTAAAATGGCAACAACATTATAGAACATATTTCTTTATGTTAAGTTCAGACTTTTAGGTGAAGGTGTGTTTGATTAGCTTGCCAAATGCTCTGTGTGTAGCTCCAATTCTGTGTTTCGCATCCTTTTCTGAGGTGCACTTGTTTCAAAAATATGGAAAATGCTCTACTTGTTCAAGAGATGTATTAAAGGTAGAAATATCAAAATCTATTAAGAAAACTAAGCGCCAAATAAATAATTTATACCAGACATGAGACTGTTAATTTTGATTACTGGAAGGGCAATGAGAAATGAAAAGGAATCAAAATATTTTTAAAAGACATAATATGAATTGTAATGTACTCTAGTAAAAAGAAATTGTTATTTGAAATATTTCAAATGTTAAGTGATCTGCATAAATGAATAGGACTATATGGTCAAACTTTACCTGTGGTAGGTTTAAATTGCTGTCCTTGGATAGATTCTAAACATATGAGGGTTTGATTGCAAAATAGCAGAGTTATGATACCCCCCCCCCCACACACACACACAAAAAAAAGTGTATGCCAAAAAGTTCTCAGCCCTTTCAAAAAAATCTGATATTTGGTCATATGATCAGAGAGTGGGTGGGGCTGAGAACTTTTTCAGTACTCTCATAGTAAATTATTAGGCATATGTAAAAGTTTTCAGCATGTTTATTAAAGAAATGGCGTACTTAATCTTTAGTTTCCAAAAAAGACAGCACTTGGAACTTTTTGGTAGGATTACTTCAAGTCCCAAGCATCTAATTAATAAGTCATTTCTTGGTAGTTTATTTCTTAAAAATATTTCCTATTCTAGTAACTTATCTCTGTTTGATTCTACTAACTTTTATAATTTGTAAGGCTTTGACAAAAAAAAATAACAAGAAAAGTTGTCAGTGGTTAAATATTAATGATAATTTGTTGACAAGTTGGCAATAAACCATTTTCTTTTCTTTAAACATCATTATGAGAGTATTTTGTCTTAATAGAATTATTAATGGAATTGTTGGTAATAAGGTGTTTTATAGAATCATTAGAAGAAATTTCTCTTGAAGAAATACTGAATCATCATTCTGCAGCCTCGGCCGAGATAGAACTCGCTACACCCTTCCAGTATTCCCTATTTGTCATAGCACCTGTAAGGTTTTCCTTGGCAATAGATGTATCTCTGTGTATCCTGTCTGGAAAGATTAATTTATGAGATCAATTGTGAGATGATGGGTGCCTCCATAATACAAACAATGAAACAAGTTAATCAGCAAACTGAACACGTCTCTTTTGAACTAAGGTTGATACTCTTGGTAGGTCTCCATATATTTCTAGAGTTGGGTAGTTTCGCCATGAAAGATCAAGTACTTTTCTGAGAAGACGAGTATAACATCCATCTAAACGACACTGTTTTTCTGCTGAAAGAGTCCAAGTTTCAGATCGATAGAGTAAGATTGGTTCAATATGTGCGCAAAAAACTTGGATTTTGATCTTACAATCAAGATTGGATTTCCAGATCTTATCCATTTTGTACTGAAAGCTGATATATCTATCTTGGCTTTATATTTTATTCCTGAAAGAAATTTTTTAATTCAATGTATTTATTACAGATCCACCCTGAAGTTAAACATTTTAAAGAAAAAGGAAAAAAAGGAAAAATGTAGCCTAGAAAAGTTAGGAAATTTACAACAATGAATAAATCAGCAAAACACATAACAATGTAACAGCCTGAATTTATATAGGACCAAAAAAATCCTGCACTGAATAATTCACCTAAAAAATTTGAAAGAATGCATTATCAAAAAGATTTAACATTATATTCTAAGTATAATTTTACACACTATATAGTCTTACACAAACTTGCACAGATATATGCATATACATATGACATTATATATATGGAAAAAAAGATATAACAATGTCAAACTACAGCTTAAACTAGAATAGACATAAATTTTTAAAGTGAATGATTTCATTTGCCCCATGAAAATTTATTATCCTATCCAACAGTAATCAGTTTCTGTGTTGCTTATTTTATTGTTAATTGTGTTTGGATATGGGAGAAATGAATGTAGAAGGTCAGTGATCATTTATACTCTTTCTCCTAAAAGTATAATGACAAATAAACATTGTCCATCCAACTCATTAGAGTTGCCATGAAATGGGGAAAGGAATAAAAGCTCATAAAATATTCATGCTCAGCATTACAACTAATGTTGCACCATCTTAATGGTAGGGACTAATTAACTTTTGTCTTGTTAATAATTACTTGTGAATATTTATTTAATAGTTCATTTTAAATTTTGCATGAAAGCATAAGAATGGAATTTTTAAGATAATAATAATTTCCATCATTGCTACTAACCTAAGTAGACTATAGTAAGTAATAATGTAGGAGAAATAAGGAAATGTTCATCTATACATAAATTGATTGACAGGTAGAAGAGAAAGTAACATTCAACAGTTTAAGACACAAAATATATAAATGAATAAGGATAAAAATTTGTTTTGGATTGACTTCTATTCAAATTATTAATGTGTAAATTTTCATCCATCAATCAGAGAATGTTACACACTGTGACCAACAATTTACAGTCTATGCTTACTTAAATAGTTTTGGTTATTTTTATTTTGTTATCTGTTTCTTCTTTATTGATTGTGATAATGTAACATTTTTTTATGGATGAGGACATATTTTCAAATTTGTAGGAAAAATGTTTGGATTTGTAACATTTTTTTTGTTCAGTAGTGGATTTCTTCCTGTATTATCTCTCAAATATTTATTTTTAGCAATGACAATAACAAAAATGTCATCATCCATTTAATGATAATTTTGTACTTTTATTAGTTTCTTTTCTTATTTATTGATTCATTTCTATTACTGTTATTAAAGTAATAATATGTTAAAGTGTTACATTTGATAAGGAACTGTTCAGTCCAACATCCAGTGTAAAATATATATGTTTCTTACATGGTAGAGGGCTTATTTGTCCCGGTGACCCCAAGAGCAAAATCGTCCAACTTCTGTAGGGCCACCTAAGGTGTTAAGGCTAAAGAGGAAGGACCATACTGAAAGTGACCAACACTTGAAAACCCCAACAGTAGAATAGGCAAAGATTTACATGATCTCAGTGACCAAACGGGTAAAAGTGGGCAACGTAACCAAGTTGGGCCTTGACAGCTCAAGCATCCAACAGCCCAAGGAGGCACTTAGAGCCATGAGGGAAACACTTTTGGCCATAGGCATGTGTGTATGTTTGAATAATTTTTAATGCAAAACCTTTTGAGTAAATAGTTGTTTTTTTTTTAAAGAACATTATAAAAAGGTAATTTTCTTTCAAATACTACTTCATTTTGCATTGATATTTAAAAAGTATCTTTTATAGATTTATGTGTTGAGGTCTGTGGCCATTTTAATTTTTCCTTTTTTTATTCCTTTAAAATTGTTTTCAACTTTATTTCATAAAGAAGTATATTTGTGTAAATCTTATATTTGACCCAACTTTCTAACAAGTTCAGCTGCAGCAACATGTAGTAAAAATTTATGTGTTTTTCAGTTGACTTTATTTGTTATGCACTATTTTGATCTAAATAAAATGACCCACAGTAGCCATAGTGATCAAATATAAACATTAAAACTATTGTAATACAACTGCAATAATCTCATCAAAAATCATAACAGGCAAAGAGTTTGAAAAACAATTTTCTGTTATAAAGGTAAAAAACATAAATAACATTATTAGAAATATTACTACTAAAATCATAAAAGCAATTGTGAGTTGTCTTCCATAGAAATATTCTGATTCAAGATCAGAACCAAGTTTTGCTTTTTTTTAATCTGGTTGTGAGTTAATCATGTTCATTCTTGCACTGACCAATCATAATAATTATATAAATATTTGATTGCTATGAAGACTGGATGGTTTTGTTAAAATAAATGAATTTAATGAAGAAATCACTTATTTATTCCTTTTTGTTGAAATATTGATTACCATTTAGTTGATTTTGTAAAAAC
Source organism: Ascarosepion bandense (assembly GCA_037127315.1). Taxonomy (NCBI): domain Eukaryota; kingdom Metazoa; phylum Mollusca; class Cephalopoda; order Sepiida; family Sepiidae; genus Ascarosepion; species Ascarosepion bandense. The sequence continues at coordinate 2,177,946 of JBBBDQ010000578.1, forward strand.
AAAAAAACAAGTGAATAATGATTTTACCTCGAGTGAAAAACTCTATTCATTGTCTTATACAGTTATTCTATAATCTATCTTTGTTTTAGGACTTCTGAATATAGTTAATACTTATGGATATATACTTTGACTTCCCACAGGCTTTTAAATTGAGACCTTGTATATGTTAAAATGCTGGGTGTGTTCATAAGTTGCCAAGTTACATCGACTTTTGTCACAAACATCAGGTTGTACCACTGACTCTACCATTCATGCAATAAGGAGGTATTACCTTGAAGATGATTTCCCAATAACTAGGTTTATACTTATTTTGAATTTTCAGCCCCTGGTATTTTTTAGTTATTTCATAACCCTCAGGCTACTAAGTATGCTCAGTTGTTATGAAATACGAATCCTTCTATATGGCATTGAATGCTGAACAATTTTCTCACAGGTGGAGAGGAGATTTGAGGTATAAGAATATGCCTGAGAATAAAATAGATGGAACATGACAGCAATGAGATTTAAAGGAAAATGCAAACAAAAATAAAACTTGTACTTAGAATCAGAAATAAACAGTAGACATTTCTGGGACTCATGAGGAAAGAGTGCTTGTAGAGTCTGACACATTAAAGGTAGAAAAATCAGAGAGAAACAGAAAATAACAAACCAAACAAACTTGTGTAAATGGGCGGCAGAACATGAACAGAGAGGAATAGTAAAGGGTCAAGCATTGCTTTGTGCTAGAAAGGACAGGAAATCGTGGAGAGCCATGGTTATCCATGCCCTGAAGAGACATAAAATATTGGGTACTGTTTCTTTTTTATAAAAAATAGGGTTTTTTTTTCTATTAGAAAATCAATGTCTAGAAAATAGTGAGAGTAGGAGGTGACAAGATAACATTTGTTATTGTGAATCTATGCTTATTGAAAGTTAATCTCCACAAATTTGATTACCACTGATGGCTTAAAAAATGTGACTGCTTATTTTTGGTTTATATTTTTTTAATCTGATATACTCCATAAATATGACAATGCCTATAAAGTTAATAGAAATACAGTAGGGCCTTGTAGTACGAGTGACCCACCATTGTCCTTTATGAGCCACCATTCGTAAGAATTTTTATATTGTATGATAAGTGAAAGTTTCTAGTATGAACAACTGTTATACACAGTGGCAGTCAGTGATTGCGGTAAAGAGAGGCAATCAATTTCAAAGAAATAGCATGTTTTATTATGTTTTATTGTTGTTAATTTTTTCTAACTTCACTTTTTCTGCTTAAAAAGCTTTTGGGTGGTTTTTAGGGGCTGGATGGAATGGATTAATTTATTTTATTATTAATTTCAATGGGAAAAATTGCTTTGTAATACAAATAAATTGCAATACCAGCTCAGTCTGGGAATGAATCAAACTTGTACTGCAAGGGCCTAAAGTATATGACAGGAAAAATGTTTCTTTCATTCAATTTTTAGTACTTGTATTTCACAGTTTGTAAAAGTTTCCAGTAAAACAACTGTTTTTTAACTGCATATTCAATGTTTATTTTTTTTAAAGAAATGCTGGGAACATTTGCACATATCTTGCAATTCATTTATAGTAATTTTGATTCTAAGTGGATGCACAAAAAAATTTATTTGAAAGTTTGACAGTTAAAAACTCTCAACAAATGTGGTAAAATGTCAAAAGAGGGGAAAATATTGAATATATCGATTTTGAGGACATAACCACAAATCATTTTATTTAATAGTAAATATCTGTTATTTTTTCTTTCTTTGAGCAATCGATAGTTTATAAACATCCTTTTTCCCAAATCTTATAAACCATTTAATTTATCAGCTGTCAAACAATAAATGACTTTTCTCCCATTATTCTATATTTAATGAGTTTGCAAGAAAAAGCTATTTTCTTATCTGCTCTTTTCCGACCATACAGAAGCAAAGGAATTACCAGTTAAATATTGATTATCTAAGTGCAGACAAGTTACTGTAATTTCCCATGAGATATTGCAAATGAGATGTTCCACATGTCATCCACATGATAGTAAAAGAGTCGATGATGTACCCAACTCTAAATCTTATTTATTAATTGGACACTTGAGATATGAAGTCATCCAACCAAAATCTTCAGGAAGATAAGAATATATAATAATACTAGTGGCTCAAAATCAGTTTCTGATTAAATGCAACATATTCATGAATCTTTGTACAAATATTGCAAATTTTGTTGGGAGAAGTGAACCGCTTTATATTCTTCATACATTGCTAACCCAAATGTTTTGGTCAATCCAATCTTCTCTATTTGTCAAGTGGCTATTTTGTCAAAAAAGAGAAAAAATTTTCTTAAAAATATGATGACAAATTATAGATTATATGTATCTGATAAGGTTGATTAGCTAGAAGGTGTCAACTGGAAGTACCAGCCGGAAAGTGTAGAAATGTTCAAAATTTGAAATGTTAACGATAACTCTTATTATTATAGCATAAAATAGTGATATGCTTCCATTGCTTAATTTGCTTATCCAAAGAAGAGGAATCAAGTACGGAAGTTTAAATATCTAGGAAGTATTTTAACAGAAAATGAAAAATGTGACATCGAAATCTGAAGTCACATCGGAACAGCAAAGGATGTCTTCTAAAAATTAAACCAGAATTAATAAACAAGAAAAAAGAGTGAAAAAGAATAATTGAAAAATGAAACTTTGATGATTCCTTAAATTGCTCACTGTTGTTAGTGGAATTTCTACTGATTTACACTATTTACATCCTTTGTACTGCTGTTTACATCTCTATTGCCATATTCACATTTCAGCCATTGTATGCTTCGACCTTCTTCAGGTGATATATGTTGGAATTTCAAACCAAGCCCTTTTAGTCCACAGGGGTAGATTGTTCTAATTCCACATGCTATACCTCTTCTTAATATCTCAATTTCAGTTAATTCCCTTTAGTAACTCAACTCTCCAAGATTTTTGTTTCCTCTGCTGTGGCCAGTTATTGAACTCACAGCTCTTTGGGTCAAGTCACTTTTTGAATTACTTCACTTTCATTCACTGGGCCATGTGCATTCAAAATTCCAGTGTATGTGATATACACTGGAATTTTGAATACACTAAAGAAGGTTGGAGCGTACAACAACCAAAATGTTACAATACCACATCACAGAAATATAGACAGATATTCTACTGATTTGTATTTTATTTTATTTCTTTCTGTTTCTTTTAGCTTCAAGATATTGAAATATGCAGTTGTGGAAAGGACTAATCCAGTTTGCATCTAATTTTTTAATCTTAATTCAAGAGTTTCTCATAGTCCTGGGTATGATGATAAACTACATCTGGCAGCAAGACCTCTGATCAGTAGATTGGAAGTTTTGAGGAGTGTGGAACCACTTCTTAATTACTGCTGTTTCCAGGTTCACCCAAACCTGGAGTGGTTGCACCTGTTTGGGTCCCATCTATGGGCAAATAATGACCCCCAAACAAAAACGAAACCTTTTGAAAGCATAAAATTACATTTTTATAGTAAAAATACCAGCAATATATTTTTTAAATAAAAATTTTTACTAACAATACTAATTTATATTAAAACTGACTAATTTATACCTATTTATAGTCTGTACCTATTTATAGTCTGATCATAAATGCCCATAATGATTGATGGGTTGTTAAACTTAAACCAAACCAAACCTATTTATAGTAAAACTGACCAATAATACCTATTTATAGCAAAAATGACTCATAATACCTATGTATAATAAAAATGACCAAGAACACTGATTTATAGACCAGCAATAATTTTTTCTGTAGTTGAAAGCATACAATTGCACTTAAAATATTTAGATTTTGGCTTTAAATAACCTATAGAGGTTGATATGCAGCTAAACAAAATCAACCAATCAGCAAGAGTTTCTGAGACTTTGATAAAAAAATTGATGAGATTAGAATTAACAATCAAAGACCGTAAACAAGGCTTATTTTACAAAGACATTGTTTACATCTTGTATAGTGAAATTTTCATGTTTTTAGTTTGTATCATATTATAGATGATGTGTGGGTGACTTAATTATTAACGGCAAAAAATCATATAAGCAATCCAAATTCATATTTTAAACTGAAGCAGTTTGTATTTCCTTTGTATTCATATCCATGGGAAAAGCATGAATCCATTTATTAATTTGTTTAGCTATGGATAAAATAGTTGGATAGACTAGATGCTCTAGCCTTGAAGAAGGACAATTCTGAATTCAAAAGCAGGACTAAAGACCCTTAAAATTTCCTTGGAAATGGATGAATACACTCTCTTCAACCAACTATGGATAAAATAGTTACTCCATCTAATAAAATCTACTTGCTACAGAAAGAGTTGCAGGATTATTGGTATGGTGTGTTCTATACATGTTTACAAATAATACTTTACTGATGTAAACAATAAAAAATATTTATTTTAAAAAAGGTTTACTTATAAAGGAAACACAAATAAAAAATAAAACACTGCTGACATCAGCTTCTGATTTTTTTTATATAATCTGGATAAGTATACATGCAAATATGTACAAGTATGCATTCATGCAATCATAATACCCACACTCATGCATGCACACACACATATGTATGTATTTTTATTATACAACAAAGAGATTTTTACATGAAAAAGTGACATAATGAAAATAATTATTTAAAAAAGTGTCATGAATTAATGTTAAAATAACATAACATAATACAAAAATATGAAAAAAATTATGTTAATGCTTAACAAAATTTTGTTGACTTTTGACATGGCACATTAAAGTGAACAGTATTACCTGAGTTTTCTGAAAGTATTTCAGCATCAGCTGAAGTCCAGCCACAGCCTTCTTTTTGTAGTCACTGCCAATGATTGGCAAGTCACTAATCAAGCATCAAAAACATGAAAACAAACCATTTATGACAGAAAAATGTAAGATAAAGGAGAAGTATCAAAGAAAATTAAGTTGATTTTCACTAAAATTTATCATAAAAAATCTATGAGTGTAGAAGAACACAAAAGATCTGATGAAAATGAAATTATTACACAATTAAAAGAATAATTTGCAGATTGTGAAAAGGGGTTCTAAAAGTACAAATTTTGTCAATATTTCTTAAAATCTGGAGTATCCAAAGAATTCAAATGGAATTTAGTACCACAGCATGCAAGACAAGCCAATAAACTTGTAAATGAACAAGGAATATTAACTCTACCAAATACATGAAAATGTAGAATACTAGAAAAGACAATTGATGAAGTTGTGCTGTTTTACAAGCGTGAAGAAATTAGCAGTTATGTCTGAAAATATGACAATATAAGACTGTCTTAAAGAATAATAGGAGAGTTCAGAAACAAAAGTATCTTGTACTGTATAAGCTAAGAAAGGTATACCATATGTTCAATTATTTAAATAAAATAAATTCAAACAGAATAAAACATTTAAATGATGATTTTATCTATAAAAAGTGGCTATCAACTGATGGGACTTCACTGCAAAGTATATCACAATTTACAGAAGAATAAATATATAATATTGATAATATATTGATCAATATATAGAAGTATCAAAATCTACAAAAGAATTTATTGAAACTTTTTGTTCAGGCCTTCAAACCTTGAAAAAGCAAAATTTCATTGCTAAAGAAAAATCAAAATTTTGTTTAATAAGGAAACTACTTTGATGGATGGGGGATGTCATACTTATTGCAAATTTTTCTGAGAATTATTAATTCATTTTGAAGGATGCTACACAACGCTTAAGACACATTACATGCAGTTATGTGGTTATTTCAGAAATGACAAACAGTTGAAACATATTAATATTGTAATATATCAAATTGTTTCAGGCATGACACAGTAGCAGTTCATTTGTTCCAAAGAAAACTTATAGAATTACTGAAAAAAAAAACAACTTAGTTTTAAAAAAAATGCAGAGTAGCACATTTTTTGCTCCATCTCATGGGGAAGATCATGTGATGGGTTAAGTGGCACTATTAAGAGATTAGCAGCAAAGGCAAGCCTGCAGCAACCCTATAATGAACAAATAATGACACCAAGACAGTTGTTTTATTTTGCAAGAAAAAAAACATTTCAAGCATAAACATTTCGTATTCTTCCACAAATGAGTGAAGAAATGAAGCAGAAATTTTAGAAGATATATAAAAAAAATGTCTCAACAATGACAGGAACTCAAAAAGTACATAGTTTCATTCCTGTGTCTCAGGAAAAGGTAGAAATAAAAACAATGTCAAATTGAGATAAAAGAAAAATAGTTAAAATTATAAAATGGGACATTATAGAGTTTGAAAATATTAAATGATTTGTTACAGCAATCTATGATAGGAATTGGTAGTTAGAATGTTTGCTTGAAAAATATCCTGATAATAAAGATGTAAAATTGACATTTTTGCAATCAAAGGGCTTTTCCCCATCTTTCTGTTATCCATTACATTCAGATATATTAATTTTAAAATATTCTGGTATTTTTTAGTTTAGTTAAAGTTTAGTTTAGTTATTAAACTGACACTAGAAGAATTTTCAAAAATTGAGATGGAAAAAGTTTAAAATATTTTAGGAAAGAGAATTTCTTGAAATAATCTGAAATAAAGATACAATCAAGCTTGGTTATCACAAAAAACTGAGTGAAAAAGTAAGTAGTTTGCATGTCCAAATTTTTATTTTCTATTTAAATATTTAACTTTTCAACTCCATAGTTCAACCTCATCTCACTTTTGATTGAGCAACATTGACCCATCTACAATCATATTGTTTAACTTCCTATAACCACCCCTCTTTCATTTTCTGAATAACCATGAATTCATCTTATATTTTCTATAATAAATAATTTTCATCATTTATTTTTAAAATATCACCTGAAGAAGAACAATATTGTTCTGAAACATGAACATTTTTGTGTAGTGATATACTGCTTTTAAACAATTGTAATAACAAAATTACAATATATATATATATATATATATATATATATATATATATATATATATATAATCAATAAAAGTACAAAAAAAAGGATGTATCTCATTGACCAACTCTAGAGGTTCACATCAAAACAGTTATCAGATGCTTGATAAATTGTTGAAATTCTTATCAAATCTCATATTTATATTCCTGAAAAAAAATCTAATTGTTAAAATTAACAATTAGATTTTTTTTCAGGAATATAAATATGAGATTTGATAAGAATTTCAACAATTTATCAAATATTAAAATTTATAATTTTAAAATTATGATTTGCATTTGCTCAGAGTAGTAAAAATAACAATTTTATTTTCTCTGATATGCTAAAGTATTTAGCAAGTGAAAATAAAATGTGAAGAAGGGAGATTATAGTGTGTCAGTGTAATTCTGATCATTTCTGAAGTTTTTTTAAACTTTTATCAACTTTCAAATGAATATTTACTTGCAAATAAAGAAATGGTAGAAGGTTTTAATTATATACTGCATTTTATAAATTTAACATTACCTCAAAATGCGATCATTGATAATATTAGGTTGTCCCAAAAGTTAGTAAACACTTGCGAAAAATTGAATTTTTATGCAATTTTGCGTTTATATTGTTATAATGATCTTCATTTTGTATTCCAGATGGCAATTGATAAAATTGATCTGCGAGTTTTGATTACTGCTGGAAGTGAGGTCTTTCAACCAGAAAAGTTGCAGAAGAGATTTGTGCTGCCGAAGGTGAAGGAACAATTACATATGTGGCAATCTCAAAGTGGTACAAGCGTTTTGATTCTGGCGACATGAGTCTTGAAGATAAGCCTCGTTCAGGACGGCCATTAAAGTTGGATGATGGAGACTTGCAAACTGGGTTGGACATTGCGCCTTCATCAAGCACTTGAGAATTGGCTGATGAGCTTGGAGTTGGCAAATCGACAATTCACCGACATTTGAAGCAACTTGATTTTGTTCACAAAAAGCCACGCCAAGATCCACATGAACTCACCGAAGCACAAGCCAACAGACGAGTTGAAATTTGCTGTTAATTGCTCAGCAATCCATTGGATGAGCATTTTTGGAAGCACATTGTGACATCCGACGAGAAATGGGTCTATCTGGTACAGCACAATCGAGACAAGCGATGTGTTCAGAAAGGGCAAGAGACATCGTCGGTTCCAAAACAAGATCAATTCGGCAAGAAAGTCATGTTGTGTGTTTGGTGGAACTTTGAAGAAATTGTGCATTTTGAGTTGGTTCCAAATGGTCGTGCTATCAGTGCCAAACTTTACTGTCAGCAACTTGAGCAGGTCTACGAAAAGTTGAAGCAAAAGTACCCGGCTCTGATCAACCGAAAGCGCGCTTTTATGCAGCAGGACAATGCTAAGCTACACACCACCAGGAAGACCAAAGACAAGTTTGAAGAGCTGGACGGCACTGAGGTTCTGCCACATCCAGCCTACAGTCCTGACTGTGCTCCATCAGATTATGGCCTTTTCCGCTCAATGCAACACTTTCTGAAGGGCTGCCAATTCGACTCGTTTGATGAAGTCGAGGAAGCATGTCAAGAATTCTTTGATTTGAAGCCGGTTGAATGGTACTTTGACCAGATTCGAAAGCTTTCAGATCAATGGCAGAAAGTCTTGGAAAATGATGGTCTTTATTTTGAGCAATAATCTTTGTTGTTTTTGCGAGTAAAATTTCAATTTTTTACAAGTGTTTTCTGGTAACTTTAGATTACTTGGCGAATTTTTGCAAGTGTTTACAAACTTTTGGGACAACCTAATAATTAAGATTATTTTTCAAAAATGTCATTCATCTAAATAATTAGATTTGGGAAATAATTCTAGGACAATATTTTCGATTTATGTAGTTTCAATAAATTGTTAGCTTTCTTGATTAATTTAAATTTTATGTATTCTTTATTTATGAAATTTTAAAGTAATTGATTGATTGATTAGTTTTATAGCACATCAACCCAGGTAGATCATTTAATGCTGAGGTTTTCACGTGAATAATTTCAGTTATTTTTTGGGGGGCATAGGGGAAAAATTCCTTTGATTTCATTTTGTTTTTTTTTTCTTAGGAATTGTAGATTGTATAAAATTGGTTGCAAAACAATATAAGTAAGCAGGTTTGGTAAAGTGTTTTTTTTCTTTTTTCTTGTAGAACATAATTTCTTCAATAGAATTTATGATATTACTTGGATCAGTATTTTCAAATAGGTCCTTTAAGTTATCTGATTTATAGCATTTATTTTTGGGCTTGCTGAAAGTCATAGCAATTTAGTCAGTCAGTTTAAGTGCCATATATGATACCTGGTTGGGCAATCATGTCTCTTTCAAGACATGACTGACTGGGTAGATTTTCTCACAGTAGGTTGTCATTACTTTCTGTGGTAGACTGGTTGTCAACCAAGGCTACAGAATCCAAACTGTCCTACTATTTAACCCATAGCTAGAAGAAGAAAAGACAAATTAATACCTTTCCCAAGGGAATTTTCACATAAGTGAATGCAACAAATTCAACTGGAATTCGAACTCAGTTCTCTGATTTCTAGTTTGAGCTGATATCCACTGCACCACAACTAGTATGTGTTTAACAGTGCATGATTTCTGGCATGAGGCATATACTGGTGGTTCCTCATTTTTTAGTAGATGTTGGTGGGTTATGTATGTGTGTCCTATATGGAGTCTTGTAAGTACTACTGTTTCTCTCTCCTTATGTTTCCATAGCTTGGGTGTCTTTCACTAATGATTGGTTGGATGTTGCGTAATTTGTTGCTTTGACAGTTGTTTCATAATTGCTGCCATTTTCTTTAATAGTGGGTGAGAAGTTGCTGTGTGGAAACTTAACATTTGAGGGCCATGTTCAGCAGCAATTCCTTTGCCATTTTGTCAGCTTTTCCATTTCCTTGTATGTTATGGCCTGGTATCCAGCATAAGACAGTATCTTTTTTCATATAAATAGTGTCAATCCTATTTAATAATATATTTATTAAGGGGTTTCCCAGTTTTTTATTATTTAGAGCTGTGAGAACAGATAGTGAATCTGAGAAGATGATGAATCTATCTGATTCACTGGATTCTGTCTTAAGCTAAGTGTATGGCTGTGGCTTCTGTACTGAAGATTGAGGCTTTGTCTGGCAATCATTTCTGCATTGTTATATTGTTAAGGATCCAACTCTGTCCAAGATTTTAGAGCCATTGGTGCATGTGTTTATAATTTGGATGTGCTTGTAGAACATTATGGATTTCTTCCATTTAATCAGATAAGTCCATATAAGTTTTAGGGTATTTAGTAAGCATTAGCAGTATCATAGACTGTTTCATTAACCAGGGTGGATTTTTTGAGATGGTAGTTTTATGAATTAGTGTTAGATTTATTTGAGTTTTGCTGATGTGATTTTTCATGTAAAAGCCAAAAAATTTTTATAGCATTTTCTTCTATATCAAATCAATTTTTGTATTTAGGGTTAAAAGTACAGTGGAAGGCAGGGTTAGTTGGGCAAGATTTGAGATTTGCAGTACCAGTTTTTCTTGTTTCAATTTTAATAGTGCCTCATGGGCTTCAGTGTACAAACTTTCTATGGGAGATATTTTGAAGGCCCTAATAACTAGTCTCAATACTGCATTGTGGATGAGGTCAAGGGTTTTAGGTAGAATTTCCAGGTTAATATATGAAACATGTGTATTCCAATTTAGTTTTTATTAGAGTTATATATAATTTCAGAAGTGATATACAATCTGCTCCCCAGTCAATGTTAGCAACAATGCATAGTAATTATAATGCTTTGAAGCATTTCTGCTTTATGTGTTCTAAGTGTGAGTTGTGGGGGATGAAAGTAAGTTTTTATCAAAAATGATTTTCAGAAATTTATGTTGGTCAGTATTTTCAATTTCTGTTCTTTCAAGTCCAAGAGGTGAATCATTGTGCATTTTTCTTTATTCAGATTGCAAAAGCGGATAGACTTTGTTTTTTTGGGGGAGAATTTAAAACCATTTTCAATAGTCCATCAGTTTAATTTATTTAGGCACACTTGCAGTAATTCTGCAATGTGCATATTTTTTTATCTGTAGCAGATTAAAATGTCGTCTACATATAATAAACCATCAACTCCTTGATTTAAACAATTAACAATGTTAATTTTTATGTTGAAAAGAGTGATGGACAGAATGCAACTTTGTGGAACACCTTGAATTTTTGGTCTGAGAGAGTTGATCCTAGATGAACTTTGAAACTTCTATCAGATTAAAAGTTATTTAGGAGAGTTTTGATCAAATTGGGTAATCTGCTCCTTAATCCAAGATTGTATAGCCATTTCATTATTCCGTACTATTTCAAAGGCCTTTTCTAGATCAAAGAATAAAATAAAAGCTTTTCTAATGAATGTTTCTAGGTGTGCTATGTTGTCTACAGCACCTCTTTTGTTTCTGAATCCATTCTAGAGTTTAGTAATTAACCAAATTAGTTTCAAGATACCAGTTCAGTCTTTTATTCACTTTTTTTCTTATCCTATTCCAGACTTTTTTTATTTGATATGGGAGTTTATTTTATTTATGCAATCTCTCCACAATTTTTTTCTAGCTTCTTTAATGATTCTACATGCTTTTGTTCTATTTAAATGGTATAGATTTAAATTATGGGTTGTAGGGTGAGTATTAAATTTTTGCAGTGCTGCTCTATGTAATCTTATTGCCTTTTTGCTATCTTTGTTGCATCATTGTCATCGATGTTTATTTGATTCAGCACTTTTTGGTATACATTTTCTTACAATTGCTATTAATGTTTCAGATTAATATTCAATAAATTTTTGTTGTTGTCTTTATCTGTTAGCTTTTGACATCATTGGTTTTTATATTCTCTCCAGTCTGCTTTGTCTGAACTCTTCCATATAATTGGATAGTGATCACTGACACATGAATTGTTATGTACTTGCCAACTGTAATCCATAAAAATAAAGGGGTCACACGGTGATAGGTCAATAACTGAGTACTACCTGATGCAGGGTGTAAATATGTATTAGACTTATCATTTAGTAAATGCAAGTCATTGGTGTTAATTACATTTTCCTTGGTTTTTCCTCTTTTTGCCCGAATTATCAAATCTCCATATAATATTTTGATATTCAAAGTTGCCAAATAATATGATTGGTTTTGGTGGTTGTTCTATTAGTTCATTTAGATGAGTATTTTTATGGGGTCATGAGGTGAGGTGAAAATAGAGCAGATATTAACAGGTTTTATGTAGGGTAGTTTTTGTAGCAACTGCTTGTAGATTAGTTTATATAAGTATTTTGTTTTGGGGATGCCATTTCTGATTAGGATTGATATTACCCCAGATGCCTTTTGTTGAGTGTCATGTATGTAGTTATATTGAGTATGGTTTTTATTTCTATTTTATCATTTTGTTTTAGGAATGTTTCTTGGAGGCAAATGACAGTGTAAAGTTGATTTGTTATGAATAGAAGTAGTTCATTTATGTTTGCTTTTAGGCCTCAACAATTCACTGTATAAATATTTGCATCATGCTTATGTATTAGGGTGTTGTCATGAGTTTTTGCTTGTCCAGTTTGTTTAGTGGATAAAGTGTCCATAATTTCTATGCTCTTTGGTCTATTAGAGCTATAGGATATAAACTCCTATATTTTAGAGCCAATAAGTGAAACACAAACAAGTAAGAAATGCCTACAAATAAATGTTGCTAAATTCAGTAAATATAAAAACTTCTTTTATAATTCTGCATAAACTGATCTCCAAATTAGATAAGTGGTTTCTGGATCATGAGTGGATAAAGCAGGTCATATGATGTAGAAAAGAGTTGGGGGCACAGGTTACTAAGTACATTCTCCACAAAACTCAGATTGGATTTGGAGCTGAATATAAGCCATAAAAGTGACTCATCAGAAAAAACAGGGACAAGGTCTTGGACAATGTACAAGGCCCTGCCTCAGAACATGTTATCATCGTAATGACATAAGAAGAATGAACAGTCACTTACTAGATGTCTGACACTGAACAAGACCCAATCTTGACACACATTATCATGACAACTACAGAATAAGAAAGAAGAATAATCAGCGACTAGATCTTGGCGCACATTGCCATGATAATGGCAGAAAAAGAACGAACAGTCATTGACTAGAATTTTGACAAACAAGTCCTTACCTTGACACACGTTACCATGACAATGTATGTTAGCAATAATTTTTCTCTATTGAAAAACATACAAAGCTGTGATGAAAGTAAGTCATGACTCCTCTCTTTTGTTTACTATATTTAAAATTACTGCTACTGCATGCAATCAGCCAGCAGTCACAAGTGTTTCGACAGCAACCACTACACATACACACATATTGTTGTACATACCATTTGTTTTCTTCACCTACAACAAAATCACTTTGAAATTTGCAGACTCACTTGCAATCATTACAAACAATCAAACTTTTGGTCTTTGCATGGCTGCAACAAAGAACAATAAAATTTAATAAGTAAATACATGTATCTGCTTGTATAAATGTTAATGTGATATTTAGCTAAATTTTCTTCCTTCTCTGCAAATATCATTTTGCATTATTTATAATTTTGTGTTTTATTTGTAGGCATAACACTTGGATTTTATTTTTTCCACAAAATCCAGATGAACCCCTCATGGTTTTGTTTTATGTCATGCCTTGTTCAGCAGAGGCCTTTTGTTTCTCCTTGTTTGTTTGGTCTTGTTTGATTTATTTTCCATTAGATTCTTTTGGCAATCTTTGTCTGGATGAAGACAGTTTCCTTATTTGAGGTGAGATAGAGTTTTTTTGTTTTTTTTTTTTGCTGATGTTGGTTCTACCATGGCTGATATAACCTTTTACAACACAAAATGTGACACTTTTGTTATTTCACCCTCTAATGATTCTTTGACTATGAAAATTGGAAATTGTTTTTTTCCAGATATTTCATTGTCATTTTCCATTTTAGAGTGTTCATACTGTCTCTTGGGTCATTTTATAAGAGTTAGTCATATAATTTTGTTTTTCTATTTGCCATCTGTGCTTCCCACCCATCTCAGAGTTTCTTTTAAAGGGACACTAACAGTGGGGACTAATCTTATTTGCCCTGACAGCATAGTCATGCTGAAAGTGGTTGTGAGCATCTACATTCCCCCACCATAACACATCACTCAAGAAATCGCAGGCCTAACTAATAAAACAACAACTTTTAGGCAAAATTCAATTTCATTCATCAACATAGTCTTCTTCTAGGGTGATACACTGATTCCAATGCTTTTACAACAATTCAATGCCTTTTTGTAGAATGTTTTGTCTTTGGCCTGAAAATACACCTCAATTTCCAATATCACTTCTTCAATGGAGCCAAATCTCTTTCCCTGGAGAATACTTTTGAGGTCTGCAAACAGCCAGTAGTCACTGGGGGCCAGATCTGGAGAATAGGGTGGTTGCAGAAGCAATATGAAGTGCAATTGATGTATTTATGCCATCGTTGTGATCGACGTGACACGGTCTGTTGTCTTGATGAAAGATCACTTGTTCTTCTTCATTTTGGTGATTTCTTTCTTCAAACACACCAATAATGCTATATAATATTCGCTATTGACGGTTCTTTTTTTCTCAAGGTAATCAATGAACAAAACACCTTGCACATACCAAAATACAAAGGCCAAAATCTTGCCTGCTGATGTTTGTGTCTTTGGTCACTTTGAACGGCTTTCACCTGCTGCTGTCCACTCAGCTGACTGTCAATTGGACTCCAGCATGAAGTGGTGGATTCATGTTTCATCCATTGTCACATATTTACACAAAAACTTCTTGTTGCATTGAAACAGTTGCAAACGATGCTCTGAATCATTGACACATTGTTGTTTTTGATTGACTGTGAGCAAATGCGGGACCCACTTTGAACACTGCTTTCTCATTGACAAATGTTTATGGAAAATGGTGAATACACTGCCTTCTGATATGTTCAACTCCTCTGCTATCTCATGTAACTTCAATTTACAATTGACCCAAATGAGTTTGTGGAAATTTGGGGGGTGACCTGAGCGTTCAGCCTAATTTGTGTCAGTATGACCGTGTTTAAAGTCAGAATACCACTTCTTAACCATTGTTTCCAATGGAGCAGAGTCCAAATAACACTTATTGAGCCATTGCTTTGCTTAAAAATTATTTTTTCCCATCAGAAAGTAATGCTTTATCAACACACGAAATTCAGATTTTTCCATTGTTTTGAAAATTTGCAACATTAGCTTCACTTAAATAACTGTAAGTTGGAAACTGATAATTTGATAGGGCCCAAATTTTATCATGTGCCATTTAAAGGTTAGTACTTCATAAAAATCACATAGATATTTTATTAGTAGTGCCATCTATATGTCAGGCCTGGTAATTATTGAGTAATGTGTTATCTATCCAAACATAATATGGTGTAAAGATTTGCAGCCATGTCATAGTCATTCTCTTTCATCCTAACTAGCCCTTGTCACTATATGAGTAGCCAAAACTAGGATTTGATTGGTCTGAGCTTTTCCATTCACCTGTCTATTCCAGAATGGGACTGAAATGATGTGTTGTGGAAACATCTGGTCATTTTATACCAGGTCAGGAGTCACTCAGTTACCAGGACTCTATCCCTGGGAGTGATATGTACTTTATATATTGCAATTTTATAAGTATTTTTGTATGAACAGGTAGTTTAGCCATAGAATTTTGTGTAATCAGTTTGTGGATTATGATTTTTGTTGACAGGTTAAAGGTGTCTTTTTTTTCCCAATTGATTGTTTGTATGGAAAAACTATATTATTTTTTCTGAAGGCAATATCCTAGGATCCTAGATATAAGCTAATAGGTTGTAGGCTTATCACATAAGCTGATGGTATGTAGGTAATGTTTCTTTATACAAACAGTTTTTAATCCCTCTTGCTTCCTATACTATGCTTGGTTGGAGCTTAATATTGTACCCAGAACATGGGAGAACTTGTTTTGTGAAAAAACCATCATTTAAGCCATGATTTAATGTCATGCTCCAGATATGGATGCAGTTTAACGCCCCAGCACCTTAATGTCTGGGACAATCTACAGTAATTATTTTTAGTTGTTTTTCTCACAATGGATTGCATATATATCATGATGAATCAATATTATATAAATTGTTAGCAATTCGCACAAATAGAAAAAGCAGCTGCTTAAATTTTGGCATCAACCTTGGTTCTTTTATAACCAAAGAAATTTTAGATCACCTTAACATTGTTGTTGGTTTGTTGTTTTAGTCAGGAGGAATCTCAGCTTTGTCAATGAAATAAAATATTTAAAAGTTCATGATTTCATATGTAAACATATCTGGTCAGGCACACCTGCTGTTCATCTCAGGGTTCTTGATAGGCTCCAAAGGAGAATCTGTAATGTAATTGGTCCAGACCTGTCAACTCGACTCTACCCACTTTCTCACTGGTGGGATGTAGCTTCCCTCTACAAATATTTTCATGGCTTCTGCTTCAACGAACTTAGGTCACTGGTGCTCCCTCCGCAAGAATTTTTTCAAGCAACCAGATTGGCAACAAGTTAAACCTACCAAATGCAGCCAACAATTCTACTCCAGCAGCTTCTTTTCTTGCACTTCCCGCCTGTGGAACTCCCTTCTGTATACTTACTTTCCTGATGGCTACAACCTCCAGAAATTTAAATGCAATGTCAATTCCCATTTCTTATCCACTTGATTCTAGTCCTTCCCTTGTCCTTTCTACATCAACCCATATATCTTGTTCTTTTCCTTTCTCTCTACCTTCACAACTGTCTTCACACCTGTTTTTCCATCCTTCTCTTGCCCTTTCTCTGATACCCTTTGTAACTGCTTTGTCTTTCTCTTCACTTTTCCCCTGCCTAAACTTTTACTCTCTTATGTAGCCCTCTGTGCATCAGTATTGGTACCGCCTTGCTTGATGTTAAATAATTAAAAAAAAAAAGAAAAGATCTTGATATTTATTAATAAACAATTCTAATGTCTTTCTTAGTTTCCTTAAATTTCCCTAAATCATGATGGCTTACATTCTTTCTTTGAGACTGTGAGGATGCTCAACTGAGAAAATTTAGTGGGGATGATTTTAAAATGGCAACTTTGAGGAGAAAATATTAAAGTGAGTTAATTTCTTGATTAACATTTTCATCTTAATTTTACTTAATATAATAACAGTGAAAATATTAAATTCAAAATTAAAAAAACTTATAGTAAAACATACATGACATAGAGAATTAGAAGGACAGAAATAGCAAAAAGGTGGCAGGATTTTTCTCCACTGAGTCCTTGAACCAATGTTAAAAAAATGAAGGTTTGTTGTGAGACGTTAATTCAAATAGTGTTAGAAGTTTCTTCTTTACTTGTGATTTATTAGTTGACTTTAGTAGTTTGGGAACATATTGACTAAGAGTATCAGGATAAAAAGTAACAATAATATGATAAAGCAAAGCTGGTAATAAAATAATAGTAGTTTTATCATTAAAGATCTTATCAAAAGTAAAAAAAAATAATGAATGTAATAAAAATGGATATAATTAAAAGAAGACAAGAAGAAAACTTTGGCTACAGCAGTTGGCAACAGAAAAAAAAAATAAAAACAAATAAAAGTATTATAGCATAAGTTAATTGGCTATCACTGATGAGTTAATGATCTTTGTTTTTATTAAATTAATTAAGTTTTATTTTTGACGTTATTCCAAAATATCCTGACAAGCTCTTTAGAAATAAAATTTTTAATTAACATTTAGCAAAATTTTAAGAACTTTATTTCTGATTCACAATCTGATTTTGAGAGTCACATAACGACAATACAATCATGGAACAGATATCTTTTTTTTTCTTTTTTTTTTTACAGTGACATTCACCCTGTACAAGGCCTCAAAATTACTTGCTGTAAAGGGTTAGAGAGTAAGGGGAATAGTTTATGCGGATATGTGGAGAAGATAAAGGTTGAATCTTGACTTGAACAGATAGTAGTGACTGGGGAAGCATCCCCTTGGGAGTTGATTTCACAAGACAGTAGTATGTGGAGAAGAAGCTGCTCGAGTGGACCTCCCAAACTCTCTCTGAAGGGAATACGAAGGGAATGTGAGTGATTCATTACAATGTGTGTGGCATCGCAGGTTTTAGCAGTGAAGGTCAGAACTGGTAGAACTAAGGAATGTAGTTTGTCTGAACATTTTCCATGGAAATAGCAATAGGGTTGTGAGAGGCTTGCAAAGTTTTGTCTGTGAGAAAGAGATTACAGGGTGAAAGATAATTTGTCACCCAAAATCACATGGAGAGGCTTTTGGAGCCTGACCGGCAAGTGAAGACTGGGCAGCTCCTATTCATATATAGAAAAAGTACTCCATACTCGACCTGACATGGCTCTTGTAAAGCTTGAGGATAGCAGGAGCAGTCAGGCACATACTGGAGCATTACAGAGAACCAACCATTTTTCTAACATCTTTTGTAATGTATTGTATATATGAATTTCCCTTGAGATTTCTGTTGAGTTTTTCCCAATATACACTGGGCCTCCCTGAAGAAACACTCATTCATTTTATTTGGTGGAAGTTCTGGACTCTCTCAGTGATTATAAAAAGTCACTAGTTTGGTTTGAGGCACTGAATGTGACCAGCCAGTTTTTAGCTCCATTGAGTTGTTAGGGAGAGGTCAGTTGCCAAGCTTTGGTCTTTAGGGTTTTAGAGGTGCACCTATCTATTTAAGAAAGTCTCAGTTGTAGAAAGTACATTAGATTGATAGACATGTTTCTAGCATTATTTTAACAATGTTTTGATATTAACAAAATTTAACATTATTTTGACAAACTCTTTATATTCATATAAATTTCCACTATCACTATAAAGTTGTTAAACAATTTTTTCCTAGTTTTACATGACTAAGCCACTATTTAGATAAATTTTATATTCCATCATAAAAAAATGATTCTCATTTTGGTTCTATTAATATTTTAAAAATTTTTTATGCTATCTTGTTTTATTGGAGCTTCAGACAAGTGAGAGTTGCAATGTTGGAAACAAGTGACAGTCTAAAGGTGACAAATCTAGGGAATATACTGACCTCTTCTTGATTTTCTGTTGTACTTTAGGACAGGTTTTGTCATGCAACAATCCCTAGTTGATTTCATTATTCAATAAATACATAGTTTAAATTCATGATCTCTTATTGAAGTCAAAAGTTTCATTAAGGTCTTATAAAGGAACTAGTTGAAAATTGTGAACAAAAGGATAAATATAAAGGATAAATATAAATCAATCACATCAAAAAATATCTTGTTTTGAATAGACTTCTGACTGGAAGACAAATTTAATGAAACCATCTAGACATGTTTTGCTTAACACACACACGAGACAAACTCTTTATTTAAATTAGGAACTGTTAAAAAAAACAAACAAACAAACAAGAGGAGATAACAAAAACTAAGAGCAGATAACACTTGACAGACTGACAGTCATTGATAATTCAACAAATTGTGCCTTCAGGGCTGGTATTCAATAAATAATTTCCTTTGCATTGCACCAAAGAAAAAGAAGAGCTTTTCTTTTCCCTGTGGATTCCATTAAGGTTGAAAGATTTAAGAGCATCTTGGAATCAATTCACTTCATTTTGGATTCTTGTAATAAGTCATTTTTTATTATTAAGGATTTCCTTCTACACAAATTACTTTTTCTGTGTTAATCAAGAAGAATATAAGTATTTAAAATTTGTTTCTCTACAATCAAGTGGAACTGTTTTTTCAAGCTTCTAAATTGTTCCCAAGACTTGTAAAACAATGTATTACAGTTGGGTGATTGAATATGCAAAAAACCTGAGTAAAATTCAAAGACACTTCTTAAATTTCCTTAGTATTCTGCTAAGAAAAAGTAAATTCTTTTTTATGATCATGGATAAGATGCTGAATTGTATGCTGGAGTTTTGGGAAATTAAAAAAATAAACTTGGTACTGTCTCTGGTTACTGAGAAGTAAATGAATGTCGCAATTATCTGTTTATGCTACTAAATCTCTCTTACATGTCAGTGACTCAACTAAAATGATGAGATAATAAAAAAGGAAATATTTTTTGCCTGTTTACTGAAGAATATTGAGTCTTTTGGTTGCTGAAGAGGCTTTTTGATAAGGACATAAATTGCCTAAAAATGGAACAATCATGTAAAAGTGTAATTCTTGTTTTTTAGATGCTTGTAGCTATTATTTGTTTAATAATACCTGTTGTTACAATTGAAACACAAGAGATTAACAGCGGTTGGTCAGTAGCAGTCTGGTAGCAAAACATCCAATATGGCTACTGTCAGATATTTGAGTCACAAACTGTTATTCTGTCGAATTCTGCAAAACTCTGAATATGCTTATTAAAATAAAAAACGTAGAGATGCCCCGAAGGAAGATTAGTCATAGTAGTGATTTACACAAACAACATTGTGGGAAGTTTGTTATTCCAAAAGTTGAAATTCATGAGGTTCCAATTATGCACATTTAGGACTTCCTGGGAAGAATTTCAATAGAGGTCATGTTGGGAAGGGTTTCAACATAGGTCATATTGGAAACTGCTTCTTCATTTTTGAGGTTGCACTCTTTGCTCCAGCAACTGAGAAATGTATTAAACCAGAGAATTGGTGTTGTAATAAACTGCAATAATATAAAGTGTGTGTGTATGTGTGTGTGTGTGTGATAATAAAATTTGTATTGAATCTATTAGGTAAGAGTTTCAAGATATATGATAAATATATAATGTGAATTTTAGATTATAATATCTATTTTTATCTGTAATATTTGCAATAACTCATTTAGTAGTATAAGATTTTATTATGCAACTGAAAAGTTTCCATCCTATTGTGTGTGTACACACACATACATAATAGTATGCTTATTCATATATATTATTTAATAACATTTGGCATGGGTTGTAAGAAAGAAAATCAAGTAAGAAACAAGATACTGTAAAATTATTGAGTGATGGGATCACAGCATTAGACATTGCAAAAGATTGAAGAATAAAAAACAGTTAAAAAAGAAATTAAAATATTGGTATGATAAGAAAAAAAATTAACCTTAAGAATATCAGAAAAAGAGATTTGATAAAAACTAAAATGGTAATAAGTACGAAAAGTGGATTGACCCACAAGAAAATATTTGATGAAGCTGATGTGAATATAAACAGAAATGATGCAGAATATTAAGAACATTGGCTAAAGACATTAAAGCAAAAATAGAAATCTTAAAACCCATCTTAGTTGTACTAAAAATATATCAGCAGTCTATTGTGCCTGTGTGTGTGTGTATGTGTGTGTGTATTATTTATAGTTTTGTGTATTTACACAGCAAATCTTTCAAAATGGATTTTTCAAATCATTGTTGCAGTATGATCAACAACATAAAGAAAAAGTTTACTTATACAAACATTTTCAAAGTTAATGAAAGTTTTCAATAACCTATCATCAAGTAACATCAAAATACTAAGTTCTTCAGGATGTAAGAGATCATGGCTCTCCATAACTTCTTACCTTTGTAGCTGTAAATAATATTTGTCTCCTTACTATTATTCTCAGTTCATGTTCTGACATCCATTTACACAAGCTCATTAGGTAGTTTATTCACTGTTTCCCTTATCCCTCTTTCCTTCAATATGTCCTGTGAGTGTCAAATTCTGAAAGCCTTCTTTCCTCAAGTGTCTCTAAAATTTTGTCTCTCTCTCTCAAATGTAAATACAAAGTGTCCTTTGGATTTATATTTTTCTTAAAACTGCCTTATTTACATACTCTCTTCATGTTATTATGAACATTATTTTCTATAACTCCATCTGTTGACTCATGTTTCATATGTAAAGATGTTGCTCAGCATTCACTGCTGATAATGGCAGCAGAATTTCCGAAATAAACTTAATGTTTAAGATAGACATTGTATCATCTTTGGAGAACAGTCAAAGAATATGAAAAAAAAATTATAACTATTGTATATCTTAGGTTTTTACATTCATAAACATGCACACATACCAAAAAATGACACACACAAATATGTATAAAGTCATACAAAAAATCTACAAGTATGAAAATAACAGAAAGTATCATTTTTACAGAAACAAACCAACTTAGCACTAATAAAAAATTTTGATTAGTGGGAAAGCTTTAATATTTAAATTGGTTTGTTCAATGATGACTGAACAGTCACCACCATCTTGCATATGTAAATAGTTTTTTAAGAGAATCAAGGCATGAAATGGTTATAGCTTTTGATACTTTATCTATTGCAAACAATAATCTTTGTCTTTCATGATTGACTATTGTCTATTTTCAAGATGAATATGCTAGGTGTTGTAATGAAATAATGGCTTGGATTTGGAAATCAAAGAGCTGAGTTCGAATTTCTATCAGGTTTGTTATGTTCACTTACATGCAAATCCCCTTAGGAAAAGTACAGATTCATTTTTTATGCTGGCTGTGGGTTAAATAGTAGGACTTATATCTGGAAAAATCATTGTTATTCTGAAAAAATTCTAATTGTGCAATATTCGCTTGCAAAAATAAAGAAAGGATTATTTTTAGAATCCAAAATGTTTCAGCTTTAAAGAATCCACAAAAAGGGTTGATAAGCTGTAAAAAACAAAGTCTTTCAAATGACCTATAAAAATTCAAAGTTAAGATACTTTTATCTGTTTACATCATGTAAGTGAAATATAATTCTAAATTACAGACAATATCAGTTGATAGAAAAAAAAGAATCTTTCAAAATTGAAAATGTTTCATTACAGAATTATTTCTGATATCAGTGAGTGTTCAGTTAATTGGTCATGTTCTAATTAGATTTACCTGAAATTATTAATTGTATTTTTTAATAAATGATGTTAGTTGCAAGATGGGAAATAAAGATGAAAGTAACTGATTAATGAAATCTATGATTTACTAGATGAAAAAATAAGTTTGACTGAAATTAGATTAAATCTGTTTGAGATAAAATGTTTAAATTTGAGTAACCTCTTTAGGGATATTATCAAAAATGAAAGTAATTGATTTTCTTGTTAAAAAAAATTGCGATTGATTTTAATAAAGGAATTTTTTTTTATTCCTAATCATGCAGCTATAAATTCAAAAGGGACAGCAATTGACAATTTTTCTTGAACTTCACCCATTTACAGTGTATCTGAAACAATTGAAATATTTTAAAATTTAATGTTACTCCATTGAAATTGGTTTATTATTGTTGACAAGATAACAACACATTCATTATTGACAAATACAAATGTATTTATTACAGGAAAGAGTATTATTATTATTATTATTATTATTATTATTATTATTATCTCTTGTCAAGGTTGATGGTAAGGAGCTTTTTACTGCTACTGTCTTGGTAGATAAAGTACTTATGGAAAAGTGTTTAACATTGGCTTTTTATTCACTGACTTTTCTATCATTCATTTCTAATTCATATATATATATATATCTATATATATATATATATATATATATATATATATATATATATATATATATATATATTGTGTATTTGGGCAACAATCTCTCTTTTATACAGGTTTCATTAAAAATGGCAGACAAGGTATTATCGTCAAGTTTTTATGTAATTTTTTATGCGTTCGTATAATTTTTCTTTTCAGAACTCAAATTATATAAGAATTGTCCAAAGGTTTTGTACTTTCAAATACTTTTGGCTATACTTTTAGCCATTATCAAGAATTAATTTCTTAAGTCAAATGATTAATCTAGCTTCACTGATACAGCAAAACAGACCTGTCTGCGGATGGTATATATATATATATAATCATCATCATTGTTTGACATCTGTTTCCTTGCTAGCATGGGTTGGATGGGGTTTTCTTGATGGCTTTTTTTCAGGCCACCTGATTTTGTGTAATCTCAACTTCCTTAAATCATCTTTGATAAGCTGGGTCCATGTTTTACATGGTCTCCCTATCATATATAATTGAACCAACATGAAATATTGGACCAAGTTTTACAGCTGTATGCCCTTACTAATACCAACCCGTTTTGGAGACTGGAAACTCAGTGCTTTTATTGAGACACCTTCACTAGGAAGATTACCTACCAAGGTTAGAGAATTCAACCTACACTTTTCTATACAGTAGGTGTAGAGGTTTTTTATTTTAGAGATTTCCTTCACTTAGACAAGTTGCTATCCAGGGCTAAAGACTCTTACCCAGCCTAAGCAGTTTAACATCATCCTTATATTTATGTATGTAGTGTATTTGGTCAGCAACCCCTTTTTTATAAAATTGTAATACATGGTTTTTATATCCTTCTTTTGTAAAATAAGGTTTTTTTCTGAATGTTGTGGGGTTACTTTCCTTGCTGGTCATGTAATTTGATTATTGTGCATTTGGGCAGCAATCTTACTTTTATACAAGTTTCATTACAATGACTGACAAGGTATGGAAGAACACAAAAACATTAAATAAAAAAATCAACTGCAGTATAGTAGCATTTTTGTTATTGGTATTTATAATAAAAACATTTTTCACTGATACACAAGAGCTGTCGTATTTCAGTACTATCAATAGTACCTCATCAAGTGATTTATGGTTACAAGAGTTAGAGAATGAAATATATAGAAATTTCAAAACCAAATATTACCTCATCCAGGCTATTAAGGTGGGAGTAAATGGAGTTCTAGTGGGTTAGATTTGATAAACCAATAGAAAGTTAAGTTAATGACAACAATAAACTAGATAACAACAGAAAATAATATTACCTACTAACTCCTTAATATTTACTATCCAAAACAATTTATCTGTTCTTAACAATATGAAAAAAAATTATGACCACATTCAAAACTATTATGGATTTAGTCATAACTAAAAATGTTCATCACAATAATAATTCTGAACCAGGGATATATAAAATAAACTGTCACAACTGTTCCTTACAATATATTGAAGAAATTTACTAGAAATTAAAAAAAATAAATCTATGAACACAATAAGGATCTTTTACATAACAATTTATCAAATGCATTTGTTTTATATAAAAATAAGAATATTAAAACAAATAACAGAAAGTTCTTGAGTGCTATTATTAAAAATGCAAAGTTGCATCCTGGATTTTTTCAAATATCTTCTTATTTTAAAAGATATTTAGTCTCATAACGATATAAAAAAAGAAATAATTACATTAATATAAAAAAATTCAATAACAGCATTTACACACTTTCATTTATTAGGTATTAAGTTACATTATTTAGTATCCACCATAGTTTACCTTGACTTTCAGTCGGCCCTAAAAATATTGTTTTGTATTCTTAAAAATTAAGAATACTTAACAATGTTTTACTTCTGTTTATTAAAGAATATTTTTCATTTTGTGATTATTCATAGTCTTTTTTATATCTGATTTTTCATACCCACACACATTTTATATATATATATATATATATATATATATATAGTCATCCGCAGACAGATCTGTTTCGCTGTATCACAGCTCATCAATATGCTTAGACATCTGATTGGTTCTAGTCAGGACTGAAACCCAACTGAATTGACATCAGTTGGCGATTCTACCTCTGAGCTATGGATGCTTGGTAGAGGAAGGTGGACTTTAGTGTGTTATATACAATATACAAAAACGCCAGTAGCTGAGAGTGTTCAAATTCATTACTGAATGACTGATGTGTGTGTGTGTATATATATATATATATATATATGCACACTGATTGTCCCAGAAAAATATACTCACTCTTTAAATGACAATAAATTCAATGTTTATTGACTTTCAAACAAGATTAATGGGTAAAATAAAGAAATATTAACATTTATTTGCTTTCAAAGAAGGTTTAAATTAAGTATGGAATGAAATTAAATTAACGTTTATAATTATTAAAACTGACGTCTACTATTTGTCATACAAATCTCTTTGGAGATTAGTGGAGGGTTTTAAGCAATTGTTTTTTCATCTTCCTCAATGTTGCTTATGAACATTGTGAATTGCTCCATATACTTCAAACCTTTCTTTGATGTGAACGAAAGTACATTGTATTGATGAATCTCTGTGAAACTGTCTTTGAAATTGTCTTTGCAATGTTTTTGTGTTTCCAGTAACAAATTTTCTGTTTTGAAAACCTAGTTGTTTTTTTTTTTTGTTTTGTTTTATAATTATTCCACCCTAAGCAGGGCAGGACTGCTACTGTTGGCAGGGGGTTACCGTGAGAGAAAAACAATTACAGAGGATGTCGAAGAAAGGATAAGAGATGTACTCCTGTCATTATTAGGGTGCATTGAATCTGATAAAAAGAACAAATTCAAGAAGTTATAGGAAGTCAAATAGTGTTTTTTGGGAACACTATGTATGTGTATATATCTTGAATTAAATTTTCAACTTGTCTTTCTAACTCAGAGTTTTGCAGAAATTATATCTGCTCATAAGTAAATTAAGACAGTTAAATCAAATTTATTTACAGATATCATAATATCTTTTAAAAAAGGTGATAAGCAGCTAACATTTGTACAAATCTGAGTAAGAAGATAAGACAAATATTTAATTTTATTTGTTTGCTATTAATACTCTAATTCTTAATATTAAGTACTTTAATTACAAAAGACTGCTGGACTTAAAAGCATTACCCTTCAGAAATACACCTGTCATTCTTCTATTTTTTTGTGAAACAATTCTTTTTTACACTATTTACATTGTTTAAACTGTCCTAATTTTTTTATTATATTCACAATGTTTCAGCTATTGTATGTGCTGGCTTTCTTCAGGTGACATACGTGATAAGAAAACCAGAGCGTACAACAGTCGAAACACTGAGAATATGACCATAAAGATGAGGACAACAGTCTGAACAGTGTTTTTGTATATATTTGTCCAACTTTTTGCTGTACTAGATCTATGTTACTTGAATTGTTGACACCAGATGGCAGTGTCTACTTTGTTAAGACAATGTTGAATCTTTCTAAGTTGTTTATAAAGTTGAGAAGTAAAAACCTGATTCTGTAAAATAGCTGAATGCAGTACTAATAATTTAAATAATTATATTTAAAGAGTTACACACAAATATCTTTTAATAATAATAATGACTTAACAAAATATCAATTTCATATGTGGTGTTGTTCTTTATGGCATGAGTAATGAAGTTATCTGATAAAAATCTGTATATTTTCAAAACTATGAGCTTTAAGCAAATGCACACTTTTTCAATAGAAATACACACAAACTGTAAAGAGTCATAAGTAGCCATGTGATTAATGATTCATCACCAGTTACTATACAAGGGAGTGCTAAAAAACTATCAATCAACAAAGAAGAATGATTTAAAGTGATGATGCAAGCTGTTCCAGATTCACCCCAAAGTACAATTCATCTTGGAATACGCTTTCCCTAATTTCTTTAATTCCCCCCTACACAAATTACTTATGTTTGGTCATTGAAATACAAATTTTAAAAAGTGGATAATATCTTTTCAGCATCTCCTTTGTACTTATTAAAAATATGCAACAATGTACAAGAGATGACAGAATATTCAGACTTCTTCAATATTCTTATTTTGAATTGTTAGTGATTTGAAGTCAACAATTCATTCTTATTTTTATGAATTATTTGTAGTGAAATAAAGTAATGCAGAGAGTACATGAAAGAAAATGAAAGACTTTGATTTTAATAGTTACATATAGATTTTTAAATTTATTTGTTTAAATGTTATTTTTAATGGCTGCTCATATTTGAGTTGAGACTCTGTTTTTATTATTAAACTGTATATTTATTTACTTACATCTACTGGCCTAAATATTTAAGAAATCATGTTAGAAAAATATGTATCCTCCTGCAGGATTTATACCTGCATTCCCTCAGGGAAACTGTCATTATATATATATATTATAAATTATATTTTAGAACATGTACATAATTTTTCTATATATAATTGCTATGAAGGTACAAGGTACATTGGTTTCAGCAACACCTCTAACTAAACACTCTCCCCCACCAAAAAAAAATTCCAACTGTCAATGAAATATCACCCTATCACTAAACCCCAGCCAACACCTCTTACAAAACTAAATAAATATAAAGGAAAAGGATTTCCAGTACTTTACACATTGCCTGATGAGGCATTGAGGCTTCAATGCTGAAACGAACATACCTTCGTAGCAATTATATATAGAAAAATTATGTACATGTTCTAAAATATAATTTATAATAGATAGTTACAGCTCTATATATTATATATCGAGCACTGTTTTAAATTAATGTTTTGGACGTTGTAAGAAATCTTCGTTCTGTATTCACTTGGATATATATATATATATATATATATATATTTAATTAATTTGTTCAAACATTATTTTTAATGGTTACTCGTATTTAAGTAGATACATTGTTTTCTATAATGAAACAGTATATTTAGAAAATATGCATCCTCTGGCAGAATTCAAACCTGCATCCCCTGAACCCAGAGAAAACCATCAATTGATTTGTAGTTTCTTAAATGGTTCAACCATGAAGGAATTTGCAGTTAAACAAAGCTTGAATTAAGCCTTATAAACACATAATTTTCTGATTTTTATGATATTCATAATAATATTTGTCATAATATTTATAAGGCTTAATTCCAGCTTTGTCTAACTGCAAATTCTTTGTCTAAGACACATTAGATCAATTTACAGTTTCCTCTAGACCTAGGGGACACAGGTTCAAATCCTGCCAGAGGGCATATATCCAGAAGATATATATAAATATACTGTTTAACTATAAAAAACAGCATATCTACTCACATACAACTATCCATGAATATAATGTTTAAACAAATAAATTAAAAATATGTCAGAGTTAATCCATTTTGTAACATTTTATAAAATAAATTTGTCTTTGTTTACATTAGGATACAAAAACAGAGCAGGTGTGAATATTATAAAAAATCAGGAAAATATGTGTTTATAAGTCTTAATTCAAGGCTTCTCTAACTGCAAATTCCTTCTTGGTCTGTAAGTGTTATGGAGGAAGAAAATGTCAATAACAAACACGGATCAAGGCAACAAACATAACCAGTGAATGAATTGTGCTACTGGGATGACATGACTATAAATATTTAGTATATAAAGCACTCAGACAGAAGTTTGAGTGTGTTCTGTGTTCTGTGCATCATTCCAGTGTTTTGTATCATTGAAGAGACTGTTTCTGAGAGAATTATTCCGATAGCATTTTGTGTATTGTTCGAAGGATTCATTTACTATGTTGACTTTAAGCAAAGATACCAAAATATTATAACTCACTAATAGCAAGTTACCAAAAGTTTCCTTCAGAAATGTTATGAAAAATTAATGTTATGAAAGTGATGACAAAGATCTTGTTTTAAACTTCAAGGGGACTGCAGAGAAAAAAAAATGTATCCTATATATAGTAATTGAAATAGATGAAATGAAATCAATCATGCTTCAAATCTTGGTACTGCAAAAGCAACAGCAAAAACTACAGTTACAACAAAAAGACCAACATGAATGGCAATTTCAGTTACGAAAACAACAACATATGTTTTTTGAATTGTTGTTTAAGAAAACTGTGGAGGAAAAAAAGGTCTAACTCATACACTCTAGACGCTATTACGAATTTCATTAGCAAGTTTGTATACAACCCAGACAAAGGAATAACTTTTCAAACATATTACAGAAGATACGAAGGGATCTTCGAAAAGGATTGTTTGAACTGAAATGACAAAAAGAAAGTTCGACTATTATTGAGAAAATTGTCCACTACTGAACATGAAAAATACATAAATTTTATTTTGCCGAAACAACCAGGCGAGATAAATTTTGAAGAAACAGTAAGGATATTATCAAAATTTTTGGAGATAGAACCTCATTATGTAATGCACGGTAGAATTATCTAAACGTAGTAAAGTGTGATGATGATGATTTTGTCACCTAAGCAGCAGCAGCAGTTGCCAATCGAGACTGTGAGAAGTTAAATGAGTTAATCTCCAGCTCATTTAAATTTCTGATATTCATTCAGGGTTTAACTTCAAATAAGGATGCAGGAATAAAATCCAGGATTCTGACTCAACTAGAAATGAATTCAAAATTAACTCTCCAAAATTAGCTGAAGAGTTTGGTAATTATAAAACTTGATACTGCAAGAATTGAGGAGAGAGATATTTCACATAGTCATAGCATTTGACCGTTTAAGGAAAAAATAGATGTTATTCAACTCCTAGCAAAACAGTAAAAAAATATGATAAACCCACCTCAATACCTATTACTTGCCACAGCTGTTGTGGTTAGCATTTTAAGAGTGATTGTTTCTTTAGAAACAAAAAATGCTACTAATGTGGAAGATTAGGACAAGATTACTTGTTGCAAATCCCAAAAATGGAAGAGAAACAAAAAGTATATCAACAAAGTTTGGCTAAAGTCAACAAGCGGAAAGAAAAAATTTGCAAGACTTCGGATAAAACATCTACAAAGAGAAAATTTATTTTTTTCCTGATATAAAAATAAAATTACAACTAGATACTGGGTCTGATATTGCTATAATTAATGAAAAAATTGGGTAAACCTAGTTTGACTTTGAAAAAAGTTGCTTGTGGTGTTTCAGTTAAGAAATTCATTTTTTAGCTGAGTTCACTTGTAATGTTTTTTGTTGGAAAAAGCAAAGAAGCAGTAGTATTCCTGTTAAAAATACAACAAATTTATTGGGAATGGATGACATTGCCTTATTTAATCATTAGGACCTGCCAATCAATTCATTCTGTAACCAAGTAAATATTGTCACCACAAGTACTATTACAGCAATGAAAAAATTCAAAACTGAATTAAAAAGATTTTTCAGATTGTCTTGGCATGTGCACCAAAAGAAAAGGCAAATTTTGAAGTCAAAGAAAATGCTATACCAATATTCAAACTGTGTGGCATTAGATCTAATCAATAAGGAATTGGAAAGGCAAGAAGAATTAGGAGTTTTCCAAAGTAGATTACTTTGAATAGGCATCCCCAACTGTCTATGTAAAGAAAAAGAATAATAAAATCTGTGTATGTGCTGATTTTTCAACGGGGCATAATTGAAAGCTTACAAAATTATAATTACTCAAGTTTAGAAGAAATTTTTGTCAACAAAATGGGGGAAATTTTTTTCTAAGTTAGACTTGTCAGATACCTACCTATAAATACTAGTAGAAGGAGAGTATTCGAAATTACTATCAACACTCATAAAGATCTATATAAATTCAATCGACTTCCTTTCAGGATAAAGGTAGCACTGATCATTTTTCAACAAACTCACTGGGTTAGATTGTGCGCAAACATACCTGGATGACATACTGATTAAAAGTGAAACTAGACCTTACATGAAGTAAAAAAAGTATTTGAAAGAATAAAAAATACAGGTTACAATTCTATGAAACAAAATGTGTGCTATGTCCAGAATAAAATTACTATAGAATTCTTGACAAAAAAAGTCGATGACCAGATGCTGCCTGATCAATTTAGTACAATTGCAAGCATTTTTAGGCTTTGCAAACTACTACCATGTGTATATATCAAATAAGCATGAGTTAACAGCCCCTTTAAATGTCTTGTTAAAGAAACACACTAAATGGATTTGGACAGAGAAGTGCTAAAGTGCATTCAAAAAGATAAAAAAGTTCTAACATCTGACTTATCACTAACACATTTTGATCCCAAATGAAACATCATTGTTGCATCAGATGCAAGTGATTCGGGGATTGGAGCAGTAATATTACATAAATTTGATGATGGAACAATTAAGCCAATGGTGCATGCTTCGAGGTCGTTAATAGCTGCTGAGAAAAACTACAGCCATATCGAGAAGGAAGCTTTGACTACAGCATTTCTCTTACAAACTGACCAACATCTGTTAGTGTCTCTATATGGTTCAAAAAGAGTGTGTTCCCACATATACAGCAAAGAAACTGCAATGTTGGAGAACTATACTACTAAATTGCAACTATAAAATGAAATCTTTAGCATTGAAGAAATTAAGTCATGCTGATCGACTGTCACTCTAAATTATGAAACTTGATGAAACTTGGTAAGCAACTTAAAGGTACAATGATTGCGGCAATAAAGACTGAAAATGAAAGTAAAATTGTCTTACATAATACTGTAAGAGAGTTGCCTATAACTCTGTAAGAAAGAAGGCGTAAGTCGTAGAATGATGACTTCATATTAAAAATGAAGGATCAAATTGCATGTAAAGTCAAAAACAGAAAGGTAAATGAAAGTAACGCATTTTCAATATGTGTTAGTGTGCTGAAGTACGTTGTAATTGATGACTTGTAATTCCAATATCATTGCAAAAATGCATGTTAAAGGAATTCCATGTAGGCCATCTTAGAATTTCTAGGATGAAATCTCTAGAGAGATGCTACACTTACTAGCCAAAAATGAATGAAGATATACAAAACTTTGTTAAATCATGCAGAGGTTGTGCTCTGGCAGTGAAGTTTTAAAATTCAACCTTGGCCAGAAACAAACATTTTGTGGTCCTGATTACATCTAGGTTTTGTTGGGCCATTGAATAGAGCATATTTTCTGGTGGTGGTCGACAATTATACCAAGTGGCCTGAATTATTGAAATGTAGAACACCAATTACCACAGTAGCAATAAATTTCTTGCACAAAAGCTTTGGAAGGTTTGGTGTACCTGATTCCATTGTGTTGGACAATGGAAGGCAGTTCACATCTAGTGAATTCAAGTCATTCTGCAAGTTCTTACAAATACAACATATATTGCAACACCCCTGCATCAGACAAGTGTTCCACTTTGTTGACATGTTCTTAAAAATCAGAGTCCAGAGAGAGTCAGCTCAAAAAGGGAGGTGTTATGTAGGTAGAAAGTGTTGATATTGACATGTGTGGTTGAACACAGAGCACCAAGCAACAAATGTAACCATTAAAGAAATTGTGCTACTGGAATCATATGACCATATATATTTAGTATATAAAGCACTCAGACAGAAGTCTGAGTGTGTTCTGTGTCGTGCATCATTCTGGTGTTATGCATCATTGAAGAAATTGTTTCTGAGTGAATTACTCAAGAGAATTATTGTGAGATCATTATTGTGTATTATTTGAAATATTTATTTAGTACGTTGACTTTATGCAAAGATAATAGAATATTGCTAATAGCGAGTTACCAAAAATTCCCTTCAGAATAACGTTATGAAAAACTAATGTCATAACTAATGTCAGATCAATTGACAGTTTCCTCTAGGCAACTTTCTTAGATATTTTCAAGGGGGTTTTCTTTTTGGTTTTGTTGGTTTCTTTTCATGTTTTGACTTTTTAGATGTATTTTTTTTTGTCTTATTTTGACTACTAGTAGGAGTGTTTATCTGAAGCTTTCACATGTTGAACATGGCAAGGTGAGGTTCATATATATATATATATATATATATATATATATATATATATATGCTGTTGTAGAATAAAATTGCAACAGGTTTCAATTTACTTGATTAAATGCACAGGTAATCTTGTTAGATGACTGTAAATACAGCACAATACATGTACAGTCTCAAAAATAAGAGATATATTAACAATATTAGAACACTCTATATCCTCTTTTGACAGTAGCACAAGCCTGTACTTTGACATGCACATGATTGTATGAATAGTAAACCTCATTCTGTGATACATTATTCCCAGCAAGAATTGTAGGTTTACTGGTCAGAGATGTTGCAAGACATCTTAAAGAATACGTTGAGTAGCACAAATAGGCATTATTCTGAGTGTAGGCATTAGCTTGCTGCAACAGTAGATCACCTTCTTGTTGCAGAATTGGCAGCAGAAAGGCTCTAACAATATTCTTGATGTACATGATGCTGTTCAATTTTCTTTCCACAAACATTGTAGACAAGCAAGAGTTGTAATTTATAGCATCCCATACCATGATGCCAAGGATTGGTCTTCTGTGTTATCTGCAAATACACACAGAAAGAGGTCCTTGTCTAGGATCCAAACACTACAGTAGACCATTATTCCTCCAGGTTACTTTTGTGTAGCAATAGTGTTGCAATTTAAGTGGAATTCTGATTAGAGACACATGTGCTTATAATACTAATACTGAAAAATAATTCTCAACAGTTTGTGTTGATATTGCAAGAACAACATTTGCTCTGATTTGTCATATGGACAAAGTGCAGTCTACCACTGCTGTTCTTACAATTGATTTTGGTGAGACTCTGTACTATATGGCCATCCAAAACCTGGTCTATAGGTGGAGGAATTTTTACTTCACTGCTGTTAGTATCACTGATGCATCAATGTTCAACATGCACATTAATTGTCTAGAATAACCTTGAAAAGGCTTACAAATCAAGATCCTCTTAAATATCAGCATATACATGTACATGACAACTGTTTAAACTAGAAATTTTAATCACACAAAATAATTGCAGTATACAACACCATCTAAAATTAAAATTTGATCAAAATATCTTCTATTCACTAGCACAAACGTATTATGTCCAAGTTAAAATCAGCATCACTCTTCAGGGTGTTGTAATTTTCATGTATACCAATATGAATGTGTGCACACATATGTACATGTATATACAGGTGTATATTATTAAAGTGCAACATAAATTTTCATGAAATTTGAATTTGTTAAATAAACTTAACAATACCCAAAATTCCTCCATCAAGAAATAAACTTTTCATTTTAGATTATGTTTTCTTTCTTGAGGAAATGATTTTTCCACTTAAGTTCTTAAAACTTTTGCATGGAACATTGCCCAAATAAAATCCATCAATGAAATTATTTAGAGAATTTTGAGGGAATACATAGGGAATGAAATGGCAATAGAAATCTGTTAAAGTGGCAAAAGCTTAATTATTTCCTTATTTTGTTTATAGTTTTCATGTATAAAATTATTTTAAACAGGGTGACAGAATACAGCTTCATACCTTGTAATTGTCTTTATTACACTTTCATTAAGAAGAAAAAGTATAAAAACTTCATACATTGTAATTGCCTTTGTTAAACTTTCAATATGAAAAGAAAAAATAAAGCTTCATACCTTGCAATTGACTTTTTTACACTTTCATTTGGAAGAACAAAAATATAGCTTCATACTTTGTAATTGTCTTTGTTACACTTTCATTTGGAAGATCAAAATTAAAGCTTTGTGCATTTTAATTGTGTTTTTTACACTTTCATTTAGAAAAACAAAAATATAGTTTCATACCTAGTAATCGTCTTTGTCACACTTTCATTATGAATAACAAAATATAGCTTCATACCTTGTAATTGTCTGCGTTACACTTTTATTAAGGACAAAAAATAGCTTTATACTTTGTCATTGTCTTTGTCACACTTTCAAGAAGAACAAAATTATAGAAACCTTGCAATTGGTTTTGTTACACTTTCATTAAAAACAAAAAATAGCTTCATTCTTTGTAATTGTCTTTGTTACACTTCCATTAAGAAGAACGGGAATATAGCTTCATATCTTGTAATTGTATTTGTAACCTTCATTAAGAAGAACAAAAATCTAGTTTCATAAATTATAATTGTGTTAGTCACACTTTTGTTAACAAGAACAAAATATAACTTCATACCTTGTAATTGTCTCTGTTGTAATATTATTAAGAATAACTAGAATATGCCTTCATACCTTGAAATTGTCTTTGTTACGCTTTGATTAAGGACAAGAAATACCTTCATACATTGTAACTGTCTTTCTTACATTTTCCTTAAGAAAATCAAAATATAGCTTCATACCTTGCAATTCTCTTTATCTTTATAATTAAGAACAAAAATATCACTTCAGACCTTGTAATTGTCTTTGTTACACTTTCATGAAGAAGATCAAAAATATAGCTTCATACTTTCTATTTTTCTTTTTTTCACTTTCATTGAAAAGAACTGAGATATGGCTTCATATTTTGTAATTGTTTATCACATATTCATAAAATAAAAGAAGAATTTAGCTTCATACCTAAAACTTATCTTAGTCAAAGAGGAAGAAAAATATATCTTCATACCATGTAATTGTCATTGTTACACTTTCATTAAGAAGAGGAAAGATATAGCATCATGATTTGTAAATGTCTTTGTCACACTTTCATTAAAAAGAACAACAATATATCTTCCTAAATTGTAATTGTCTTTGTTACACTTCCATAAAGAACAAAATATAGCTTCAGACCTTTGTTATTGCTTCATTAAGATAAACAAAAATATAGAAATGTAACTTGTATTTGTCACACTTTCCTTAAGAAGAACAAAATTTGTTTTGTGCCTTGCAATTGTTTTTGTCAAATTTTTATTAAGAAAACAAAAATATACTTCATATATTGTAATTGTATTTGTCACACATTCAATAAGAAGAATGAAAATATATCTTCATAAGATGTAATTGTCACTGTTACTTTCATTAATAAGAATGAAATAGCTTCATATATTGTAATTATCTTTGTTAAACTTTCATTAAAATGAACAAAAATATAGCTTCATACCTTGTGATTGTCTGTGTTACACTTTCATTAAGAATAAAATATTGCTTTATACCTTGTAACTGTTTTTGTCAAAATTTCATTAAGAATAACTAAAATATGCCTTTATACCTTGTAATTGTCTTTATCACACTTTCATTAAGATGATCAAAAATATAGCTACATATATTGTAATTGTATTTGTCTCATTTTCAGTAAAAAGAAAGAAAATATATCTTTATAACTTGTAATTGTCATTGTTACAGTTTCATTAAGAAGAACAAAATATAGCTTTAAATATAATTATCCTTGTTAAATTTTTATTAAGACAAACTAAAATATAGCTTCATGCCTTGCATTTGTCTGTGTTACACTTTCATTAAGAACAAAATATAGCTTTTTCCCTTGTAATTGTCTTTGTTGAAGTTTCATTAAGATGAACAAAAGTATAGCATTATGAATTGTAATTGTTTTTGTTTCTCTTTCATTTGAAGATCGAAAATATACCTTCATATCTTGTAATTGTATTTGTTATACTTTGCTTAAGGAGAACAAAAATCTAGTTTAATAACTTGTAATTGTTTTTGTCACACTTTCATTAAGAAAAACAAGAATATAGCTTCATACTTTGTAACTGTTTTTGTTACACTTTCATTCAGAACAAAAATATAGCTTCATACCTTGTAATTGTCTTTGCCAAACTTTCATTAAGAATAATTAAAATATAGCTTCATATCTTGTAATTGTCTTTATTACACTTTCATGAAGGACAAAAAACAATTCATACATTGTAACTCTTTTTGTTACACTTTCATTCAGAACAAAAATATAGCTTCATACCTTGTAATTGTCTTTGCCAAACTTTCATTAAGAATAATTAAAATATAGCTTCATATCTTGTAATTGTCTTTATTACACTTTCATGAAGGACAAAAAACAATTCATACATTGTAACTCTTTTTGTTACACTTTCATTCAGAACAAAAATATAGCTTCATATCTTGTAATTGTCTTTGCCAAACTTTCATTAAGAATAATTAAAATATAGCTTCATATCTTGTAATTGTCTTTATTACACTTTCATGAAGGACAAAAAACAATTCATACATTGTAACTCTTTTTGTTACACTTTCATTCAGAACAAAAATATAGCTTCATACCTTGTAATTGTCTTTGCCAAACTTTCATTAAGAATAATTAAAATATAGCTTCATATCTTGTAATTGTCTTTATTACACTTTCATGAAGGACAAAAAACAATTCATACATTGTAACTCTTTTTGTTACACTTTCATTAAGAAGAACAAAAATATAGCTTCATACCTTGTAATTGTCTTTGCCAAACTTTCATTAAGAATAATTAAAATATAGCTTCATATCTTGTAATTGTCTTTGCCAAACTTTCATTAAGAATAATTAAAATATAGCTTCATATCTTGTAATTGTCTTTATTACACTTTCATGAAGGACAAAAAACAATTCATACATTGTAACTCTTTTTGTTACACTTTCATTAAGAAGAACAAAAATATAGCTTCATACCTTGTAATTGTCTTTGCCAAACTTTCATTAAGAATAATTAAAATATAGCTTCATATCTTGTAATTGTCTTTATTACACTTTCATGAAGGACAAAAAACAATTCATACATTGTAACTCTTTTTGTTACACTTTCATTCAGAACAAAAATATAGCTTCATATCTTGTAATTGTCTTTGCCAAACTTTCATTAAGAATAATTAAAATATAGCTTCATATCTTGTAATTGTCTTTATTACACTTTCATGAAGGACAAAAAACAATTCATACATTGTAACTCTTTTTGTTACACTTTCATTCAGAACAAAAATATAGCTTCATACCTTGTAATTGTCTTTGCCAAACTTTCATTAAGAATAATTAAAATATAGCTTCATATCTTGTAATTGTCTTTATTACACTTTCATGAAGGACAAAAAACAATTCATACATTGTAACTCTTTTTGTTACACTTTCACATTAAGAAAAACAAGAATATAGCTTCATACTTTGTAACTGTTTTTGTTACACTTTCATTCAGAACAAAAATATAGCTTCATACCTTGTAATTGTCTTTGCCAAACTTTCATTAAGAATAATTAAAATATAGCTTCATATCTTGTAATTGTCTTTATTACACTTTCATGAAGGACAAAAAACAATTCATACATTGTAACTCTTTTTGTTACACTTTCATTCAGAACAAAAATATAGCTTCATACCTTGTAATTGTCTTTGCCAAACTTTCATTAAGAATAATTAAAATATAGCTTCATATCTTGTAATTGTCTTTATTACACTTTCATGAAGGACAAAAAACAATTCATACATTGTAACTCTTTTTGTTACACTTTCATTAAGAAGAACAAAAATATAGCTTCATACCTTGTAATTGTCTTTGCCAAACTTTCATTAAGAATAATTAAAATATAGCTTCATATCTTGTAATTGTCTTTGCCAAACTTTCATTAAGAATAATTAAAATATAGCTTCATATCTTGTAATTGTCTTTATTACACTTTCATGAAGGACAAAAAACAATTCATACATTGTAACTCTTTTTGTTACACTTTCATTAAGAAGAACAAAAATATAGCTTCATACCTTGTAATTGTCTTTGCCAAACTTTCATTAAGAATAATTAAAATATAGCTTCATATCTTGTAATTGTCTTTATTACACTTTCATGAAGGACAAAAAACAATTCATACATTGTAACTCTTTTTGTTACACTTTCATTCAGAACAAAAATATAGCTTCATATCTTGTAATTGTCTTTGCCAAACTTTCATTAAGAATAATTAAAATATAGCTTCATATCTTGTAATTGTCTTTATTACACTTTCATGAAGGACAAAAAACAATTCATACATTGTAACTCTTTTTGTTACACTTTCATTCAGAACAAAAATATAGCTTCATACCTTGTAAT
This sequence comes from Ascarosepion bandense, assembly GCA_037127315.1. Taxonomy (NCBI): domain Eukaryota; kingdom Metazoa; phylum Mollusca; class Cephalopoda; order Sepiida; family Sepiidae; genus Ascarosepion; species Ascarosepion bandense. The sequence continues at coordinate 2,217,262 of JBBBDQ010000578.1, forward strand.
TGTCTTTGCCAAACTTTCATTAAGAATAATTAAAATATAGCTTCATATCTTGTAATTGTCTTTATTACACTTTCATGAAGGACAAAAAACAATTCATACATTGTAACTCTTTTTGTTACACTTTCATTAAGAAGAACAAAAATATAGCTTCATACTTTGCAAATGACTTTGTTACACTTCCATTAAAAACATCAAAAATATATCTTCATAACTTGTAACTGTCTTTGTTATGCTTTCATTAAGATAACAGAAATTGTAATTGTTTTTGTTGAACTTTCATTAAGAAGAACAAAAATATAACTTCGTAACTAGTAATTGTCTATGCTACACTTTCATTAAGAACAAGAATATATCATCACACCTTGTAATTGTCTTTCTCACAATTTTATTAAGAAGAAAATATAGATTCATACCTAATTGTTTTTGTCACACTTTCATTTAGCACAAAAATTTATCTTTATACCTTGTAATTGTCTTTGTCAAACTTTCATTTAAAACAAAATATATCAACTGACCGCTCGTTCCTCTTACTACTCCCACTTAAATTAGGTGGGAGAGTCTATTCACTATAGAATAGGTGTGTTTCACCATAACACCCCCTCCTAAAACTTTACTCCATAGGTGTAAAACAGTTTTCTTTATTTTTTAAAATTTTTTTACAGGAAACATGAAGAAAAGAAAAACAAAACACAAAAAAAACACAAAAAACCCACTTCATTTTTTTTAGCAACATCATAGCGTATCTCCTACGTTTTGGATCCACTTTTAAATGATAAGTTGCCTTTCTTTTTCTCCTGGATCAGCGTACGTCAGGTAAAATCGTTGCTGGCGTTAGTAGATCAAACGTACCGAAAATCACCTCCATAGGCGTTTCTTCCGCGGGACCGCTGTCAATCACGTCTGAAGAGCTTCATCTGATCTGGTTAATGTGCCGTCTGCACGTGAATTTTTCGCCTTTCACCAAGTACATCATATTGCCAATCCGCTTTTCTATTTTTCCAATCTCCCAGAACGATTTATTCTGTTTGTAGAGCTTAAAGTATACATTTTCACCAGGATTGTATTATTTTTACATGAATAAATTTTTCTTTACCTGGCATTGTCTTTTTTGGTAGTAATTTGTCGAAGACAGATCTTACCTGATGTGCAAACATCACCTCAGCTGGCAATTGTGAGGCTGGTGTTTCGTTATTTGGGATAATTCTGTATACCTGTAGAAACTGCTGTAGGGCTTCATCTGCAGGTATTTCCCTAGCTTTCTTTAAAGCTCTTTTTAGGGTGTCCACAAATTTTTCAGCTAACCAGTTTGATCTTGGATGATATGAAGCTGTGCTAACATGTTCGACGTTGTATTCCTTGCAGAAATCTTTAAATTGTTTGAACATAAATTAACTCCCATTGTCCGTCACAATTGTGTCTACCACACCAAACCTTGCAAACAATTCCAGCAAGATGTTTTTAGTACTTTGCGTCGTCGGTTTTCTTATCCTTTGTATATCAGGCTATTGCGAAAAATTATCCACTACGATGAAGTAATTGTGTCCATTCAGTGGACCTGCAAAATCCATGGTAGAACTGTTTTTGGCCAGGAATTAAATTTTATTGGTGTTGCCTTTGAAGCTAAGGCACAGCCTTTATGTTTTGCCACTGTGTTCTCAATGTCTCTGTCCATATTCAGCCAATATACAAAATTTCACATTAGGCTTTTCATCGTAGTGCTGCCAGGATAACCAGTATGAAAATCCTGTAGCCTTTGCTTTTGCAGTGTGTATGGAATCACCACACGTTCTCTGTATAACAATACTGTTTCGCAAAGCGAAAAAACATTTGTTGTGTACTGGTCTCTCTCGGCTATTTTTTCTTTTATTTTCAAGATATACTTGTCCCTGGTGGCTTCTTTTATTTTTTCTAGAGTTAACGGAAGTTCCCAAACTGCATTACACACAGTGAATTTCAGCTCTTCTTCTGACTTCAGGGAGGCAATTACTGTGTCTTCTAATGGTTCACTCATTTTAGGAATTAACCTGGACAGCCCATCAGTGTAGCCAAATTTATTCAATTGTATGTACTCCATGCTGAAGTTATAATTTGGCAGTATTATACCCCAATAAATCCTCTAATCGGTTGGATGTATGCTTCAGCAAACCCTTTTTCGACCCAGAAATAAAAATTAGAGGCTTATGATCAGTTTGTAGCTTAAAATGTCAACTGTGGATAAAACGGTGAAATTTCGTTACTGCAAATATTATTCCTAGCGCCTCTTTCTTAATCTGAGAGTAATTCTTCTCGGCCGCAAGTAGTGCTCTGGAAGCATGAGCAATCGGTTTTACTTGACCATCTGGCATTTTGTGTAAGATGCATGCTCCTACTCCATACGCACTTTCGTCGTAAGCTTCTATGATCTCTAAATTTGGGTTGTAGTGGGTTAAAAATAATTCTGAGGTTAACACTTTCTTTATCTTTTCAAACGCTTTCTGGCATTCATTAGTCCATTTCCAGAGTTCTCCTTCCTTCAATAAATCATTTAATAATGCCTGCAGTCATGCATTTTAGGGATGTATATTTGGTAATAATTTGCTAATCTCAAAAAACTTTGTAATGTGGTCATATCATTCGGAGCCGGCATATCTTTTATAGCCGCTGCTCGCTCTGGGTCTGGCCTTCTACTATTCTTATCGATGATCTGCCCCAGATATTTTACTTTCTCCATGAAAAATTCATATTGCTTTCCTTGAGTTTAAATCCAAATTCCTGTATTCTTGAAACTACTGCATTTACATGTTCCACATGTTCTGCTATACTTGTACTTCTCATGAGGATGTCATCCAGATATGCTACGGCAAAATCTAGACCACCCAACATCGAATCCATTAATTACTGGAAAATGGCGGGTGCGACCTTGATCCCAAAAAGTAGTCTGTTAAAGTTATACAGACCCCGATGTGTGTTTATACACAAAAGTTTTGATGTTTCCTTTTCTACCAGTATTTGCAGATATGCATCGCTGAGGTCTATCTTCGAAAATATTGTGCCTCCATTTAGCTTCGCAAATATTTCTTCTGCTGTTGGTAGGGGATAATTATAATCTTTGAGTGCCACATTCAAACCTGACGAAAAATCAGTACAAACACGAATTTCTTTAAATTTTTTTCACGTATACCATCGATGTCGCCTATTCACTATACTCAACTTTTTTAAGTACACCGGTTTTCTGTAATCTGTCTAATTCTTTATCTATCTGTTCAAGTGAGGCAAATGGCACACTCCCTTTCTTTTTGAATACCACCTGGGCGTTTTCTTTTATCTGGAATTTTGCCCCCATCTTGGTACACGTTCTCAAACCTGGAGAAAAAACAGTAGGAAATGTTTCCTTAAGTTTCTTTATTAATTTTTTGGCTTCGGTGTTTAAACTTTCTACCTTGTAACAGAAAGAGTTTATCGGTAGATCCCATAATTGGAATTCTGTTATCCAATTCGTACCAAGTAAGTTCGTGGTATTTTCTATGACAAATAGTTTAGCTTTTGCGCTTTTTTATTTAACATGACATTTGTAACAAATTCTCCAATAAATTATATTTTTTCTCCGCGCCCCTGGCTTCACAATTTTCTTTGTCTTCATTAAAGTTGGTTTCCTCAACTTCTTCCACACATGCAAATCTATGATAGATAAATCCGAACCCGTGTCAAGTTGCATTTTTATATATATTATATTCTAGTATTTCACTTTTTGCTTGATAATCCGCAATTTTAGAATTCTTTTTTGTAGACTGACTTTTTCCTTTGTAGCGTATTTTCCTTATATACAGGACACCAGACTGTTCAATCTTTTTAATCTTTCTTTATGCTGACATATCTTGTGCAGTCTTCTGCCAATTTTTGTACCGTAAATCGCTTTCCAATTTTGCCAGTACTAATTTTTTCAAATCTGCATCTCTTTCCAATACCAGCCCCTGAACAAGCACCAAGCACTTAAAGTTGTCTGCACTTAATTCTACCAGCTTGAATTGCTGATTCATATTGGCTGCGTACGTTATATAGTCTTGTTCGTCATCTTTCATCAGATTGAAACATTTCGACCTTTTGTGGAACAGAGATGTGTTTTTTTACTAAATAATTCACTTAATATATTTACCGCCTCGGTAAAAGTCAACTCACTAGTTTTTTTTTCGGTAAAATGTAGTTTACCAATTTGTTATGCTCAGCAGTCCCTAATCTGCTTAAAAGAAGCCTAACCTTCTTTCCTTCCGACCACGAGTAGCAGTCCTTGTTATACACAGCCGTATATTTTTTATAATACTCCGTAAAAGTTATTTCTTCATCTGGACTGTATGTGAATATTTCAATTGAATTCCATATTGTATTCTCCGGGAAAGAATCATTTTGTAGATTTTTCTCTTTCCTCTTCTCAGTTATTTTCAGAATTTTGTTTTGAAACTCCCTATGCATCTGTTCCATTTTTGTTGGAATTGCATTTGTCTATTGAAAGTTTCCTCCTGTATCTGCATCTGGAATGTTTTTTGTTGCTCTAATATTTTCGTCTGTTGTTCCGACTGGAACTTAAAGAATTCCGGTAATAGACTTTTACATTCCTCCATTTTCGCAAAGAGTAAACACAATGCCTAATACTGTAGAGGAGGGGGGGTCCTACGGTTTTGTAATCCGTGACCTATTTGAGCAAATTGTATTATCAAGAAAAATTTCTTTTCTCATTTGAGAACACGACAGATTTTTTCATCACTAAATTGATGTCCTGGCTTGCGAGAAACTTTGCCAAGTTTTTTCTTTTTTTTTTTTTTAAACGTGAATCCGAGACTTTGTCACCAAAATTATTGTGGTGAGCGAATTTTTTCTTTCTCCGTATGAGTATGAATTTCGTTGCCTAAAATTGTTTTTCGGCGAGTGGAAAAAATTCTTTTTATCTCCTCCACATGAATTTGATATCTTCGTCGTCAAAATTGTCTTTTGGTGAGTGGAAAAAATTATTTTTATCTTCCCCGCGTGAGTTTGACATCTTCTTCGGCAAAATTGCTTTTTGGCGAGTGGAAAAAATTCTTTTTCTCTCCTTCACGTGAGTTTGATACCTTCGTCGCCAAAATTGTTGTGGAGTTATTTTCGCTGTGGAGGCTAGTATTTGTGCTAAAATTGGTCCTAATAGGTTTGATGTACAAAACGTTAGGAACTTGAACGCAGTGTAATTTTGCCAGGTCGCTGACTACTTTCGTATTCGACTAACTGTCAACTATTATCGTCCAACTGACCGCTCGTTCCTCTTACTACTCCTACTTATATTAGGTGGGAGAGTATATTCACTATAGAATAGGTGTGTTTTACCATAACAGTAATTGTCTTCGTTGCATCTACATTAAGAACAAAATATAGCTTCATACCTTGTAATTGCCTTTGTCACACTTTCATTAATTAGAACAAAAATTATCTTCATACCTTGTAATTATCTTTGTCACACTGTCTTTAAGAACAAAAATATATATTTATACCTTGTACTCATTTTTTTTCACTTTCATTAAAAACAAAATATAGCTTCATACCTTGTAATTTATTTTGTTACACATTCATTAATAACAAAGATACATCTTCATAACTTGTAATTGTCTTTGTCATAATTTCATTATGAATAAAAATATTACTTCATAAACTGTCTTTGTCACACTTTCATTAAGAAAAACTAAAATATAGCTTCATAACTTTTAATTGTATTTGTTATGCTTTCATTAAGCATAAGAGAAATAAACCTACATACTTTGTAATTGTCTTTGTAACACTTTCATTAAGAAGAACAAAAATGCAGTTTCATACGTTGTAACTGTCTTTGTTACACTTTCATTAAGAACAAAAAATATGTTTATAACTTTGTAATTGCTTTTTTGTCACTTTTATTAAGAATAACAAAAATATAGCTGCATAACTACATGCTTTGCAATTTTATTTGTTACACTTTCATTGAGATGAACAAAAATATTGCTTCATATCTTGTAATTGTTTTTGTTACTATTTAAGAACATAAATATAGCTTAATACCTTGTAATTGTCTTTGTTACACTTTCATTAAATCAAAAATATAGCTTCATACATTGTAATTGTTTTGTCATACTTTCATTAAAAGAAAAATATAGCTTCATACCCTGTAATTTTATTGTCACACTTTCATCAAGAATAAAATATAGCTTCATACTTGTCATTGCTTTTGTCACACTATCTTTAAAAAAAAAAGAAAAATATATCTGTATACCTTCTAATTGCCATTACACTTTCATTTATAACAAAGTATATCTTCATTTGTTGTAATTGTCTTTGTCACACTTTGATTTTGAATGATATATATCTTCATACCTTTTAATTGTCTTTGACACACTTTCATTTAAAAGAAAATAAATCTTCATATCTTGTAAATAACTTTGTTACACTTCGATTTAGAACAAAATATATCTTCATACCTTGTAGCTGTTTTTTACACTTTCATTTAAGACAAAAAACATCCTCAAACCATGTAATTGTTTTTGTCACACTTTCATGTTGAACAAAATATATATTCATATCTTGTAAAACCTTGTCTTTGTCACACTTTCATCAAGAATAAAATATAGCTTTATACTTTGTCATTGTCTTTGTCACACTTTCTTTAAGAGGAAAATATATATCTTTATACCTTGTAATTGTCTTTGTTACACTTTTATTTAGAACAAAATATATCTTCACATCTTGTAAATATCTTTGTCACACTTTCATTTAGCACAAAAATGTATCTTTATACCTTGTAATTGTCTTTGTCAAACTTTCATTTAAAACAAAATATATCCTCATACCTTGCAATTTTCTTTGTCACACTTTAATTTAGAACAAAATATAACTTCATACCTTGCAAATATCTTTGTCACACTGTCTTTAAGAAGAACAAAAATATATCTTTATATCTTGTTCTCATCTTTTTTTCACTTTCATTAAAAACAAAATATAGCTTCATGCCTTGTAATTGTGTTTGTTACACTTTAATTAGGAAGAACAAAAATATTATTCCAGCCAACACAAGAAATTCTTTGATTTAATGTCTTTCCTAAAATAAAATAAAATAAAATATCTTCTGTTCTTACATGATTATAATATTTGAAAGTATTAACTTGTATTGAGAAAGCATTTTTTATCTTCATTCAATCTTTTTGATTTAAGGTAATTTAAGGAAGCATTAATTTTATAGTGAAGAAGACAGTCCTTTTTAATCTTTTTATTACCCTGTATATGTCTCTATATATAAATATATTAAAAATAAACATAATTTATGGGCCATAAAGAAAGTAATTTTTGATTGGTCATCAACAATAGACAAATCATTGTTAAAATCTCTTTCAACTATGAAAAACTCCAATTCAGCTTGAGGAGAAGGAAGCTGTGGAGAATGATCATCACAAATAATTTGTAAATAATCAAAATTGTACTATAAGATCTTTTGTTAAATTGGGTAAAATTCTGAAAAATCTATAAACTGTTATATGAAATATTTCCACAAATTTGGCAACTATATAAACAATAAAAGTCTTGTGTTATTGGTTGACAAAGCAGTAATTTTGTTAAAATTATTAGGTTATTTCCCTAAAGAGTTGTGTAAATTGGAAAGGATGGACAATGGTAATTACATTGTATAGATAGTATATTGCACAGTGTTGTGCCAGTAGTGGGACATTGTTGATTAGAAGCATGTTTTTAGCTTGACTGCTTTGTTTTAAATCCAATTCATGATAATAATTGAAATTAGGAGCAGATGCTATCTCTTTGAAGTGAACAGTCTTTTAAGTCCTTCTAGAGGTTAGCAATATTTTATGAAAAGTTAAAACCTTTGCATTTAAACTTATTAAGAGTAAAATAAATTTGCCTTACTTTCTTACAGAAGTTTGATTTTTGTCATTTAAAATCTATTAACTAAAATTCATTCTATTGACTTCAAAATTTAAAACACAAATAATCTTATAATAACTTAGTCACATGTAATTTTCAGAATTTATTTCTTTTTGGTGCTTAACAGATATATAAATTTCAAATTACATGAAGACAAACAGAAACGAACTTAGTTCATGGTCATTGTTTTTAAAATATTTTTTCTGAATAGTTAAATTTTGTAAATCTGTTTTACAACAGCTAAAGTCAGAAGCAAGAGTCCGCCTAAGATGCAAGTTTAGTGATATTTATTATTACACATTTCACATTAGTGTGAAAATATGAAAGTTATTTTACTCTTGAATTTTCATTTTCTTAATTAAAAGAAGCAAGATGAAATTAAGAAAACGCAATATGGATTTAACAAGAAATTTGGAAGACATTTTATGTTTACAACAATGTATTCCATTGAGTTTTATTTGAATTTTAGTACCAATTAATGTTTCTTTTTAAAACACTTTCACTAACATATTTATGAATATATTTCTGCAAACATCATAAAAATTATATCTATTAGATATTTTGCTAAATTTTAAAACCCTTTTTAATTGATGGAATGCATGACAAAATTATTTTATATTTTGTTTATCATCGAGAGAAAGGTGTACCTATTTATCACAAAAATTTTGAATGACATGAAGTGTATTTAAATTTCTTTATTTTTAATGATTTGACATTTTTACAATATCATCATTGTGTTAAATAGTTTTTGTATAAGTAACATTCAAACAACTAGAAATTTATTCCAGCAGTTTGTACAACTCAGGTTGTCTACTGAATTCATTCTTTTTATGTTTGCTTTTGTTATCATCATAACATTTCAGACAATCTAATTTACTGCCTTCTTCATGTGTACACCTAGGAAGATGGTGAAAAAGACACATAAAAAATGAATTAAATGGTCTGAACAACTCTTGGAATGATGATTCAGTTAAACAGATAAGTGCCATATGCGATACATGCTTGGGTGATCATGTCTTGAAAGAGACATGACTGACTGGGTGGAAAACTTTTCTACAGTAAGTTACAATTAATTTCTCGACTAGACTGGTTACCAACTAAGGCTATAAAACCTAATCTGTTCTGTCAACCCATAGCTGGAGGGAGAAGAGATGAATTAATATATTTCCCAAGGGTATTTGCATGTAAGTGAATGCAACAAATTCATGAAATTCAAACTTGGCTCTCCGTTTTCTTGTTCTGTGCTAATATTTATTGCACCACAATGCACTTCATATGTATGTATCTATAAATAAAAGATATATATATATATATATATATATATATGATTCAGTATTTGAATAGTTTTTTTATCCAACACTTTTTCTTATTACTGTAAACATTATTTTTAGTAGGTACATGTGTTTAAGTTGTTATCCCTGTTTTTGTTTGTTTTGTTTTTTTCTTAAACAGTAAAATTAATAATAACTGACCTTTTCAGCATAGGCTGGTTGTTATTAATTTCATTGTTTAAGAAAATTAAAAAAAAGATAAAATGGAGGAAACAACTGAAACATGTATAATTCCTAACAATAACTAAAGGCCACATAAAAAATGAATTCAATGGTCCAAACATCTCTTGGAATGATGATTACTCTCGTCAAATTTACATTAAACTAAGAGAAATCAGGAATAGGTTGATAAAGATATGAATATTTCCAATTTAGTTTTTATCTTTCCCCAAAACTTTTTTATTTTTATTTTAAATAAAATTTAGCATTTCTGATTTATTATTATTCATGAAATTTTTCATATATTTTTCATGCATTTATCTTAATACATTCAAGAATTTTATTTCTTTAATTTTAAATTGCTGGCAACACTGAATTGTGTTATGTCCTCATGAGAATATAACATTACAAATGAGTTTTTGTTTTATAACAGATAAAAATATAGTTTTAAGGTATCCTTTTATTTATGGGTAAAAGGTATCCTTTTATTTATGGGTAAAAGGTATCCTTTTATTTATGGGTAAAAGGTATCCTTTTATTTATGGGTAAAAGTGCTCAATATCAGGGATAACAATGATAATGGATAATATCAGGGATGGAGCGCATGTAAATATAAAATTGGACACTGAGGTCAACACCCAAAGGTGACAGTCTGTTTTATGCTTGAGTGCAATCTTCAGACATCTGTGTCTGCTTATATATATATCCTCTCTACTATCATAAAGAGCGCTGTGTATCTATTTGTACATATATATATATATATATATATATATATATATATATATATATATATATATATATATATATCCCTCCTGTCTCACTCATGGAGAGAGAGAACAGTGAAGCAGCATTGGCTCAGTTCATTCACTTTGCTATCAGTTATTAAACTGTCAGACTAATTATGAAAGCTCTTGCTGTGTTTTTGCTATCTCTTTAACAGTGCCTTATATTTTTTGCAATAATGATGTCATTGAGTAGTGAAGAATATATATATATATATATATATATATATATATATATATATATATATATATATCCTCTCTATCATAATAAAAACTGTTGTGTATTCATTTGTATATATATATATATATATTATATATAACATATTTCCCTCCTCTCACACTCAATGGTTTGGATTCTTTTCTTATGTTTTAATGTAAGATACTTAATAGTAGGTACATCAATATATATGTTGCTGTCATTTAAGACGCCATATTGATATAAATATTTTTGACAGCACAAGCCTATTTGTATGTGTGCGTGTGTGTGTGTGTGTGAGAGAGAGAGAGATGAACAGTGTAGACACAGATAAAAACTAAATGATAACAGTCTGTTTCATCCTTGAAATCTTCAGGTCAAGAATGAAACAGACTGTTACCATTTGGTATTGATCTCTTTGTCCACACTGCTTATACTTGCATATGCTCTATCCTAGATATTGAGCATGTTTACCCAATAAATATAGTATACTGTAAAACTATATTTTATGATAAATATTGCACGAGTTTGTCATCAACAATAAAAGCAAAATAAGCTAAGAAACCTATTCTATTCTAAATAATCACAAATATATATATATATATTTTAAGTTAAGTTTTAAGCTATTCATTAGCCACTTTAGAAAGAAATTTCATGACAGTATAATTTTTTGAGCTAGAATTTTACCTTAACTGTTTTAAGTGATATTGATTTGGGTGTACTCTGTTTTGTTCATTTTGTGTTAATGCCCTAGGAAAAGGCATGAATTCATCTTCCCTCATTTATAAACTCCAAATAGGTTTTCGACAAAATCCAAAGAAAGACCTATAATGTAATTGATCCTAACTTAGCGTCTCAACTTCAGTCATTTTTTTCATCAACATGATGTGGCTTTTCTGTCTTTTCTATGAATGTTTTTTTTTTATGGCAACTGCTTTGACAAGAGTCCCCCCCCCCCCGTTGTCCTGTCCACATGAATTTACATGTGCTACTAGATTGGCATCTACATTCCACCATTTTACTGTCGAAATAGTTAAACGTAATCGCCTCTTTTACTCTAACAGTTTTATTTTTTGCAATTCCCACTCATGAAACTTCCTTCTATTTACTTGCATCTCTGATAGCTACAATCTCCAAAAGTTTAAATGCAATGTCAATTGCCATCTTCTGTTTCCTTGAATTCTTTAATCCTTTCTTCAACACTCCCTGTACTCTGTAACCACCTGCGCACTAGTGGTCGTTCTGCCTTGCTTGGGATGAGATGATTAAAGAATTGTACAAAATTAGCAGAGCAAACTAGGCTTTTTGCCAAGTGGCAACTATTCTAGGAGAAAGAAAACTGAATTGAAATCTAACCTGAAGAGAAATGGGCACTATCAGTTTATCTTGCCCAGGTAACAAGTTGTTATAGCTTAATAATCCTAATGGGTTACAGGACTTGGGATGATAAATAGACAAGAAAAAGGTTACATATTTTTCTTAGATAATATTGACATTATTTTCAGGTCATTAAAACATATTTGAAATGAACTTGTTCATCTTCAAACAACAACAGCAGTGACAAGCGTTAACTATCATTTTTATGTTTTGCATACTTTGTTAAGAGAAGGATTTTTTGTGTATATGAGATCAGTGCATTTTCAATGTATTTTCTTCTCAATGAATTCATTTTGCTCTATTGCATGGGGCTACTACTGATTGTTGCTGGCCTTGTTTTGACTGTCAAATGAAAATGTTTACTACTAATTCACTTTAGAGAGAAATGAAAGCGATGTTTCAACTGACAGTAAATGAGAGAGAGAGAGAGAGAGAGAGAGAGAGAGAGAGAGAGAGAGAGAGAGAGAGAAAATGACACTTTGTACACCCAAAACAAAGAATAAAACATTGTCGAGAAAATTTGAATACAATTTAATGACAACAATGGTAACAATTAAGTAATAAAGAAAAAGCATACTTAGAATGGTTGGAGAGGTCTTATAAAAAGTTGAAAGAAATAAAGTTTGGAAAAACAAATTTCCATGTATGCACAGAGGTGTGATTGCATGCAGAAAATATGTAGGCGTGAAACATATGTATGTATTCATGAGAATGTATGCATATATATTTCTGATAAGTAACTGACTTAGGAAGTTTTTTTCTGATGTTGCCATATTTGTATGTTTGAGAAAGCATTTTATCTTGCTTTGGTCAATCTCTATACATGACATGAGTGCCCAAATGAGAAGACTTTCTTTGGCATGTTGCGGGTAAGAAAATGTACCATGCGTGCTTCTTTGTGTGCTTGCTGTAGGTACTCTTATGTGTTCTTGCTGTGATTACCCCGAGTGGCGTTTGGTGTGTTCATATATAGGCTGGAGATAGGCTCCAAATAAATGCCAAAAGTTAATTTTGTTGAGAAAGGTCATGTGATGTGCTTACTGCTACATCTGCACGAGGCAACACCAAGTCAACTTTTATGTGTCTATTTTTAGACTTGAAATTGTAGCTGCAGAGGGAATTTGAAATGTATTTTTATTTATTTATTTTGTTGTATCTTTAAAGTTAAAACAGCTTCTAATCAGACTAGCATTTATTAGGTAAAAATTGTGATCAGATGTGTTGAGGTGAGCTATCAGTGTGTTTGAACTGTTGTTATGCAACGGATCTCTAAAAAGACAATATGAGCATAAAACACACACAAATATATTTGAATAAAATATAAACACAAACAGGCATATATTAGTAGGATGATCACACATGTATACATGCACCTATATGCATCAGGTGTATAACGCATACAAATGCAAAACGGTAACACAACATGCTTGGGAATATACAACAATAAAAACAAAATGTTATTGTTTTGAATACATTTTTTTAATTATTGACATGCTGCTTTAATTTGTAGTCTTTATGTTTGGTTAGTTAAAGAATGTTAAAAAAAAGATTCCTGCAACCTAAAAACAGTTACTGGGAAAGAAACGTCCTCACAAACGCCAAACTTTGGTAAAAAAAGAAACAGAATGCTTTATCACATAAATGTTTTAGCATTATATAAAAATAATAATAATAATAATAATAATAATAATAATAATAATAATAATAATAGAATGTTTGGCACTGCTACTGGAGTTGTCTCTAAATGCGATGATATGCTTTGATGCCAGAAGCAGAACCACGATCACGGCACCAGAAATAGTAGTAGTAGTAGGAACAGAGAAAGGGAAATCCACTCAAAATCGTTTTCTTTTACTCTGGTCTTCTCTCTATCTAGAGATCACTTATTAGTAGTATAAGCTTACGAGGTATTCTCTTCTCTAGCGATCGATACCTTATCAAACATTCAAGTAGCCTGGTAGTGATAGTGTGGCCCCAGCCACATACAGCTTCGCGTATCGCTTTAATTTTTTTTTAAAGGGTTACAAAAGGTGAGTGAGTGGCACTCACAACCCTAGAAAATGAAGACCCACCCACAATAATACTTTAAGGTTTGTTTGCTACACATGAGGGTCTGAGTTAATGCCGCTATCTGTTTAGAAAAACAAAAATGAGTAAAGGGTCACAAAAACAGTTTTAACAACATACTACTACTTGGATTTACACTTGACTTGCGTAAAAAAAAAAAAAAAAAAAAAAAAAAATAACAAAAGCATAAACGAAACACAAAAAAATCAAACTGCATTGTTAAAGAAAGACGGGAAATTCCATTCTTCACAGTAATTGAAGAACAAGAAGGTCTGGTACATCAATAAGCACTGGTTGTTTGCGGATGTTTGTAGTCTCTCTCCAAATAGAAGACAGAAGAAGACGTATGTGTTAAAAAATAAAAATCTTACTTTTGGAAAAAGAACGCGCCGGATGCAATAGGTTTCTGTTCTTTCTAAGCATTTGCGTTAAACTTAAAGTATAAAAATAAAGAAATTTATTAATTTGGTTTGAAACGTGGGTAGATATGACCCTGAAAGATAAGAAGCTACAGTTCTTATTGTGAAACAGTCCTGTAGCGAATAAAACGCACGAATTTGGCACTTTTTACGATTCAGTGGACTTTTACGTCATCTTATCTCGTAATAAACTGATTGAGGTGAAAGAAGAGGTAGGTTTAAAAAAAACCAAAAACCAAAACAAAAACAGTCTCGTGTCTCCTGTTGCTATAGTGACTTAGTGACTTTTGTTTGAACGATAACAAACACTTTAAAACCATGTTCTCAATAAACACGCAACCAAGTTGAAATACATTTTCTATTTTCAGAAACAAAATATTGAAACAACTTTTTTTGTGAATGCTAAAACTTAAAAGTGGATTTGATTGTCCATATTTTCACGAACATTCTTTTTAAATTAAAATGATAGGTAACTTTCGTGTATATAGTTTGTAAGAAGTTACATCCATTTCCACAGTAGTTCTAAGTTAAGGGAAGGTAAAATCAACTTTGCGAATAAGTCTAATGTACTTATCATTTAAACTTTATTTGTTGAGTTATTTTTTTAATTTCAACTAGTTAGAGACATTTTTTTAATTTAGGAAAATATTGAAAGTGACTTAATTTCTGAAAAAATATCTTTAGAAAACAAAACAAACAAAAAAAGATCCTGCGATCAACGATACGCAAGAAGCGTCTTTCTTTACTCTCAGACAAATTTAAAAATATAACAAAAAAACAAGGAAAAATGAAAGAAATGCTGAAAACAATAACAACAGAAACCATATCCACGAGGACAGAGAGAGATAGAGAGATAGAGAAAGAGAGAAAGTGAGAGAAACTACTTTAATCCGAACCAGAACAAACAAAAAACACAAAAACTAAAAACAACAAAAAAGGGCAAGTGAGTCTTTCCTTGGAAGGATATTGTTTGGTCATAAAATTTGTTGATTTGCAAAACTGTATTTCAGTTTTTTAAAACAATTCCACACTTTTATTGACTTTTACACAACTACACAAAAAGTACATATTTCATAAAGGTTGGTAACTTTCTTTTCATTTTTTTATTGCATGGGGAAGAATATTTGTATACCAGTATGAATGCATGAGTGAGTGAAAGTGAAATTTCTTTCATTTTCAATTTGAAGTGATTTACTTTGTTACAAACCATTTGGAATACTAAATGATCATTTATGATTTTTTCATTGTTTCATTTTAATGAATGAATGAATTATATACAACTTTCATTCTTTCATACACCATATAATTATCACACATGCATACATTTCCATTTAAATGCACAACTCTTCCGTCTAATGAGAGGGTGGGGACAATTACAGTGTATAAATGTAGATCATTTTCTCTTCCCTATCCACACCTGAACGTTTTTTGTTTTTTCTTTCTTTTTATTAGCAGTTCTATTTTGTTAAGCATCAGTTTAAGCCTGAAACGATTGCGGTGGCTCAGTGTTCAGTAAAATTCGTGTAAAGTACAACACTAACAGTTATTGTGGATGAATCAGTGGGAGTGTCGGATTCTTTTCTTCTTTGGAACCGATTATGCATTTAAAAATTCTAAATTGTTACCTATGGGCTATGCATGACACTAGCTCATCACAGAATTAATCACTGGGATACTGGAAACACAAAATTTAAATGTAACAACTATAATTTTTGTTGTATTTGTTTCAAATTTGATATAGTGTCTGTGTAAGTGTTTTTTACACTACAGTGTGTGCATAATTTAATCGTTAATAATTTAATTAGTAATTACAAACAGCACTGAACCAACAACTGAGAATTTTTTTTTCTTGTGCACATGCATTGTATTTGTAATGTACTTAGTTCATGAATTTCCTTAACCCAAATTAAGCAACAGTTATTAATAAGATAACAGTAACACTACAGATAAAGTTTAAGAAAGATAAAAAAAAAACCTTTATAAATTTATAAATTAAATATTTGGTTTGCATTTTTTTTATTTTAATTGTTCGTTTTTTTTTTTTTTTAGCAATTAATAAGCTTTAGTTTTGGGGGTGGGTTAGTAATGAAAACATTGGTATTTTGAATGGAAGAATAATTTCATTGGCAGTTGCAACGATAAAACTGAAACAGTGAATTTGAAAATTTTGAATTATGATAAAGACTAAAGATTAAAGTTAATTCAAGCAGTTTATTCAATAAACATTTTTTTAGAAGTAGATAGGGACTATGATTGATGTTTTTTTTTACACTGTTTAAGTGTATAAATGATAAACAGAAAGCAATATCGTGCACTGCACCTGACCTGACCATTTTTGTTAACATGTACATTAGACAATTAAATCAAGCATTAATTTAAAAGTTAAATAAAAAAATAAAAGCCAAGTTCTCTGGCTAAAAATTAAAAAACAAAATAAAATCTCGCGCCAAAAAATAAAAAAAAATCTTCAGTTTGTAAAAATGTGCATATAGTTAAAAAATTAAAAATAAAATTCTCTCCTTATTGAATAACAAACAATAAATCTTTAAATCTTCTGTCTTATTCCGTAAACTTAAATATTTACAATAGATTTAATTATTTATTATTAGGAAAGTCTCTTAATGCTTAGAGAGAGAGAGAGAGAGAGAGAGAGAGAGAGAGAGAGAGAACGAACGTGTGGGCGGTCAAGTGTCCATGCAACAGAACACAGAACACGTGCAAATAGCAAATTGTATACAAATGCTTTGTTTCAGTTTGTTTCTGTGAAATTTGAAACGTTTTCTTCCACTCTTGAAAGGGTTAACTTTTAACTAGTAAATTACATTTTCTTCGGTCTATTTTGCATTTTGAAAAAAGAAAACATATTTTTATTGTATATTTTATTATAAATTAATGCAAATGTACAAAATATGATTTATGTATTATTGTTTACTTTTAGCACTAAGCTTTCACTACAAAGAAACGCGATACCTAGAAAATAGAAATTAAATGACTTGAATGTAAAAAATGAAAATTCTTTCTTGAAGATTTTATTTTAGCTTTAGTTTCAAGGTAAATCTATTCCCGATAAAATACTTTACCCTGCTGTATTTCAAAACTAATTTTAAACTGACTGGAAGATTTTTTTTTTAATCACTGGAAAAATCGCTGATTTAGCGCCATTTTTTTTTTTTTTATCAGCACAATGTGATTCTCTTTATTAAAAAATCTTCCAAAAATAAAATACTTTTCTGAAACGTTGAGGAATATCAGCTGATTTAAACTTTTTTTTAATTAATCTGATTTGAAATAAATATTACTTGTTTTTAAAATATCGCAGAAATACATTTTTAATACAGAGGTAGATATTTAAAGTGTTGACAGGTTGACTGACATTTGAAAGTTTAATTTTTTCTAAGGTGGCTATAAAAATCACTTGAAGAATATAACGTGAGCGTCTTTTTATAATATTTAAATACCCAATAATGTTTTGAAAATTAGGAAAATGTTCTCCATAATGTTTTATCAAAATTTAGGTATTTTGACCTTTTTAAATTTACTCTATTATCGCTCTTCTTATTTTTTTATTTTTTTAATGTCGTGTATAGACGTCTGTATTTACAAAATCTGCGGCACGTTTCTACACACATACGCACAAAAATTATTTTTAAAATATAGTCGCTGAATTATAGTAAGTAAGCTTTTGCATTTAATTAATAAATATTGTTTTTTCTACTTAACAATATCATTTTAACCAGTGCAAATTAATACAGAAATTAAAAAATAATAAAATCTTATAAATCATTCTCATCATTCAAGTGTAAAACAAAATGAAACAATTGCAAAAATTCTTTATTAATCGAAATTTTTTTCTGAAGACAGTAGTACCCAGTCTTAGTGCACAAAAGCAATTAAAAGCTTTCCTAATTATATAAAGTCTTAGTAACTGTCTTAGTTTTGCATTTTTTATTTTCCAATTATTGAGCAGGTGAAGAGGCTCATCCCTTGTTCCCTGTTTAGGATGTGGTTTCCGGCTTTCTCTTTTCCAATCTTTTCACTATTACGTAGCCCCCTGCGCATCAGTGGCGTTACCGCCTTGCTCGGGGTGATACGATTTAAAAAAAAAAAAAAAAATAAGCAGATTTTTAGGGTAACCGAGGGGCTGTCCCGTTTTGCGAAAAGAAATTGATGTTTTAAATTCTCCAAGGATATTTGCATATAAATAAGTACATTTTAAGTGGTAAAAATGAATTTCTCGAAATTTCATAATTTAAGAGGAGGCGTAACAGATATAATAATAAAAATTTATATATTTTTACCAAATTTTCTTAAAAACAAACAAACACACATTTTTAAAAGAATTTAATTTATTTGTGAATTTGTAACTATTAGATGTAATCTTTTCGAGGCTGTGGTTGCAGCCAATGGTGATTTTACTGAATAAATTTACTCTTTAGTATTTCAAGATATTTTTGTGTAATTTTGGTAAATATATTTGTTAAATTGAGATGTCAGTTTTATTTTCATTTTTGCGTAATTTATGCGACAATTTATCCATCACACCCTACATATCTTATTTTGTTGGGATAGACATCCCGTTTTATTTAGGCATTGAAATCATCGCCTAATAGCATAGAGACCGAAAGTCCTACTAAAGAAAATATGCCTTCCGCCAGGAATCCAATCAGTACTTTTTTTTCAATAGAGGAAATGTCTTTCAAATCAAGAGTGTTTAAATAAAGGGGACAGAAGTATAGACATTAACAAGATCCAATAGTATATTTATTTGCACAAAAGTAAAAAATGTGGCACAAGGCAGAAAAAGGGTGGGTGGGTAGAGGGTGGTACTCATTAACTATCTTATACCTAGCTAAACACTTTCACGACCATATCACTCATTAACAATGTGCACATTCACCACAAGAATCCATCCATCACCTCCCAATCCTTCACACACCACAATACCACAGGGGCACCTAAAACGGGGAAATGAACCAATGACATAAAAATTTGCTACTATATAAGTTTATTCATGAGTTATAAAATGTATAATCTATTAAATATATGTTATAATCATTGTTTTAGCGTTGAAGACTATATTAAGGTTTAAAAACTACGTGGAAAATTGTAACTATACCTCTTACGACTACCTGAAAGCAAAGACTTTATAAACCATTAAGGTGTTCGAACGGGATTTTTATTAATAGGCCTTGATTTTGAGTCTATTTATGGCAATGTTTTTTGGTTCAGGGAAATAAAAATCGAGTTGAAAGAAGAATTGAGAAGGAAAACCATCCCTTTGGGTTATGTTCCATAAATCAGAAAATAGTGATAGTTTGAAAATATAACCAAGTGATCGTGGCCACTTAAATAAATCCTTTTCTGATGCGCTTAATGACCTCAGAATTTATTTTTTTATTTCTATTTTTTAGCTATATGGAATTGTAGTATATAGGAAATTTAGAATTAAAAGCAACTTTCTTCTTCACTTTTACAAAAATTCTCAATGACGTGTGAAATCCTGGTTTTTCCCAAATAGAAAAAGGATTGACCATGTGCTTAAAGAAAAAGTCGAAACAGAATTTCGCGAGTAGATGTTAAATTGATTTTCTGACTAATGGAAGCGATTTGCAAGACTAAAAAGGACTTAGCGATCCAGTGCGAAAAATCTAGATGACTATAAATGGCTTCGATCAGCGTCAGTCAGTCAGACATGGAAGCAGGAGAAACGACAAGCTAAAATGTAATAAGGCAGAAATTTCAAGTCGACCCGGACATAAGATCGCATCGCACATCGTCCTTTTTCCTCCTTCTTTCTCGTGTGCTGATTCATTTTACTTCTTTTTCTCCATTCAAAGACATTCCTACCAAATAAACGCTCATACATACATACGTACGTACGCATAAAATCTTTTCAACAAATTACTACTACAAACATTCTATAACGCTTGATACACTCAACTTTCTCATTTAAGATTTTGATTTAAGTTTAAAGCACAAAGGAAGTTTTGACTTTTGAGTAAAGAAAAAGGACACTTTTACTTAGTATAAAAAAAGATTGAAATTTCTGCAACACAATGAGGAAAAGGTGCTTGGAGAATTTTACATTCACAGGATAGTGAAGGCAATTGGAGCAGAAGACCTACCTAATGAGCTGGTGTGTCAAGAACAGGGAATGGGAAGGATCATTAGACTGTAAACATTACTTAATTATGGATAGGAAGTTGTAGAGAGCCATGATTGCACCCATCATGAAAGGGCAGCACATAAAAGAACTTTTTCTCTTTACAATAGCTAGCGCCCTCTTCTGTACCGATTTTCATTTTCACTATGTTTTAAAAGACAAAAATTTTATAGCGCCTTGCAGCATTGCTTTGTAAGTCTAAGATCTTAACTTTTCTAAAATTAAGACACATCTGCCTTTATATTATTTGAAAGAAAAATGATTCAACTTTTTGTCAATCCATCCATTTTGCGTTTTTATAAGAAAACCTTGGTGACTTGACAGGAAATTCATAACTTATGAAATTTAATCGCCAAAAAGAAATGTCTGCACCGCTTTATTATTTTCGTTCATTCATTCAAGATTTTGATCTTTTTTGTTTTTCTATTCTCTTCAGAGTCGGATGAGCTATTCGCAGAACGTTAAAAAGAAAGATTAATTGCATACTTTGCTTTTAAAATAGGTACCTCCACTAAAGTTTAAAATTGATCTTTAAAAATGAAAACCTTTCTTGAAACTTTCATTTTAGTTTTAACTGAAAGCTAAATGATTAAATTTACTATTTCCAGTAAGCAAAATACTTTCGTATACTTCAAAGAGAAATTTCATATTGATTGGAATCGATTTTTTCTAAGATAGCTAATTAACGCCCTAAATAGTCGTCTTTCATCGCAATGTAATTCTCTGTATTAAAAAAATTTCCAAAAAATACTTTTCTGAAACTTTGAAATGTGTTTTAAAGTATATAATTAATTTGAATTGAAACAAATATTATTTACTTTAAGTTTAAAATAACAAAGAAATGCATTTTTAAATCAGACAGTAGCCTTGTTTACATGTTTGGCGAGTTATAACAAAGTGATGAGAGATTTATTGCAAATAAAAAAGCATTTCTAATTAAATATTTGTCATAGTTTTATTGCATTTATTTAAATTTTACGATTCGTAGCAGATTTTCAGGAAATGTGTAACATTTTGAAAAAAAAAAAGAATAAAGCGGTCCTGCTAAATAATAAATATTTTGCGATCAAAAACTGTAGTGTAATTTCACAAAATTTCATAAGTCAGTGTGTGTGTGTATGTGGGGGGAGTAAATTTTATATATTTTTATCAAGATTTTCTAAAATAAATTAATTCGTGAATAAGCTCTGAAAGATTGATTAAAATTCGACAATTATTTTATTTTTGGAAGAATTTCGAAATCAGTGTGCTTTTTACCGAAAAAAGGTGCTAAAATACCCATAGTAACCGCTAACGCAAAAAAAAAAAAAAAAAAATAAATAATAAAACATTTTCACGATAAAACATTACTTGTGTAGGGAAACAGGGATTATTGAACTATTAAGTAACTATGTTAGTAACTATATATTGTCTCGTATTTATGTTTTTGGGGATTAAAAATTGGAAAGTTTTTGAATTTAATCAAACCAACGGCAATTGGTTTAAATACCCTTTATACCCAGACGTGTTATCTGTTTCCTACTCTGTCCACACATTTCTAACCGTATTATCTTATTTTTGGTGTCTTTTTCCTGGTTCGTCATATGCGTGTGTTGATCATATTGATCTTTTGACATGCTTCTGAAATCTTTTTACGCGATACTAAAAAAATTGAATATTATTACCTTCATAGATTTGATTTTAATTTCCCTTGATGTTCACAGGAATTAAATCTTAAAGTTAAGTTAATGCTTTTTTATAACAAGATTTAAATATTCTAAGATTACATGTAGATAAAAATTAAAGCATAAAATAAAAAAATATTAAAATGCATGTATATTTATTAATTCACGTCACTACATTTAATCCCCTTATTGTTGAGCACTTTTCACGTCACTAGATTTATTAATTCACATGTCTAAATTGAAAAATAGAGAATTCTAGTTTAAACCAAATATATATTTATAAATATATGTGTTGTGGTGAATGGATATGAGCTCTGAGAACCAAGCTTGTATTCCAGTTGAATTTGCTGCATTCACTTATATGCAAATACCCTTTGGAAAGGTATTTATTCATCTCAAAAACTGTGTTGGATAGCAGGACATATCGGATTCTATAGCCTTGGTTGGAGGTCTACCACAGAGGGAAATGGTAGACTACTAGGAAAATCCTTTGCCTAGTTTGTTATGGATCATAAGAGACATGATCGCCCAAGCGTGTTTCATGTATTGCACACTTTTTTTGCACAAGTTATTTTTCTTTAATATGATTCTGACTGAAGGACTTACCTATAAGGATCTGGTATGAATGCTTGAAATTGAAATATGGGAATTTACACACAAAAGAAGTTGATCAAATAGAATGAAATAAAGTTTTAAAGTCTGTAAGTAGACTTGAATAATACAAATTTTACAAAAAGAGTAATGTTATAACTCTCTATTCCCATTTGCATTTCTGTTTTAAGTTGCATTCCTTAATTATATGATTACTTTGAAGGTAGTTTTGTTGGATTAAACATTTACCATAAACTTTCAAGGATGTTTCAGAATCTTGTTTGCATCTAGCCATTACATAAATCTTCAGTTATTTATAGAACTCATTTTTTTATAGCAAGTGATAAATACAATGAGAAAACAAAAACAATTTCATATAGTTGCACTGGCTTCCATACATCTGTTTATCTCCTCTTCCATTCAAAGGTCTTGGACATGACAGTAAACTGCATCCAGCAGCAAGGCCTCTGATTGGGAGGTTGTGAGGAGCATGAAACCACCTCTTAATTGCTGTTGTTCCCAGGTTCACCCTAACTTAGGTTGTTAGCACCTGTTAGGGTCCCAACTATGGGCAAATAGTTAACTCCCAAACTGAGGTCCAAACACTATGAAAGTATAAAAATAGAAATATTTTTTATGTATATAGAAATATACATAGAAAATACACCTTTTTGAAGGGAAAAAATTATTACCAGCAATACATTTTTGAATACAAAACTAGAAAACATCTTTAGTTTTCTAAAATAAAAAAAAAAATAAAAATAATTTTTCATCAAAATTTGACTAAACCAACCTTCTAACTATAACCAAACATTAAAAAAAGTACTTTAAAACCCTACCTTTTTGGCATTAAATAACTCACAGAGGTTGATATGCTGTTAAACAAAACCCAAACTCTTCCATCCAAATAGAGCCCCTGTATCCTGTTTAATATTTTTTGCTCTTAAATAGGTACCTCCACTTTTTGTGATAATTTGCAATACCCAAGTTTTAAGGTGAAGTTTGATAAATAAAAAGTTTTTTTTTTTTAAGCTTTCATTTTAGCTTTAATTGAAAGCTAAATGATTAAATTTACTATTTCCATTAAGCAAAATACTCTGTAGTTTATTTTTCAAAGAGAAATTATATTGATTGAAATTGTGTGTGTTTTTTTTTTAATAACTGATTAGAACTTTTTTTAGTTGTCTTTCATCACAGTGTAAGTTTCTTTATTAAAAGATCATGCAAAAATAAAATGCTTTTCTGAAACTTTATCTAAGGAATATTAGCTGATTTAAGGTATAATTAGTCTTATTTGATACAAGTATTATTTACTTAAAGTTTAAAAAATTAAGTAGCAGCAGGAAAAACAAATTTTAAAACAAACATTAGTAGTGGTTTATGTTTCATTCAACACCCGACAAGTACTGATAAGCAATTTACATGTTTATTGCTGTCTATGGAGACATATCTAAAACATAATTTAAGAAAATGATGGGTGAACGCTTTTTTATATAATTTTTAAGTACTCTGTAATCTTCTAAATACTGGAAATATTCTCCATAATCTAATTTTAGGAATGTTGACTTTAAATTTATTATGGTCATCGATCTTATTTTCTGATAGTGTCATGTATGGTCATCTATATTTTCAAAATGGGCATGTTTTATACACACAAAAAAAATTTTTAAACAATTCGAAAAATCTTAGAACGTGATGATTTGTATTAAGCTTTTCCATTTTTGCTTCACTTAATACAGACAACATTTTGAAGAATTTTAAAAGGATTTTTTAGACTATAAATTATAATTTAAAAAAAATAAAAAAACAATTGTTGTAAGCATTCATTATTCATCGCCCAAATTTTTTTCTTCAATGTCATAGTTTTATTGCAGTTTTTACTTTACTATTTGGAGCAGATTTGTGGAAAATTGGTAGCTGTTTTTTTAAAAAAAATAATTAAAATGGTTGATTTATATTCTTCAAGAGACCTGCATTTAGCTAATAAAACAACATTTGCAGACAATTTAATTTCATGAAATTAAGTGGAGGTTAGGGGTAACTGATGTTAAAAAATACTTTTATCAAGATTTTATAAAACTAATTACTTTGTAAATAAATTCATTCATTTGTGAATAAATCCTAAAAGTTTAATTAAAATCCAACAATTATTTGATTTTTGCAAGAACTTCTAAATTAATGTTTTTTTTTTTTTTACGGAGTGGGTGGTGGGGATTCCCATAGTAAACTTTTGTCACATGTTGACGCAAAAAAGAAAACAAAATTTTTAACCAAAATTTCAAATGTGTTAGTAAAAAAAAAAAAGAAGTTATTAAAGAATACTTTGATTGTTCCTTTTAATAATAGTATAAACATTTTGGTGGTATAATAGTTGATAATGTACTCTATTAAAACTGTGGAGTGAATTATTTTTCTGCATGTAATAACATTTTGTCAGTTAATAATCAGGGTCAAGTTTAAAAGCACATTTACACTGTACATTGGATGACATTGTCAGTTTGACATGATAGGTATTTTGTAAATAGAACCACCAATATTGAGCCACTTTTTATAAAAATTTTTTGTTTTACTCTTATTTTATTGAAAATGAATAGGCTACCCATATATATCAACTCCTGGCCCTATATTCCACCTACACTTCGTAGACAGGTATTCCAGTATTTCCGCAGACTATCCCATTCCAGCAAGAGGGCCACGGTTAAACTCATCACCGACTGGTTCGTTTGGCCGAACATGAATGCAGACATCCAAGAGTGGGTGTCCACGTGCTTGGAGTGCCAGAAATGTAAGGTCCACCGACACACCAAATCTCCCGTCGGTAGTTTCAGCAAACCTGATGCACGGTTCTCACATATACATGTCGACTTAGTGGGACCGCTGTCGATGTGTCAGGATTACCAGTTTCTCCTGACAGTTGTGGATCATTTCTCATGATGGCTGACCACCATACCCATCAAAGATATGCCCGCAAGCACTGTCGCCAAGATTCTTATGAGAGAGTGGATTGGAACTTTCGGAATGCTTCAAGTTATCACAACCGACCGGGGAGCACAGTTCCAATCGTTCCTTTTTCGAGAGTTCACTAATTTACATGGCGCCAAACACATCAAAACTACCGCATACCATCCATGCGCCAACGGCTTAGTTGAACAGTTTCATGGGTCCCTAAAAAACCTCTCTGGCCACAAGACCTGACACTACCAATTGGGTAGACGAACTACTGTTAATCCTCCTATCCTTAAGAAACACCATCAAGGAGGACCTAGGCTGTTCAACTGCAGAACTGGTTTTTGGCACGCCTCTTGCGCTTTCCAGCAAATACTTCAATGACTCCCTCGACGTGCAGTCAAAAGCAGCTACTCCATCCGTAGAGGAACTCTGCCACAAGATGGCTCGACTCAAATACATACCTCCGTGACAACAACCGATGGGTTTGTAAATCCCTCAACATTTACAAGATAGCGAAGTTGTTTTTGTATGAAATGACACCGTGCAACGACCACTCACACTGGCATATCAAGGTCCGTTTCAGGTTCTTCGGTGCACTGACAAACACCTAATGATTAAGCGTGCCAATACAGCAAACACCGTCACGATTGATCGGACCAAGCCTGCCTTCCTGGAGAAGCAATAGCACGACACAAACCTGACTCCGCGGACTCCTGACACAGCCACAACAGCACCAAAGACTTCAGACAACACCTCAGCAACTCCTGTGCAGCAGACCAGATCCAGCAGGAGGGTCACCTTCCCTAGGGACCTTCATAGATACTATTTCTATTGAAATTGATATGATAAATTCTCTAGGGGAAGGGCCTTGTCGCAACCACTAATAGCCGCTCCC
Source organism: Ascarosepion bandense (assembly GCA_037127315.1). Taxonomy (NCBI): domain Eukaryota; kingdom Metazoa; phylum Mollusca; class Cephalopoda; order Sepiida; family Sepiidae; genus Ascarosepion; species Ascarosepion bandense. Next base: position 2,243,760 of record JBBBDQ010000578.1, read on the forward strand.
AGAAAGAAACGACCATAACAGCAGCAGCAGCTATTAGCCGCTCACTAGAATAAAATGACCCTGACTTTCTACAAAGAATGGCCGATTTTAAGATCCGCCGTAAAGAAAATCCAGCTGCACGTGTGACACAAAATAATTTAACGAATACGTCTGAGCCTAAAACTATCAACACTACCTCTCAGTACGGTCCCGCGCCCGCGACGACCTTATCTCGACTCGGCCCTGTTAAGGGATCCCGCCTCTCATCAAGTGCCATCCACCGGTACGAGCTCGCTTCCACTTGGACCCGAAGACGGACACGTCCCAACCAGCCAGGCGATTCTTCCAGCATCTTCAGTCTACCAGCTACCACTATGAACGACCCTTTGGACTCAACACTGGACAAAACCCAACACTCGCCACACCAACTCCATAGAAGCAGTTACCCTCAGGACCAAAAGTCTATCCGAATGAAACCTGTACCAAACCTTATAAAAATAAACACCAAAGTTGTTATTGTTCATACCTCTGCTCTCGTCTCCTCATTGTCTTGGCTGTTCACACTTTTCTAAATCTAACCTTGCGGGGTCGACTTTCTACAACGCCCCCGCAACACATTCATGGTTTTTACCAAATAAGTGATAGCTGAAATTAAAACTAAAAGTATTCAGTTTGTGTGTCTCTGACAAAACAATTTCGACAAAAGATTGCGGTAACGGACATTCATAATTTTACTTTTTGAGTATGGGACAAGCATACACAGTTTTGTGACTGCCTTAATGTTTTATAAAATGCATTTTTCTAAAAAAAACAAAAAACAAAAAACAAAAACAAAAACAAATGAATAACGAAACATTTGTGCTTAAAATTGCCAATAAATTTTTTAACAAAAACTGGACCTTTTCACTTCAGAATTCAAATGAAGTTTGTGTATCTCTCGTCTTTATCGCATTTCAAAGTATAGGACCTCGAAAGCTGTTATGGAGTTGCCGAGTTGAATATTTTCTTTTCAATCAAAGATGTGATAAACAAAAGTCCTGCACAAAACTTTTTGTTGCTTAAAAAAGAGCAAATATTTCAAGTACTGTTCAAAGCAAATTAACCCCTTCTTTGTATATTTAAATTTGTTAATACATTTCGTTTAATAACGTTAATGCGAATGAATAATTTTATTTTTATAATAACATTAAAAGTTTAAGAGAGAAATTAAAAGCTTGCTTGTGAAATAACACTATTTTTCGATTATTTTTTTACTTGTTTGATGCCATAAAATATTTATTTTCATCCAATGAATTGAATATATCATTTACTCTTCAAATAATAAGAAAGAGTATAGTGACTATAGTCAGTCAAAAAAGGGATAATTCAGAATTATTTATTTTTTGAAATTCTGTACAAAAAATCATGTAATAGTTGCAAAAATGAAATCAAATTCAAATTCTTATAAAAATGTTCGCACTCAAAATGGCATTAAACTACATTTATAGAAGAGTTTTTCCGTGTCCAATCTAAAAGAAAATAATAATGTGTTTTAATTTTAGCAAGCACTGATTACCGATACTCAGAAAAATTACTTGGTGTTTTATTAATATTGATTTTTTTTTTTTGGTAAGGTTCGGGAAGGATTTTATGTTCACTCATAATATTTTGCTGAAATAACACGTTTTTCATTAACTGTAAAAAAAAAAAAAAAAATTCGCAAACACCCCTGCAAATTAAAAGTAACACACGAAATGTTGAAAAGTGGAGTTACTTAAAACTGACCCCAACTTCCTCCAAAGTTTTCTCAGAAAATAACCTTTTCAGTGTACCAGTCATTCATCTCTAACCGCACATTGAAGGTGGTATTAAACGGACATGCCTCCCAGAACTACTCTACAAACGCAGGTGTCCCTCAAGGCTCTGTCCTAGGTTCTACGCTCTTTCTGATCTACATCAATGATCTCCCAGATGCCATAACATCCAAAGTAGGCATGTACGCTGATGACACCGCAGTCTACTCTCGCCTCGATCAAAAATCTGGTGTGGGCGACAAGGCGAACCTCGCTGCCGAGCTTGAAAAGGACCTCCAATCCGTGGATTGGGGTAAGAAATGGCTCGTAAATTTCAATTCTTCCAAAATGAAGCTGCTATCAATTAACCACCACAGACAACCGCACATACCTCCCATTAGCATGGAACAGGCTTGCCTCCCAGAGAGTAAAACATTATGCTTGCTTGTCCTCACACTTTCAGCGGACCTCAAGTAGAATGACTATATCGAATCCATTGCTAAATCCGCTGCTATGGAAGTCGGTTCTCTGTGCAGGGCCAGGAAGTTCTTTCCATCTGAATCTATCCTGCACATATATAAATCTACCATCTGCTCGTGTATTGAATACTGCTGCCATATCTGGTCGGGTACCCCTGCTATTCTCCTCGAGGTTCTTGACAAAATACAACGGAAAATCTGTAATATGATGAATACCGACTTGGTTGACCGGCTGCAGTCACTCTCTCACCGGCGTGACGTGGCTTCCCTGTGCCTCTTCTATAAATATTTTCACGGCTTCTGCTCTGATGAACTTAGATCACTGGTGCCCCCTAGGTACGAATTTGAACAAGATACTAGATTAGCAACTAGGTCCCACCCTTTTACAGTGAAACCGTTAAAATGTAACCGCAATTTCTACTCCAACAGCTTCTTTTCTTGCACTTCCCGCTTGTGGAATTCCCTTTTGCATACTTGCTTCCTCGACAGCTACAATCTCCAGGAGTTTAAATGTAAGGTCAATCGACACCTCCTAACACGCTAACTCGCACCCATTCTCTCAAACAGTCTTCATATGTACCTCCTTACTTGTCTATCACCCTCCTTCTGACATTTCCTATATACAATCGCTCTCTCAGCACCTTCCCCTATGTAACCTCCTGCGCTATAGTGGCAGTGGAATGCCTTGCTTGGGGTGAAATGATTAAAACAAAAACAAAATAAAACATTCATTCATTCGTTGAATTGAATAAGTACTGAAAATTTTGTTTAAATTAGATAATTCTGTGATTTAAAAAAATAGACAGTAGTGATTTTTACTTTTATTTCGGGAAAAGAAAGCAAGTTTAATTTTGGACTTTGTGGAGTAGACAATAAAAAGCCAATAAATGAATGTATGAAATGAAAATCAAGCAACTATTAAAAGAATGAATATGGAATTCACAGATAATGTCTGTGGAAATACTTTTTTACTTAACGAACAATAAAACGTCTTTAATAATTACTAAGTACAAGGACACTGAGCCAAGAAGATTAAAAATGCATTGACTTGCGCTTGCCACTTGAGAATTGTTCTTTTTGTTTATTCTTTTCTAATCATTTAGTGCAGAACGACCGACGGACAAGTACCCCCACCCCGTCCTGAAAACATCCATTTCTTGTAGATGACCGGAGTTAAGCAACGGTAGAATGACTCTGTACTTAAATGGGTAACCATTTAGGAATCAGAATCAACACACAGTAAACAATTCAAGGTTTTTAGGGCCAGATTAAGTAAAGTTTAGTAAATACTTATTCTTTTGGCAAAGGTAAAAAAAAATAGTTAAAAAAAAAATTGAAAATAATTGCGCTATGAAAACTTGTATAATTTGAATATTGACTGTTATTTTACTATTCACCAAATGAAATTGACGTCACAAAATTTGATAAATATATTGAATGAAATTTAAAACATAGCTCTGAGCAGCTATGTTTTCTCTCACCCATATTTTGCATCAATGGATTAAGTCGCAAGTAGGTTTTGAATGAAAAATTGCGTATCTTTTAGGAATAAACTGTTTACATTTTAACAGTTCTCTAGATGAAACATTGGGAATTGGGATTATCATGCTGTGTTTAATTTTTCTCTTTTCATCTTATTTTGTTGCTCCTCTAAGGTTATGGTTTTGCTTGCATAACGGTCGTAAAACAAGCTGAGTATTGTGATATAAAAGCAAGATAGATATGATAAAAAAAATGAAATCTAGTCTCAAAAGTCAAAATTAATTAATATCTTCTTTTGAGCTCTTGTTAGATTGTCACTTTTGTCTTATAATAATTAGAATCAATTCTAAACCCAAAAGGGGTTTTACTTCCAATGAAAAAGTTAAAGCTAATTTTGTATTTGAGTAGTGCAAAAGAAGGTTTTTTTTATAACTTTCTTATTATTTCAGTTTTCAGCCCAACCCACTTTCCCAAATCTAACAAATGATCAAGTCATAGAAGTTGATGATCTTTTTAGCACCCTTTATATACTTTAATATTTTATCAGTTACATCACTCCATGTATATTATACTTCCACTCATGAAACACTTGTTGCCATTTGCATTGAAATCATGACACATGTCAGATGTGTAAAAATGTATCTGTGCATGGGTCTGTGTGTATTGCACAAACCGCAATTAACTTGTATAGTATTTAAGAAAAATATTGCTTTACAAAGTTTAAAAAAAAACAAAAAAAAAACAGTTTTATGTTTTACACTTAAAATGTACTTGTAAAAAGTCTTTGGAATCTGAAGAAAACTTTCCATTTTATTTTTTTTTTTGTTAATCAGTATGACATGACCCAAGTATTAGCACAGTTTTGACATACCATATAAAATTAACAATCTATTCAAATATATATATATATATATATATCTATATATATATATATATATACACACACACTTCAGCAAATTCCTCCACTATTTTTCCTGGTTTTGTCTGCACATACAAACTATATTTGCTTTAAGCATTAGTCACACATCCATGTACAAAGATGACATACCTCATGTTGAGCATTTAAATGTATAAATACATATCCTTATGTATACTTGAAACACCCAATAAAGTCGACAAAATTTTAGTGTAAAACATTTATGAGCACACACAGAAAGGAGAAAAACGTTCAATGTAAATCTACTTTGTAACAACAGAATCATGTCTGGTTAAATTGTAGTCTTGTCTACTTTCATTCAGATTCTCCATTGTTGATAGGATTTGGCCTTCGAGCAAGATTTAGAGACTAGCAATCAAGTTGTTTCTCTTTTCAATATAAAGGTAAAGACATGCACTATATTGAACAAAGTTTAATATCAGTGCACATGAGGCACGCTTCTTATTGTCAGTGCAAAGATTGAATTGTCCACAGTTTAGGATTGTTGTCCTTTGGCATTTTGATTGTTAGCCTTGACAATCTGATGCTAGATTTGGCTTAATGCATATAAACACTACAATTATAATCATGCACCCAAGCACATCCAAAATTAGACATACACATGCATTGACATTTAAGAACTTACACCCCCATACATGTGTGTGTGTGTGTGTGTGTGTGTGTGTGTGTGTGTGTGTGCAATGGAAGGGTCTTGCTCTGGGACAATGGTCTAGCTAATCATCGTATGTATGAGTAGGTCCATAAAAAATAAAGTGATATCTAAAGTTTAAAATGCATTTTAAAAATGAAAACTCTCTCTTCAAGCTCTTATTTTAATTTTAATTCCAAACTAGTAGATTAAATATAATTTTTCTAATAAATCAAATATTTTAGTGTATTTCAAACTAAATCTTAATTGATTGGAATTATTTTTTTCTCTATTTACATTAATCGGACTATTGTCCTCATCTTTGTTGTCACATCTTTGAGCATCTTTGAGTATCTTTGAGTGCACATCGTTTCGGCTGTTGTACGCTCTAGCCTTCTTCAGGTGCTAGGAATTTTGAACCAAATCCTTTATTACAATCACTTAAGGACACATGGCCCAGTGGATATTGACGTTGGTTAGTTCTTAAGGACACATGGCCTAGTGGATATAGACATTGGTTATAGATGTTGGTTAGTTCCAGTGACTTGACCCAAAGAGTTGTGAGTTCAATACCAGGCGACAGCAATGGTGAACAAGTAACTTAGAGAGTCCAGTTAGAGGGAGATAACTGATGACTACCAAAAGAGGCTTTGTGCAAGCAATGAGAATGATATACCCCAGTGATTATAATAAAGGGTTCAAAATTCCTAGAACCTGAAGAAGGCCAGAGTGTACAATGGCCAAAACATCATACAAATGTCAACAAAGATGAGAACAATAGTCAGAATAATGTAAATAGTGTAAATACTACCTCATCTCAAAATTATAGACAAATACAGATTTTTGTTCTGATTATCAATAAAACTGATAAAATCGTCCATATTGACAAGTCTGTCAATATAATTCTCTTCAATAAAAAACTTTTAAAAATAAAATGTACTTTCCTGAAATGCTATTTGAGAAAAAATAGCTGATTTAAAGTTTTATTGATCTGAATTGAAACACATATTTACTTTTAGTCTAAAATATTGCAGAAAAGCATTTTTTTAACACAGGTGGGTATTTTTATGAAGTGTTGACACATTTATTGGCAGCATAATGTTTGGCTAATTTGTGTAAGAGGAGGGAACTGTAATAAAATAAATAAATATTAATACAATATAAATGCCCATTTTTATACTTTTTTTTTAACTAGCTGGTCATATTAAAAACTTCAAAATATTTTAATCAATCTAATATTTTGTTCAATTTTAAGTAATTTGGCTTTATAAACAAAGACGCTTGTTGAGGAAAGATTAAAAAGTTAACAATAAATATTAAATTTATTATAATTACTGGGTGTTCATATTTACAAAAATTGTCATGATTATACACACAAACATTTTAAAAATATTTTCAAAATTCTTAAATTTAAAAAAAATATTTTCAAAATTATTAAATTGTAGTAAGCTTTTCCATTTATGATCAGTGAATATAGGTTTTAATTAATAACAATCATATGACTGGTAAAATTAATACAGAAATATGAGAACTATTCTTGTAAAAATTCATTATTCATTGAAAAAATTTTAAAAACTTTTTTGTAAGACAATAGAATCTGTAATATATTTTATCCATAAAAATATTAAAAAACATTTTAGTTAAATAATACTTTGAATTTATTGTGTTTTTTATTTTATTTTATGATTCAGAGCAAATTATGGGTAACTGGTGGTCAAGTTTGATAAAAAAATGTGGGTAATTAAACTTTTCCTTATGACCAAATATTAAACGTGACAAAAAACAATTGACAAATTAAATTCTCCTAGAACTAAATATACAAACTCTACAAAAAACTTGAGGAATTAAATTCTCCTCATAACTAAATATAAAGCCCTACAAAAAAAAAATTGAGGATTTAAATTCTTCTTATAGCTCAATATTAAGTCCTAGAATAAATATTCAGGATTTAAATTCTCATTATAGCTAGATTTTAAGCCCTACACAAAAATAGAAGAATTAAATTCTCCTTAAAACTAAATATGAAGCTCTACAAATAAAATTAAGAAATTAATTTCTCCTTATAACTAAATATTAAGCTCTACACAATTGCAAAATTAAACTCTCTTTATGATTAAACCCTCAAAAAAGAGTAGAATTAAATTCTCCTTACAACTGAATATTAAACCCTAAAAAAATGGAGGATCTAAATTCTACTTATAACTAAATTTGAAGACCTACAAAAAGATTGAGGAATTAACTTTTCCCTAAAACTAAATATTAAGCCCTATAAACAAAAATTGAGGAATTAAATTATTCTTATAACTAAATATTAATCCCTACAAAAAAGATTACAAAATTAGATTCTCTTTATAATGAGATATTAAGCCCCCACCCACCAAAAAGGAGGAAATAAATTCTTCTTATAAATAATATTAAGCCCTGAAAAAAATGAAGGATTTAAATTCTCCTTAAAACTAAATACGAAGCCCTACGAAAAACTGAGGAATTAAATTCTCCTTATAACTAAGTATTAAGCCATACAAAAAATTGTAGAACTAAAGTCATCTTCTAACGAATTATTAAACCCTGCACAAAAATTTGAGAATTTAAATTGTCCATAAAATTAATATTAAGCCCTACAAAAAAATGAGGAATTAAATTCTCTTGATAACTAATTATTAAGCCCTACAAAAAATTGAGGAATGAAATTCTCCTCATAACTAAATATTAAACCCTACAAAAAGTTTCAGTATTTATATTCTCCTTATAACTAAATAAAATAAATTGAGGAATTAAATTCTACTTATAAGTAAATATTAATACTGACAAAAAAAATTAAAGGATTAAATTCTCTTAATAACTTAAAGTTATAAGAATTCAATTCCTTAATCTTTTTGTAGAGCTTAATATTTAGTTATAAAGAGAATTTAATTCTTCAATTTTTTATAGTGCTTCATATTTCATTATGAAGAGAATTTAATTCCTCAATTTTTGTAGGGATTGCTATTTAGTTATAAGGAGTATTCAAATCCTCATTTTTTTTGTACAAATTGATATTTAGTTAAAAGGAGACTAATTCTTCAACTTTTTTTGTATGGCTTAATATTTAATTATAAGGATAATTTAATTACTCAATTATTCTGTAGAGTTAAATATTTAGTTATAAAAAGAATTTATTTTGTCAATTTTTTTGTAGGGCATAATATTTAGTTATAAAGAGAATTCAATTACTAATTTTTTTGTAGGGTTCAATATTTAGTTATAAGAAAAATTTAAATCCTCAAATATTTTTAAATGCCTTAATATTTAGTTATAAGGAAAATTTAATTACACAATTTTTTTGTATTGCTTAATATTTATTTATGAGGAGAATTTAATTCTTCAATTTATTTTTAGGGATTAATATTTTGTTATAAAGAGAATATAATTCTTCAAATATTTTTAGGGCTTAATATTTAGTTATAAGGAGACTTTAAATCCTTTGTTTTATTGTAAGGCTAAATGTTTAATTTTAAGAAGAATTTAATTAATCAACTTTTTTGGTCAACATCTTCGTGATTGGTTTGAATACCCCCAACTGATATGATGCTAATGCCTCTGTTCTGACTCTCTTTTCTTTTTTCTTTTTTCCTTTTTCTTATTTTTTTATTTTTTTATCTTTTTCTTCAGTTAAAGGAAATGTTTATTCCGGCAAAATTTTTTGTACCAAATGGAAGGAATATTGTGTGGTCTGATAAAATGAGCTAATTTAGCTCATTGAAATGAATTAAAATTTATAACCAATTTAAATGAGGTGTTGATTTTTCCTTTATAAATATCATATTGCTCTGGATAACATCCATTGAGGTCTCTATATAGATATAACAGTTGATCTTGTTGGATTATCCTTGCCAATTTACGGACTGGACATCTATGCCTATATATATATATATATATATATATATATATAAATGACCCACACAATACTTATTTGGTTTTCTTAACTACAATATACCTTAGTATATCAGAATCATTTAATTCTAATTCTAACCTAAACATTCCAGCCCCTTTACTCATGAGGTAGTACAAAATCAAAAAAAAAAAGATCTAACCTGCTGTTAAAAATTGTTGTTTACCCATTTAAATAATGTAGAGTCACACTATGTATCTTACTCAGATAAAATTAAAAAATGACTTGCCTTGACAACAGGCCATTCCGCATCCTTTTGCAAACCAAATCTTCAACTCCATAGTTACCTAATTCTTATTTTTGATTGTACAATATTGACATACTTACAAGCATATTCTGTACTACTACCTCTTCAGTTTCTAAAATAACCATGAATTCATCTTATATTTTTTAAATAAATCATTTTTCACAATTTATTTTAAACTATCATCTGAAGAAGTACAGTATTATTCTAAAACATGAAAATTTTTGTGTAGTGATATAATGCTTTTATAAACCATTGTAATAAAAAAAATAGAATATTATTCTCTACTTTGTATTGAGCACTTTTTATAAAAGTAAATACTTCAACAGTGGCTTTTAATCTACCTGTTCTTCCACTTTCACACACACACACACACACACACACACACACACACACACACACATAGGATTTCTCTTTTTTATTAGTAATGCCTCCATTATTTTTAATCTTCTTTTGCTTGTGGATGATGATATTATTGTATGTATTATCAACAAATATATCATGGATAGTTCCTAGAAGATCTCTATGTGTGTTTAAATAAGATTGGATGTAACTGTTGTGGGAAAGGTCAATCTTCTTGTCAATTCTACACTTAATAACATTAATTATGAACATGGTAACAAGGTGCTTTACTGTATTTGGAATTTAACATACACAAGACTCTATAAGCATAAACTTTCCACATCTTTATTTATAAGTAAAACAAAATTAATTCTTGATAATGGCTAAAAGTATAGCCAAAAGCACTCGAAAGTACAAAAGCTTTGGACAATTATTATATAATTTAAGTTCCGAAAAAAAAATACACAAAAACATGAAAAATTATATAAAAAACTTAATGATAATTCCTTGTTTGTCATTTTTAATTTTTAATGAAACCTGTATAAAAGATAGATTGTTGACCAAATACAATATATATATATATATATATATATATATATATATATATATATATATATATTAGTGCACACACCAACCGCTCACAATTATGTAACAACTTGAGTAAGTACCTAGTCTACAGAAATGAAACCATGGGCATACGTGCAATTTAGAGAAGGTGTGCAGCCATATTTTTGCTGAAACATACCAACTACTTGTGCAATGAAAATAATGAGAGACCAAATGTATTCATCTTTATTTATAGCTTTCAAGCAGGGATCAACGTTGCAAAAAGTTACTTGATTTCACCGATTAACTGGAAACAAATGTCAAAAAAGTTGTGAAAGTATTTGTTGTGAAGCCGATATCAGGTGAGCAAATAGACCCTGAGAACTTTTGTATGTGTGAAAACAGTAAAAACAATGAAGAGATGGAGGTGAAGATGTTGAGTTTCAATGTCAATTTTATTGTGGTAAAATCGGCGAGAAAACAGTATGAAAAACCGCAATAAGCCTGGAACGTCAGCAGCGGTTGGCAGGATCAGCTCGTGTTGGGACGTTGTCATCGGTTGGCAGAGGCGTCGTCAGTGTCTGGTATGAAAGGCTCAGGCTGGGAAGTTGCCAGCGTCTGGCAGAATCAATGCAGACTGGAACGTCGTCGGTCAGGAAACGTCGCATGTATAGCTCAGGCGGGAAAGTCGCCGTAGCCGGTAGGAATGGCGCAAGTGGGAAGTCGTTGCTGGTCAGCAGGAATGTCGTTAGCGTCTGACAGGATTGACACAGTCTGGAATGTTGACGGTCGGCAGGAACGTCATAGGCTGGAACGTTGAGGTCGAGTCCTGGCTGCAATTGAACGTAGTCCGAGGAGGACAGGTTCAGTTGCGGCCTTGTACGTGTACATACCCAGGCAGTTGGGCGAGTTAGGATGTGTGCGCTGCGGCCATGGGCTGGCTCGTGTTTCGCTTCTTTTCCAGGATTAGATCGCAGTTAAACGGGATCGCTGCGAGCTAGCACGTGTGAAAGCCACTCAATCGGACTTGAACAATCGTCGTCCCCTTTACTGGATCGATCGAGGGCAACAGAATCTCAAGCGGACTAGATCATACCACCTCCGAAGCAGAGTAAAACCTAAAGCGGGACCGGTTTTTAACTAAAATGTAATGCGCTCCAGGGATCAACCGCGAGTAGTGGGATCTCAAACAAGTGTACGCGGTGCTAGAGGTGGCTGGAGAGCGGAAAGTTAGTATTTGGGTACAGATACTACTCTTTGATCCTACTCTCCGGGCCGCAGAAGGTTACTTAACCATCTTATTCCACAGAGGTGAGATGTGACACAAAGTTGGCTTTTAAAGTGTGGGCCCCCGGGCACGGACGCTCAGATTACTGGTGTGTGTGTGTGTGTGTGTGTGTGTGCATATAAGAATACACAAAAGATCTACTTGATTAAATGTTGGATTCACAATGATTTATGTTTTGGTGCTATCAGAAATGGATTTAATCAAGTTCATTGTATAATTTGAAATTATAAATCTGACTTTCTATTGTTTTACAACTACATCCTTTGATTCCTCTTCTTCTATGTGCCCTGTCCCTTCAGGACGTAGGCGATCATGACTTTCCAAGTCTCTTGATCCATGGTGGCTCTTAGCACGCATTCTCCTGTTACACCATGCAACCGTTGTTCCATCATCCACCTGATTATGTCCTTCAAATAGGTTATCCATTGCTTTCCTCTGTCTCAATTTCCCTCTAACTGACCTGTTAGTATCAGGTTCTCCAAGCCCTCCTTCCTCATTGCATGTCCCAGGAACTAATGCTCAGTATTAATTTCCCTTTTGTTTCCATCATTTCTAAGACCTCATCATTGCTCACATGCTCGATTCATGATATTCTCAGCATCCTTCTGTATAACCACATTTCAGTTGCTTCAGGTTTTTCCTTCATCTTTGATGATATTGTCCAGCATTCACTGCCATATTGAAGAACGGACAACACATAGCAATACAGTACTCTCTTCCTTGTTTCTAGTCCTGTTTCTTAATACTTTACTCAACTTCTGGAATGTTTCCTTCGCCATGCCAATTCGCCTTCAGATCTCTGTGTCGCACTTTCCGTCTTCTGTTATAACACTTCCCAGGTATTTAAATTTTTGTACCTGCTTGATTCTAGTATCCCTGACCTGTATTTGGCATATTGGGCTGCCCTTTTTATTCGGTTTTCTTGCAGTTTATTTGTAGTCCTTTCTTGTCACTCTTCAACTACCTTCTGTAGGAGGTCTTGTAGTTTCTTTTCTGTGTCTGCTATCAGCACTGTATCATCAGCATACCTTAGGTTGTTTAAATTGTGGCTTCCGATAACAAATCCAGGCATAACTTCTAGGGTCTTCAAAATATTCTCGCTGTACAAGTTGAACAGATCCGGTGAAAAGACACATCCTTGTCTTACACCCCTTTCTATCTTTGTATATCTACTCAATTCATTACTTGTCCGTATACAAGCGGTTTGTTGCCAGTAAAAATTCTTGATTACTCTTAAGTCTTTCCCAAATATGTCAAGGCTGCCGAGCATCTCCATCAAATCTTTGTGTATTATCGGTTGCTTTCTCTTGTTGCGGAAAATATCTTTTATATATTCTTCCCATCGTTAGAGTATTTCCTCTTTCTCCAAAATGATTGTTCGATCCTTAGGTTTTATACATCCTGTTGAAGAGCAGGTTTTTTGCCCTGTCAGTTCTTTTATTTCTTTATGCATGTCTGCTTTATTATTTCTGCTCAATCTCTCTACTTCTGCACATTTGTCATTGAGCCATTCCTCTTTAGCCTGTCTGCATTTTCTTCTTATTTCATTGGTTTACCATAAACTTTATATCCCCCTTGAAAATACGATGTCTTAATTTCACAGCAAAGCAAAAAGTTTTATTGTAACATAAAACATAGATACCCACACCACAACTATAATTTTAAATTCCAAAATATTCACCCTTCTATGTGCGGCATAATTTTGTCACCAATTGAATTTTTTCCATTTTGATTTGAATATGAGCGACAATGAGCAGTAAATTATTTAATTTAAAGCCCAAAGTTTGTGTGTCCTTTCGAACCCTAAAAGTTGATTGAATATACAAAATTGTGTTTGTGTGTGTTTATGACGTAAAACGGTGAAATAAGAAATGCGGTTTAATTTATTTATTTATTTATACGCCAACTGGCAGATAATATGGCACGAGACCGAATTTAAAAGAGAGTCTTGTTTGTACACTAAACTAAATATAAAATGCTAGTTTTTATTTATGTCTTCACATTAAGGGAAAATTTGCCACAAGTCAGGTTGAATGTGTTCTCTACATATTCAACTTTAAAAGTAAAATAAAAAATCTGTCTTGTTATTCATTTCCAATTAGTCCTCTTGCGATCTTTATAAATAAATGAATATTTGGTTAAATTACTTACTTAAATAAATTACCATAGCATTTGGATCAAAACTGAAATAAGAAAACTGAAGTAAATTGTGGATAATGTAGTGTATTTTGAAAATTTAACAAAAATCATGTAATATTGTATATAAAAGAAATGTCTACCAAAATATTTCAAAGTATTAATTACGACAATTTCATTAATACCATTGTACGACAATTGCACATTTCTCTAACAAAGAGCAGGAAAAAACAAGCCTTAGAACAGATGAAATAAAAGTTATTCTTGAATTGATTCAAAGAGTGATTTTATTTTTCATTTAGGTTTCCTATTAATAATTTTGTATTCTAAAGTTTTTTCCTTTCTCGCTTTTTCCCGATTCGCTTGATTAATAATTTAAAATAACCAAAGTTGTTCACAAACTAACTTACATGAATAACAGTGAACAGTGCATATTTTTCAAACAAGTTTATCAATTTTCAATGAGCTCGAATAACGTCATGCTGTTGATCGTAGTTGCCATCATACAAAAGTACCAATGAGAGGGAGGCTGCACAAAGTAATGTAACAAACTGGATGAGTAGCACAATGAGCGGGGTTAGTGTCTAAGACTGTTTACCAGTTCGATACTCGTGAAAATTACTTTAGCAACTAACCAACAACGAACTGGGAAATAAGAATAAAAGAATCATATGTACTTACGAGAGTGGAACAATAAGTTTCTAACCAATTATTCTCTCTTAGGTTTTCATTAAATTCTGCTTAATATATCTAGTGAAGCACCGTATATGTCATGATTATGTCTAAATATACACAAATGCACACTTGCAAATATACAGGCATGTATTTATAAGGCATGTATATGTGATGACATTATATACTTACATTTATACATATCTCGTAGGTACACATACGTATGATTATATACATACTTGTGTATCATTGCCACCACATCCTATGTGATTCGAGCCGGTGTTCGGTAAACTACGGTTGCTTTCTATAGTGGGTCTTACTGTTTGTCTTCAGGCAAATAGTCCAAAGTCATACATACCAGATTTTTCACCAGGCAAAAGGTTTTCTAGTAATAATAACATAACGCAATGGGGTTTATGTTGGCCACTTTTGTTGTCCCTAGTAAGAAAATGTTGACACCAGTTGTCAAAGATTTGATAACTGACATCCCCCTTAATGCTACTTATGACAGTATTAAGCGGGAAGTTCTGCTCCGGACGTCGCTATCAGCGGAAAAGCGGTTCCAAACTTTAGTCAATGACGAGCTGTTGGGAAACCGCATGCCAAGCGAATTGCTCCGCAGAATGAGAGAGCTGGCAGAAGATGTCCCTGCTGATAGTGCCTTTATAAAGCAACTTTTCTTCTTAAGATTGCCCCCTCAAGTAAAGGCAATTCTGGCACCCATGGTAGAGAAAAGCTCTGTAGACGTAATAGCGTCCTCTGCAGATAAAGTGATGGAATTCACCCAGGGGCCTATTACCGCGTCCATTCCTCAGCCAAAGGCTGAAGTCTCTACCCTCTCTGCTGCGGGGAACACAAGCGAAGGTGCCACACAAGTGGCGATACTCAAAGCTTTAGGGCAGCTTAACACTGAAGTAAGTAAATTAACCGTACTTAATTCACAACAGCCTAGACGTCGACATAAAAGTCGTTCGCCATCCCCACACCACCGCCGCCATTCAAGCAAGCCAGGACTATGCTATTATCACAGTTGTTTTGGCGCTAAGGCTCAGAGGTGCAAAATGCCCTGCTCCTTTTCAAACCCGGGAAACTTAAATCTGGAGAGCTGAGCACGGCACACTCTCCACAAGATCTATGTAACAACCGTGCCTATTTTATCACTGACTCCAGGTCCCAAGCACGTTGTTTGGTTGACACAGGAGCAGCTTGCAGTATCTGGCCACTGAAACTCCTCACTGAGAAGCCGCCACTGTCGCCCATCACACTGCAAGCGGTAAATCACTCCCTTATTCCCACGTACGGTCAAATTTCTCGTTCTCTGGACTTGGAATTACGGAGAGACTTTACATGGATTTTTACTGTAGCTGATTTACCATACCCCATTCTAGGCTCGGACTTTCTGCACCACTTCAACCTTTTAGTGGATATGCGCAAGCGACGACTTATTGACGGCAATACGGAACTTTCCGTCATGGGTTTTAAGGCAAATATCTCACCTATCAGCCCAGTATTTTTCATTGCCGCCACTGACGACCCATACCAAACATTACTACGCTCTTACCCAGAGTTAACTAACTTAAATTTCGTTGTGAGCAAATCAACTCACTCTACAAAACACCACATCGAGACCACAGGCGCTCCGGTGTTCTCACGCCCTCGCCGCCTCCCTGCTGATAAACTAAAGGCGGCGAAGGCAGAATTTAACCATATGCTGCAGCTGGGAATTATACGCCCCTCGTCCAGTCCATGGGCTTCCCCTTTGCATATGGTTCCAAAGCGTTCTGGAGATTGGCGTCCGACTGGGGACTATCGACGACTAAATGCCATTACGGTACCTGATCGTTACCCAATCCCACATATACAAGACTTCGCTTCATCCCTGCATGGTTGTAAGACCTTCTCCAAACTAGACCTCGTTAAGGCTTACCATCAGATACCAGTGAACCCAGACGACATACCCAAAACTGCAGTAACTACTCCATTTGGAGCGTTTGAATTTTTAACTATGCCTTTTGGTTTGCGAAACGCGGCTAGTACCTTCCAACGCTTCATGGACGAAGTAGTGCGTGATTTGGACTTCGTCTATAATTATATAGATGACATCCTCGTAGCAAGTGCCTCACCCGAGGAACATGTTACTCACCTCTGCCTACTGTTCGAACGGTTTCAAAAGTACCAGGTGAGGATTAACCCTGGTAAATGTGTTTTCGGTGCTTCGTCGCTAACTTTGTTGGGACACATTATAAGCCCCGAAGGGATATCTCCCTTACCTGAAAAAGTGAAGGCTCTACAAGACCTTCAACCACCCACTTCACTTCGCCAACTGAGACACTTTCTCGGTCTGCTTAACTATTACGACGTTTCATCCCACACTGTGCGGATCTCCTGTCTCCTCTGTCTGACATGTTACGTAACAGGAAAAAGAAAAATGAGCAGATTTCGTTGAATGACATACAGCTAAAAGCCTTTAACGAAGCGAAGAAGAAATTAGCGACAACATCGCTACTTGCACATCCTGTACCCGACTCCCAGTTTTCATTGGTCGTTGATGCATCGGGCACAGCTGTAGGTGCAGTTTTGCAACAGCAACACCAACAACAGCTACAACCTCTCGCTTATTTTTCGAGACAGCTGAAACCGGCAGAACAACGTTACAGCACGTTTGGCCGTGAACTCCTGGCAATGTACCTCGCAGTGAAACACTTTCAGCATTCACTAGAGGGCCGACAATTTGTGATCTACACCGATCACCGTCCGCTTACTTTCGCTCTGCGCTCAAAGCCGGACAGATATTCTCCTCGCGAAACGCGCCACTTGGATTTTATTTCGCAATTTACGAACGATATCCGACATATCTCTGGTGAACAGAATGGTGCGGCAGACGCCTTGTCTCGCCTTCCCATTAATTCACTGTTCTCACCTTCAGATATCGACTTACGACAGATGGCCTCTGACCAACCACACCTGGACACCTTTGATCTATCGTCACCTGAATTTGCAACTTGCAAGTTCGCATACTTACCAGTGCCTACTGCAGACACGCAGATCATCTGTGACACCTCAACAGACGCACCTCGACCTTTTGTTCCGATGACACATCGTAGGGTTGTTTTTGACACACTACACCAATTGGCACACCCCGGACCCAAAGCCACAGTGAAGCTGATTACAGCTAGATTTTTTCTGGCCAAACATGAGGCATGATATCACTGCCTGGACACGTTCTTGCGTATCCTGCCAAAAATCAAAGGTGCACAAACATATCCGTGCACCTCTCGGAACATTCAGCACCCCAGACGCTCGGTTCAGCCATGTCCATATTGATCTGGTTGGACCATGGCCGGTCAGTCAGGGATTTACTTACCTCCTGACCTGTATAGATCGCTTTACACGGTGGCCCGAAGCTATTCCCCTAAAGGACATTTCAGCTGAATCCGTAGCGCAAGCCCTTATATCAGGCTGGATAACGCGTTACGGAGTTCCTACAACAATTACCACTGACCGTGGCAGACAATTTGAATCCCACCTATTCCAGGAACTTTCCAGAATTTTAGGGATCAATCGAATTCGAACTACGAGCTATCACCCTGCTTCTAACGGGATGATAGAACGCTTTCATCGCCAATTAAAGGCCGCATTACGTGCCTATCCTGACCAACAGCGATGGAGCGAATATGTACCTGTTGTCCTTCTTGGCTGTCGTGCAGCTATCAAAGAGGACCTAGGATACTCTCCAGCAGAACTTGTCTATGGAGTACCTCTATCATTACCAGGTCAGATGTTGAACCCTATAGATTTAACAGGAACAGATCCTGCCTTGTATATAAACAGACTGCAATCTTATTTTGGTAATCTCCCACCAATGCACCCTAGGGAACAGACCATCAAATCATCAGTCCCAAAAGATATTTCTTCATGGACTCACGTTTTTCTAAGAAGGGACGCTGTCAAAGCCCCTCTCACTCCACCTTACACTGTCCCTTACCGCGTGCTTTCACGCACTGACAAACTTCTCACCCTTGACATTAATGGCAAAAAAGAAACTGTATCTATTGACAGGGTGAAAAGAGCCTTTCTTAACACAAACACACAAGAGCCACATATTCCCCCTACTTACATACATGAACATATCTTTACACCCGTGGAAAAAAATACGACGCCAACAGACAACTATGTCACCACCACACGCAGTGGTCGACGAGTACATTGGCCCAAAAAGCTCTGTAAAACTGTTTATATATAAATTATACCCTTCTTTGTTTTATGGCCGCTATCTTTTTCTCTGTCGGCTTTCCGCCTAAGCAGGGGGTGATGTAGCAGCCACAGATCTATTTCCTTTAGCGAATCAATGCCCCCGACGGGAGATTCGGTCACTCACTGACCAATCAACGGGCGGAGCGCATTGATTCCTCTCTAGAACTATTTTTCCTAGTCCTGTTTGTAGAACGGAGGAAAGCCAGAGAGCCATTAGAGGGAGTAACGGACGCCTCTCTCACATCGCTGCCACTGATTCCCCATGGAATGCTTCCGCGGAAGACGCTGCTGCTAGCTTCACCATGGACACTTACATACTATCTGCTGCTAGCTTCACCATGGACACTGACATACTATCTGCTTCAATGCCTCCAAAACAAAGCTGTTATCAACTAACCACCATAGACAATCGCATCTACCTCCCATTAGCATGGGACAGGCTAGCCTCCCAGAGAGTAAAATACTACGCCTCCTTGGCCTTACACTTTCGGCGGACCTCAAATGGAATGACTACATTGAATCCATTGCCAAATCTGCTGCTATGAAAGTCGGCTCTCTGTGCAGGGCCCGGAAATTTTTGCCTCCTGAAACTATTCTGCACATATACAAATCTACCATCCGCCCGTGTATTGAATATTGCTGCCATATCTGGTCGGGTGCCCCTGCTGCTCTCCTTGGGCTTCTTGACAAAATACAAAGGAGGATCTGTAACGTGGTTGATACTGACTTGGCAGACCGGCTGCAGCCGCTCTCACACCGGCGTGATGTAGCTTCCCTGTGCCTCTTCTACAAGTACTTTCATGGCTTCTGCTCCGATGAGCTTAGATCACTGGTGCCGCCTAAGCACGAATTTACACGAGATACTAGATTAGCAACTAGGTCCCACCCTTTTACAGTTAAACAAATAAGATGTAACCGTAAATTCTACTCCAACAGCTTCTTTTCTCGCGCTTCCCGCCTGTGGAACTCCCTTCCACAAGTCTGCTTTCCCGACAGTTACAATCTCCAGGTGTTTAAATGTAGGGTCAATAGACACCTCCTATCACACTAACTCCCAACTATTCTCACAACACTCTCATCTACCCAACCCTCATTCTCGGTATCCTCACCCGCCTATCACCCACCCTCTGTTATTTCCTATATTTAACCAGCCTTTCTCCACTCTACGTAGCCCCCTGCACAGTAGTGGCAGTGACATGCCTTGCTCGGGGTGAAACGCTTATAAAAAAAAAAAAAGCTTCACCATGGACACTGACATACTATCTGCTGCTAGCTTCACCATGGACACTTACATACTATCTGCTGCTAGCTTCACCATGGACACTGACATACTACCAATCTTGTACGTTTACTATGTAATAAACCATTCTTTGTTGTTATTCTAAAAGCAAGTTTCGTCATTCATTTGTGTGCCTAAAAAATATAGTGTTGGGGGAATTAAGTATTTCCCATGAACTCCTATACCAACTACTTGTCAGTGTTGTAGAGTGTATGGTGAGAGAACTTGATGACACCATACTTTTTTTTTCAGTCTATCTGCACACTACCAAGACAAAAAGACCTCACTGAAGAATTCGTAGGAGGTGTAACGCCTTCTCTATCAGCCTATTGTTCATATTTTCATATTTTAATTTGAAAATTCTTGCAAAAATCAACTAATTCTGTGATTTTAATGAAACTTTCAGGACTTATTCACAAATGAATGAAATTATTTATGCAATTATTATTTTTAGAAAATGTTGGTAAAAATATATATGCATAGAACTTATACATTATCTATACCAATGTTTTATTTATTAGAACTCATTGGGGAATGTAAATCATGTAATTTTTTTTTAATTACAAGACCGTTTTTCCGAAAATCTGCTCTGAATGGTAAAATCAAAAATGCATTAAAACTACGCTATTTTTAATTTAGATAAACTTTTAATTGATTTTATAAATAATATAATTTTAGGATATCATATTCTGAAGAGGAAAAAAATTTCAAAGAATGATGATTTTTAAAAATTTTTTCTTTGCTAATTAAAGTTTCAACTTTTTACATTTCTTTCAGTTACTCGGTGTCTTCGGTTATTAAGTCATTAAAAATATACTTTATTTACAAATCGAACATTCAAAAGCTTAATACAAATCATTTAGAATTAAGATTTTAGAATAAATTCTATTTTTTTTTATTATGTTAAACTGCACATTTCCTTTTACTGTAAAAACTTATAAAGAGACTTATCATTAAAAGGTCACTCATTTTAATGGTTGTTCCCCTTACGAAATGTTAAACTGGGTTATGTCAACTTTTGGTCACCATACTTATAGATTGATTGATAGGTACTGTCATCGCTGACTTGATAGGTCAACGAGTCAGACCTTTGTGATTAAGAAATATTTTTATTTTAAATGTTATGCCATAAACAAGTAATATTTGTTTAAAATCAGATTAATTTAACTTTAAATTTGATAATTTTAAAAAAATTAACGAGTGAGAGATCTACATTTTATTTTTGCAAAATTCTTAAAACTGAGAATTAACATTTGTTTACAAAATCGTTCAAAAAAAAAAAAAAAAAAATGGCCGCAAAATTGAAAATTAAAAAAAAATCTCAAAATTTTAGATTCTACTGAATATAACTTCTGTTTGAAATATACCTGAGTATCTTGCTTAGAGAAAATCGTAAATTTAATCATTTAGCTTTCAATTAAGCTAAAATTAAAGTTTCAAGAAAAAGTTTTTATTTTTAAAAATTCAATTTAAAACTTAGGTATAAAAAATGAGTGGAGGTACCTAAGGCATTTTCTAAAAGATTAAAATTCGACATCGTCTTGACATATTGATAACATTGCTTTCGTTTGTAACAAATTTAAATAAGGGACTTGCAATAGATTGGGCTTGTCTGCAGTCTACTATCGGCCTTGTATTCTCCACTGAATAACGAGCACTGGTTGCTTTATTGGCTGGTCTACATCGAATGCAAACGAAGTTGCAGGTATTATATCAGTTTTCTTTCTCTTAGATATAACTTCATAGAGACTAGAAATCTCTCACTTTCAGCGGGGATCCGCGTGCTAGATAGCCAGTGATCCGCTCCTTTACAGGTCTTGTTTTAAACCTGCTGCGTGTCTGGCCACTCACATCACCATAAAAGCCTGGTGGGGGAATCGTTTTAGTAATCGATAAATCTATCATGTGCCAGCTAGTACTGGTACCAGTGGGATACCCAGAGTAATGTATGTAACACATACATACATATGTAGAGTGTTTTATATTATTTGCGTGATTATAAAATATTAAGCATTTACTGTAATATAGAAACTTGTAGACCACATCTCCAAAATACATTTTTATTTTTATTTTTCGATGGAATTATTTCTTTTGTGATCAGTTTGCTAATTAGTGATATCCATATTCTATAAATATCTACTACTTTCTGATTCAACGGGATGATTAGCTTTGATATTGCTTCATTGAAATTATATATAATATAAATTTACTAAATTATAGATTATAGAAATCCTTTGAGAACTAGTTATAAATTGTAAAAATATCGGCACCGCAAA
Organism: Ascarosepion bandense; assembly: GCA_037127315.1. NCBI lineage: Eukaryota > Metazoa > Mollusca > Cephalopoda > Sepiida > Sepiidae > Ascarosepion > Ascarosepion bandense. The sequence goes on from JBBBDQ010000578.1 coordinate 2,266,005, forward strand.
GCCCTTTGATATATCAAGTATTAACCCTTGGTATTGATTGACAAAATTCGAAGCCATTTAAACTTACCTCATTTTGTATATTTTATGACAAATTCTGATTCAGTTAAAATCGTAGTATTTGTGTCAGTTAGCTCTAGATAATTGTTTGTAGTCGTTCTGGTAGCAAAGTCTGATTTTATTTTCCCTTTGAAGTTGTAGACCCTTGAATCCGGTTCAGAGAAGAGTTTTAGGCTTGTTGCCTCCTAACCACACTCCCCCTCTCTCTCTCCCTCCCTCTTGTGTGCATATTGGGTATAATATCTTATGGTCAATGAAGCTACTCACCGACTGAATGAATAACAACTGATTAAAAAGTGAAATGAAATTCACCATGATGAATTTGAAGTTTCACTCAACTCGGTTAATATCCTGATGGCAGCAGATTTCGTCTCTGGTAAGCTTGATTGACTCTATTTTTCTGAACGTTTAATTTTCAAAAAATTAATTTTTTTCCCTTGCATAAAGCGTTGGATAAATTTTAAAATATATGTGTGTCAGTTAAGAATTCAGTTAGCTCTAGATAATTGTTTGTAGTCGTTCTGACAGCAAAGGCTGATATTTTTCCCTTTGAATTCTCTTGTAGGGACTATTAAGGGATCTTCTGACTTTAACTAAGTTAAAACTCAGTAAATTTGTTTTCCTTATTTTTTTAAAAATTGGAGTAGATAGATCCTACTATCAACCAGTTCATATGCCTCCATCTTCTTTTGAACAGGAGTAGAGGCTCATCCGTTGTGTCTTGTTAGAAATGGGTTCCCGGTTTCTTTTCTCTCATCAGGCCTTAATAGTAAACCTATCGCAAGCTTTTTGTAATGTGTGGGGTTGGTGGCAAAGTCTCTTCATTCTGAGTATACTGGGTTGGCAGTTTCTTGGTTGCTTCTACCGACTGGTTGTTAGGAGCACGAACTCTTGCGTAGCATCTTGAGAGGCTGCTCTGATCAACAGTTGAATAATATCGGGTTTCTTGTATTGCCATGTCGCGCATGGATGGGTGTCCCTGAGGCCACATTATCCTCTAGTCTGCGCCAGTTTCCTTCCTACACATATTACATTTGACGATCGACTGATACTACAACTGTAGGCTCCTCCTTAACAAAAATCTCTAATTATGACATCACACAAAGTAAGAAATAAAACTAAACCAACTAAACAAAAATTACCTAAACCGGTTAACATCTCTTTCTAGGAAGTCCCTGATATCAGTACGAAATTTTTCAGCGATGAATCCTTCTTCTAAGTAAACTTACCTGACATCTTAACCCTTCCTCTGATTTCTATATCCCTGATTACCTTCTCTTTAGGAAGGACTCCGATGTCCATATGCATGAATTTGGCGTCTATGTCAGAAAACATCTCTCTAGCTAGGGTGATTTCTCTTTAATCTCCAGATCATTCCTTCACGTGTCTCCATCTCTCCCTACTCAGCTAGGTTAGCTATCTTTTCTTTCTCTACCGCTCCCCTTCCTCTCCTGACTGTTCCGTATTAGAGAGCATCTCGAACAATATAGATAAGGCCATTTCCTCTCATCCGTTCGCTCATATGTTTGTGTTTGGAGACTTTAATGATCACCACCCCAAGTGGCTGGAAAACTCTGTCGCAGATCTTGTTTGGTCCATACCATTAAATTTAAATCACTCAACCCTTACGCAAGTGTGGGATTTCCTCACGCGTTTCTCCAATAACCCCAAAAGACCTGACTCACTGCTACATCTATGTTTCACTTCTATCCCTGCCATGTCATGCAACTTTACCCGCTTGGCAACTCTGATCATGCTGTGGTTTCTGTTAATATTTCTTTTCACTCCTCCCCAGGAACCAACAACCAGCAGAATATTTTACTGCTACCAAAGAGCAGAGTGGGAGTCGTTCCTCGATTTCCTGTGTGACGTCCCTTGGAACAAAGTTTTTAGTAATTTTTTTCATTGAAGACTGTGCATCCAAGGTCTCCTATTAGGTTAACGAAGGCATCAATGCTTTCATCCCAGCCAGGAAGTGCCAACTTAAACCCTATTCGTCCACTTGGTTCTCCTCTAATTACTATTGCCCACGGGAATCACTTCTTCCGGCTTTATCGGAGCAATGCGTCTGACCATAACAGGCGCCTTTTTGTCTCTGGTCGTAATGAGTGTAAGAGGATCCTAAATAATGCTAAGTTGTTATTTACTGACAGAATGAAGCAGCATATAGCATTCTGCAAGTTCGGCTCCAAAGACTACTGGCAACTCTGTAAAAATGTGTTAAACCACAGCAAGCCCTCAATCCCTCCTTTAATCAATAAATTTGAGAGCCTCAAATCTTAAGCAGACAAGGCCGAGTGCTTTGATCGCAGTTTCTTCACAAACTCAAAATTTGATTCGTCTAGGTTATCTGCGCCCAGCTTCCCACCTAGAACTGAGGCTTAACTGAGGAATGTTTACATTACCCCCTCGGTGTTAATTTCATAGCTTGGCCCCATAAGGCGAGCGGAGGTGACGGAATCCTAATCATCGTCCTGAAGAAATTTGTCCCTGAACTCTCCTTTGTCCTCTCCACACTCTACAACTACTGCTTCTTGCTTTCCTGCCTACTGGAAGTCCTCTTCTGTGGTTCCTGTATTTAAGAACACTGAAGAACCCTCAGATCATTCTTATTATTGCCCTATCAGCCTCTAACCGATTTTTGACAAAATGTTCTGGGCTATTATCAATGCTGAAGTGGTTCAACATCTCACAGCCCACACCCTCTTCTCCGATGAACAATATGGTTTCCGTTTCACCAGGTCTACCGTTGATATGCTAACGACCATCACAATATATATATATAACAGGCTCTTGATAAGAACGGCGAAGCTCGAATTGTTGCATTAGATATCTTCACAGTATTTGACAGAGTCTGGCATACTGGCCTTCTGCGCAAGCTACAGGGCCATGGTATAACTGGACGATTGTTTGATCTAATCCAGTCGTTCCTTTCAAATTGCCGCCCCCAAGTGGAATGACTACATTGACTCAATAGCTAAATCTTCTGCTAGGAAGGTCGGTTCACTGTATAAGGCGAGGAAGTTTTTCTCGTCTGAATCTATTTTGCACATGTATAAATCTTTCATCAGCCTGTGCATTGAATGCTATTGTCACATCTGGTCGGGTGCCCCTGCTATTCATCTCGGGCTTCTTGACAAAATTCAAAGGAGAATCTGCAATGTAATCGATCCCAACTTGGTAGCTCAACTCCAGTCACTTTCTCACCGACGTAATGTGACTTCCTTCTGTCTCTTCTACAAATACTTTTACGACTTTTGCTCCGATGAGCTTAGCTCCCTGGTGTTTCCTCTGCATAAATTTACTCGAGCTTCAAGACGAGCAACTAGGCCCCACTCTTTTACAGTGAAACCAATCAAATGTAAGCACAACTTCTACTCTATTAGTTTCTTTTCTCGCACTTCCCGCCTGTGGAACTCCCTTCTGTAAACTCGCTTCACTGACAGCAACAATCTTCAAGAATTTAAATGCAATGTCAATTGCCATCTCTTATCTCCTTGACTCGCATCCTTTCTCTGACAACTCTTGTATCTTGTACTTTTCCCTTTCCATTCTACTCTTACGCAATTCTCTTCACACCAGTGTTATCATCTTTCTCTTACTTATTCTCCGACCCCCCCCCTGTGACCTGTTACTCTTTTTCATCACTCTTCTCTTATGTAACCCCCTGCGCACCAGTGGCAGTACTGCCTTTCTTGGTGGGGATGATTATAAAAAAAAATATCGTGTATTTTGCAAGTATGGTTGATGAGGAGAGTATAAAAGATTGACATCAATTCCAAAGAGACTTTTCGGTACTAACCTGTTTGGTGGAGAGTATTTTACTTTAAAGAACCATAATATTAAGCAGAAATTTTTACTTCAGTTGTAAAGGTGTGGAGACTGGGAAAATCTCCGAAATTTATTGTTTTCTTTAAGCAAAACTACTAAATCAATTATTTTATAGTGTATGTGTGTGTGTGAGAGAGAGAGAAAGAAAGAAAGACAGAGTGAGAGAAAGAGAGATAGATAGAGAGGGAAATAAAGAAAGAGAGAGAGAGAGAGAGAGAGAGAGAGAGAGAGACCTACCTACCAAAATTTTGATTTGAGAGCAAATGTACTTTTGTCTCTGGTCGCAGCTGGCAACTGGACCTTGCACTCTGTTCAATATCTCACATAATACAACTAATTATTTATTCATTTATCCTATTATTTTATGACTTCATTGCTGTCTACAAAATTAGCAAATAAATTCATCGAGCTTTCAGCCATAAATACACTTCCGTTAATTAAGACACATCTCTAGAACTTTCTTTAATAAGCTAAAAATGGAAGACAAGATAAAGAAAATCTCATTATAAAAGAACATTGCAGTATTTCTCGATACAGCTTAAGTAAGATTAGGAGAACGAAATGAATTGCCGTTTTGAACCACAACTTTCAAAAGGTCATAATTCTACTCAAGCGTAATTTTATTAGTTAGAGTAAGTACCAGGAGAATTGGCACAATGTTGCCAACAATCCGACAGTGAATTTATTTCATCATGATAAAAACTGTGGTCACGGACGTCGACAAACTGTCGGAAGCCAAATTAGACTTGGTGTGCAATGGTGAACTATAAATTGAGGTATATATGCATCAAAAGTCCGGAAAAAGTAGTGATCGTTAGGGGGAAAGTTATGGCAGATATAAAGACTAGGGCAGGACTTCGACGCCTAAATGAATCAATTTTTGCCAGGTACATGATAGGCTCCCTTTTTCTTCATTTCAACACTGGGACAAGACAATAGGCTTTCAAGTTAACGCGCTTTTCTTTAAGTTAGTTGTATAAAATGGCAACTGAAAGAGAAATCTTTTCTTCCGTTCCATTAAGTGATGTTTAGCTATTTTTGTAATACCGTTCATGAACACACTTAAGCAATATCGAATAGATCTGATTTATTAACTGATGTCAAACTGGAAAGATCTTATCTGCTTTTGAGTCAATTTTATGTCAATTTTCAACAAAATATTTTAACTGAACACTTGCAGTTAAATTAATATTATCTTGGTCCACTTGCATTTAAGCAAATATGTTTTTCAATAATATTGTGCCAAATTTGATACGTGCCATTTTTTTTAGATTATCTTTAGAAACAGATGAACATGGATAGCATTGCTCGTTTCCTCTGCGCTGTCCTCAGATTGACACGCACAAATGCCAAGCAGTACAGCATGCCGTTTCTAAATTTCTGGCGGGGTGAATTGATTCAGTAAATTTACTGAATCAGTTAGGCACTGTCAGTAGTTACTCATCAGTACGCTTCTAGCCAGGATGTGAAAAACGACAACGAAAATGAAGGTAATAGTAACCGTGGTAGTCGTTGTTGTTATTGTAGTAATCATAATACAATCTGACCAAAGAGAATATAAAAGCAGACACGACAAATTGTAATCGACTTGTGTTCGACCAACTTTAACAAATGCTATACGCACAATCCAGAGGCTGTCCTAGAAATTCATAGAAAATCATAAAATACTCAGGGATTTAGAAATTGATAATAAGGGCTGTCATCGCCTACTTGAACGGTCAACGAGTCAAAACTTTGTGATTAAGAAATACTTTTAGTCTAAATTTCATGCCATAAACAAGTAATATTTGTTTCAAATCAGATTAATTTAACATAAAATTTACTAATTTTCAAAAAATAACGAATGAGAAATGTATATCTTATTTTTGCAAGATTTTTAAAACCGAGAATAACTTTTATTTACAAATGTGTCGGTCGCTCAAAAATTGGCCGAATTTTTTTTTTTTGTAAAATCTCAAAATTTTATATTTCAATGAATATCATTTCTGTTTGAAATACACCAGAGTATTTTGCTTACTGGAAATATTAGATTTAATCATTTAGCTTTCAATTAAGCTAAAATTAAAGTTTCAAGAAAAAGTTTTTTTTTTAATTCAATTTAAAACTTAGGTATCAGAAATGAATAGAGGTACCTTGTAGGCATTTTCTGAAAGATTATAATTTGACGTCTTGATAACATTGTTTTCGTTTGCAACAAATTTAAATAAGAGACTTGCGATAAATTGGGCTTGACTACTATCGGCCTTGTCTTCTCCACTGAATAACGTGCACTAGTTGCTCTATTGGATATTAAGTGGCGTGTTAATCAATTCACCCCGCCAGAAATTTAGAAACAGCATGCTGTACTGCTTGGCATTTGTGCGTGTCAATCTGAGGACGGCGCAGAGGATCTGGAAATAGTTAAATGAGTTTAAAAGTGATTGTGAAGGTGTTGGGGTGATGGGGACGTTAGGCCTCCATTCATCATCTCACAGAGCCTCAGACTTGACTTGGAGACGTACATCAAGTGACTCAAGAAGGTAGTGTTGCCCTGGATCAAGTGAGTGGCTGCTGGAAGAACCTATATCTGGCAACAGGACTCTGCACCATGCCGCACACGCAGGAGAACTGGCGAACAATTTCCGCGATCACATCACCCCTTACATCTTGTCACCGAATTCCCATGATTGAAACCCCCTTGATTATTATGTGTGGGAGCGAGAGAACACCAAAAACCCTTGTAACACCAAAGATGAACTGAAGGCAAGGATTATAGCAGCATTCATCAACTTAAACATGTACCGTCCAGAAGAGTTGCAGAAGATTCCGAAGTTGTCTGGAGATAGTGGTTGAATGGCGATTTTACCGAATAAATTTACTCTTTAATATTTCAAGATATTTGTGTGTAATTTTGGTAAATATATTTGTTAAATTGAAATGTCAGTGTTATTTTCATTTATGCGTAATTTAGACGACAATTTATCTATCACACCCTCTATACTTTGATATTTTGTAGGGGTAGACATCCTTTTTTTGTTTCGTGAAACAATGAAACCAACGCCTAATAGCATAGAGACTGAAAGTCCTACTAAAGAAAATATACCTTCCGCCAGGAATCGAAGCAGTATTTCTTTTTTTTTTTTTCAATATAAGAAATGTCTTTCAGATCAAGAGTGTTTAAATAAAGGGGACAGAAGTATAGTCATTAACAAGATCCAATAATACTGGATATATTCGGCCTTTACACATTGAAGTGTTTTGATCACAATTTGTTATGGTGACATCACGTAACTTGCAATTAAGTTCATTCATGAGTTATAAAATGTAAAATCTATTGTTAAATATATTTAAAATCACTGTTTTAGCGTTGAAGATTCTATTAATGTTTAAAAGACTGTGGACAATTGTAACTATACCTCTTACGACTACCTAAAAGACTTTATTAACCAATAAGGTGTTCGAACGGGACTTTTATTGATAAGCCTTGATTATGGGCCTATTTATATCAATGTTATGTTCGGTTCAGGAAAATTAAATTCGAGTTGAAAGAAGAATTGGAAAGGAAAACTCTTCCTTTGGGTTATTTTCCACAAATCAGAAAAACAGAATTTCAAACCCGCGATAGTTTGAAAATATAACCAATTGATCCTGGCCACTTAAATAAATCATTTTCTGATGCGCTTAATGACCTCGTAATTTAATTTATTTTTATATTTTTTATTAGTATTTTTTGGCTATATAGAATAAATTTCCATAGTTTTCCAGAATCTAAAGTCTAATTAATGTTATATTTTATACGAGTATTCTGGGTTTTTGTTGTATGTTAGGGGAGAAGTCGGTGCCTCTCGATCTTTGGTTATTAGTATTTGTACAGTTTATACTTTGATTAGACAAATGACAAGTTAAGCGACGGGTGGTAGTTGTATGCCCAATATACGATTTTTTACGTTTATGCATGATAGGTAACAGCGTCCAAAAATGCAATAGAATTCGTAGATGTTTAGATATGATGCGGGTAGGAATTTTTAGTGTTAAAGAGTGTAGGGGTTTTTAATGTTGGGAGTTGATCATATATTTATCACATTCAACTGGGAATTTTGTAATATCCGCTTCATCTTGTTTATAATTTTTGTGCGTTTGGTTCATGGCATTCTACATAATCTCCAAGTTATTGCTTACCTCCGTTGTGTCCAGTTATTGAACTCTCAGCTTTCGGAAACATGGTCAAGTGGATGAAAGCGTTGGTTGAAAAAATTCAAAAAGCGACTTGAGCAAAGAGTTGTGAGTTCAATACGTGGTCACAGCAGAGGTGAATAAAAACTCAGAGAGTTGAGTTACTAAAAGGAATTAACCGAAACTGAGATATCTAGAAAAGGCATGACACTTGTAAGTAGAGATCAATCTAATTTTGTGGATTCGGTTCGAAATTCCAACGTATATCGCCTGAAGAAGACCGGAACTTACAACGGCCGAAACATCGTGAATATGACAAAGATGAGGACAACAGCCCAAACAAAGTAAATAGAGTAAATAGTTACAACAGCTCATCTTAGAAATATAGACAGAGGTAAAATGTATGTTGAATTTTTACCACAGTTCTTATTATGTAATTTTTAGAGAACATTTTAAAAAATGCACAATTTTACTTGATTTCAAGAAATAATTAATCTGTTTTTTTTTCTTGCCTCCTTTAAAAAGTTTCAAAGACCCAAGGAAGTTCATTTCAATAATGATTTGTTAGGTTTAATTTTTAACGAACGTTTTCTGAATGTTTTTTTACCGCAAAATTTATTTTAAAATACAATTATCTATCACAAAGTTAATTTAATGTTTTTCTCTTTGATAGGTTATTCATAAATATATTGATGATAACATTTAACTTTTATGAATAATTTGTTTTTCTTTTTAAATGATATTTAAAAACATTATGTTTAATGTTAGTTTAGTTTAATTGAAAAATGTAATTTATTAAGAATTTTGTCTATTTTTTTTCTCCAAAACTAACTGAAATTCAAACATTTTGAAGTCGGCCTTCAGTTTTAGCCTTTAGTGGCACCATTTGTAGGCCTGTCATATAGGATGCCATCGTTTTGTTGCAACAAAATTGTTTTTATTACCTTTTTGCTATTAACTTAAAATTTATTTTGACTTTATTTGTCCATCGACGACATAAGGTTAATGACTTATGTCTATTGATCCGTAGTTATTAGCTAACCTTTAATACGAAATCTAAACTTAGTTTGATTTATATTCATCACAATATTAAGAATATCGACAAGGAAAGATATTATGTTATGTTGGAAAGTAAATATATATTGCGTAAAATAACGATTTAAAATTAAGGACTCATCGATGTACTTAAGTTAGATGTCTTCAAATGTTTCTAGCGCTATGAAAACAACAAACCAGGTTTACATGTAAAAGTTGTGCGTACACGATATATATGTGTGTGTGTATGTGTGTGTTATGATAATGTTTAGCGCTAAGATTGTTGTTTTTTCAGTAGTTTTACTGATAAAAGGAATTTTGGCAAGCAGGTTTTTATCGTAAAGTGCTCGATATTGGGGTGGCGGTAGAACGTTGATAGTTTTAGTGCAAAGGATTTGTTACTTCAACTGATCAGGTTCATGCCGACTTCAAAGTTTCGTGAGGACACCGTTATGATGCCTTCACTCATCAGGGCTGGGTTTCTTGCTGCTTGTTTTTATTTATTTATATGGAGCTTGGTGTGATTTTATATTTTGTGGGTTTGGTTTTATATATATATATATATATATATATATATATATATATATATATATATATATAAAGTGTACACGAGAAAGAGAGAGAGAGAGAGTAGTATTTCTTGTCGATTTGATAGAACGAAAAGTTACAAAGAATGTATTAAATATAGCCTAAATAGATATTTAAAATAGAAATCGTTTGACATGGTTAATAGTTTTACTTTTGCAAGGAAAAATGAATAAATAATTACGTATCGTACGCAGAATAAAATATTTTTATCCCAAAATTATTATTTTCTTAAAATAATATTTCCTGATATTTTACAGTAACTGGAAAGAAATGATTCTAATGTTCATCTGTTGCATTTTACATCTGGATAATCGCATCATTATGAGCTGAAACCATTCTGAGGCAAAGTACACACTTTCTCTATTTCACTCTCTCTCTCTTTTTCTCTCTCTCTTTTTCTCTCTCTCTCTCTCTCTCTATATATATATATATATATATAGATATATAGAAAGAAAGATGGAAAGATGATGAATTATCTATGCCCACCGACATAAGTCCATTTATAAATCAGTCAACTTTGCACGTCTGAACGTTTGGACGAAATTTTAAATTGTTACAGCGTCAAACGCTTTTTTCAGGGTGTGCCAAATTGATCGATGATGAATAAATGGGACAGGGATAGGCAGTTGAAAATGATAGGTGGATCCTACACGAATCACTGTACAAACAAGTTTTACTGTTTGAAGATTGTACAGATTTTTCTTTTTTTTTTAATTATTTGTTTTAGGATACGTAGAAGTGATGGGACAAGCCAGACATTGACAAAAAAAAAAAAATCGTAAACATAAGAATAATACAATAATACAATTTTACTGATGAAGGACAACATTAAATTACTTACTATCATTTACAGGCAAGAGTGTAGTATTACAAAAACTCTTTTGTTTTAAGTTCTTCATCTTGAAAGTCATTCTTTGAATTATTTTGTTTAATAAGGAGGACAGTGCACTATTTACGAGAAAAAGAGCATCATGACACAATTCACTCCACCAGTGGAAACGGCATGAGGTATTGCTTGGCATTTGCATCCGATGCTCTAATTCAAACATTTCAAAATTTTTTGGTGTAAACCCGAAGACAGTGTAGAGGATGCAGTGTCCCCTAAACATGTGCCGAGAGTGATGAAAATCAAATATCCAGTCAACATCATGGTGTTTGAAGTGATCACTAGTGATGGCAATGTTATGCCTCCATTCATCTTCCCACAGGAAATCCAACATCAAGTGTTTTGAGGAAGTAGTGCTGCACTGGGTCAAGAACGTGGCTGTAACAGGACTTTGCACCATGCCACAAAATCAGGAGAACACAGTCATGACTGCCAAACAATTTCTGCGATCACATCACACCTTAAACCTGGCCACCTGACGCCCCAGTCAGCAACCCCTTTGATTTCTGTGTGGGGTGCAGTTGAGTGAGAAACCGACAAAACACCTTGTAACACCAAAGATGAACTGAAGGCAAGGATTGTGGCAGCATTCACCAACTTAAACAAAGAGACCGTCTAGAAGAATTGCAGGTGTGCTGAAGTCGTCTGGATGTCGTACTTGAAGCCAATAGCGATTTGATAGAATTTTTTATATTTTCTAGTTAGTATTTTAAGATTTTTGGAAAATATATTTGTTAAAATGAAATGTTAGTGTTATTTTAATTTTTGCGTCATTTAGAGGAGAAATTTCCATCGGACTGTATGTGTGTGTGTGTGTGTGTGTGTGTGTGTGTGTGTGTGTAGGGAGGAGAATGTAATAGTATCCAAAACAAAAGTGAGGATGATGAGATAAATTTGAAAATTTATTAACGACGAAGTTTAACGAGATTGTTTGCTCTCTCCAACCGTTGAACTTTTTTTTTCAATATTCTCCAATGCCGCAAAAAGTACTTGCTTTTTTGGTGTTGCATTCTGTTTTTGTTCAAATTTTACTTTTATTTTTTAGCAAAATTCAAGACCCTCTAAAAAAAAAATCTCGGGAAAATTTGACGATTTACCTTTTTAATTTTTTTGGTATTGGTTGATTATTAGAAAACGGGTTTGTTGGTACATTGAACAAGTCGAACGATTTTATCCAGTCTGTTCCATATAGATTTTTACAATCAATCCATGACGAATGCTTTTAATTTTTTTTCTTTCCCCGAGAAAATAAAAACATTTATGACAATTTCGCCCCAAAATTTTAAATTTCCACCTGTCATCTCTCTGGCTATTTTGTTGTAGAAGTGATTAATATTGGTTTGTTGATTCTTTTCCAGGTTTCAGTGTTTATTATTGTTAAGTTTGAATCCGTGTCTAATTGAAATTTGACATGTTTATGATTGATTCGAACATTTATATATTTTCTTTTCATTGCCTAGACTGCTTTTTTTTTTCAATAGTTCAATGAACAAAATTTTTATTTTTCGCTTTACTTTTGGGGTTTTTTCTACAATGAGAAAATTTATGGTCCTTTGTCCCCACAATTGTGACACTGTTCGTTTTTAAAAAGGCAGTTTTTAAAATATGTAATTCACCACAACCAAGGCAAGGATTAATTTTAAAAGAAGTTTTTTCCTACTTCGTGGCTTAATCTTGACTGCGTGAATATGGGACATATTTCGTTCGTCAATTTTTACCGTGTCTGTACTTAAAATTAAAAAAAAAAAAGAAAAGATTGACTCTCTTTCGCAAGATTTTGAAGTGTTATCTTTTGGTCTTGTTCTAATTTCATTAGAATTTCGATCTTATTTCTGCATCCTTTGGTGTAGTCAGTCCCTGAACGAAAATTAGGCATTTGAACACATCTGGTGTTATTTCGTTCAATCTAAATTTTCCACATTTTCTGTTGGCAATACTGTCAAAAAGTGTGTAGTCCTCTCTTTGTAAGATTCAAACACTGCTACCGTTTATTGAAAAGTGAACCTCGCTCACCAAATATTTTTGTTAATATTTGTATGGTTTCTTGGAATTAAATTTCTGCAGGGTGTCTTGGAAGTATAAAATTAGCGTACTTTTCGTGTTCCACAGCGCCGAATTTACCCAACAATAGTCGCACCCTTTTTTTCATCCGACCATGTTGCACGGTCTTTTTGGAATATTTCTTCGTATCTCCGAAAATATACCCGAATGTGACTTCTTCGTCTGGTTTGTATAAAAATTTACCAATTGAATTGTTTACGGAATCCTGAGAGAAAATATACTTGAATGAAAAGCTGTATGTTGTAATGTTTTTTAAAATAAAGTACTACTAAACCATAGAAATGAATTGAAAGTATTATGCAAACACCGTAAATTTTTCACCTCAAAATTTAATTACTTATAATGTTCATTAATTTTATAATTTATGCTTTAATATTACATAACAATTATTTTATTAAAAAATTAATGATTCACACAATACTTAAATAAATATATTTGTTTTTCATAACTCTAATATACCTTAGTATACCATAATTACTTAATTTGAATCTTAACTTTAACAATTTAGCCCCTTTAACAAATTCAGTAGTATAAAAAATTTAATTTTTTTAAAAATCTAAAATCTGATCTGCTGTCCAAAACCACTGTCTACACTTGAATATTATGTGTACCTAATATGTATCTTCCCAAGACATAATTCAAGAATTCACCTTCATACGACTTAAATGTTCAACTTTATAGTTCAATCCAATTCTCACTTTTGATTGAGTAATACAGACATACCCATAATTTAACTTCCGCCAACCACACATCCTTAACTTTCTAAATAACCATGAATTCATCTTATATTTTCCATAATAAATCAATTTCACCATTTGTTTTAAAATATCACCCGAAGAAGAAAAATAATGATCTGAAACATGAATTTTTTCAGTAGTGATATAATGCTTTTATAAACCATTGTAAAAACAAAATTACAATATATATATTTCATTAGTAGCACGACTGATTTTTATGCCCAACGCACTCTTCAGTTCAGGAACTGAGTATAGAGTCTATACTCAGCACCTGAAGATTGCGTTGTGCATGAAACTCCGGGTCGTGCTGCCGGCGAAGGAGAATATATATTTAATTATATATACTTAACAGCTCTATTTTATTACATCGAGCAACTTCTTTTTAACGCCAGCACTGTATGTGTAAGATTATATATATATATATATATATACACCTCGCAACTTAATGATCTCTTTGTATTATCTCATTATCTACTACTAAATTTAAGCTATATATATATATATATATATATATATATATATATGCTTTTGCTATTGAATGTTATACAATTTTGTTTCTTTAGTCTCTGTTGTGATGATCACTGTGTGTGTGTGTGTGTGTGTGTGTGTGTGTGTGTGTGTGTGTGTGTAATTAAGTGCGGTAATCTGTTTGACTTTGATGCATTCATGATATTTTATTATTTTATGATCTTAATAGATCTGACAAGCGCAGTTTATATCAAAAGAGATTAGTTATGTGTTTCTAACATTTCCTGAGCTTTTACAGTCTCTTCGTAGCTTGATCAGTTTAAAGGCGCAGCTCAATAACATTTTGAACAAGAGTTTGCTCTTTTGTAACATTCATTATCAAATAGTTATACGAAATAAAACAGTACCATTTTGTTTAAAAGTCATCTCTTTTCTTTTCATGAATGGCAGTGTTAATATGTCCTTAGAAGGACTAAAAATAGACGAGTCCTAAAAAATATCCTCTCGAGATAAATGCGTGTCTCATGACGCTTGGTCGGAACACTGTTTTGGAGTCAAGAGTTGCCATTTTCATCAACTGTTTACATTTTAATAATTTCCAATTATTGTGCTTTATAGTTGCAATTATTTGCTTGCTTCTCTCGATAGCGATTATTGCGCAGTTAATCCGATTCAAGAACAATCGCTTTTTATTTTAATACGCATTTTTCGTGCGCTGCACTCAACTTTTTGCCAATTTGGTTTTTAAAATAATTTTTTACGTCTACACTAAAACCACAATTTATCAATCCGTTTGGACATAAGTTTCTTAAGTCTTACTGATCGCCCAAGCTCTAGAGATTTAATCATGAACAAGATTTTATCTCTGTTTGGTTCCTTCCTTTATAACGTATATACATAATTCATTTTTGTTTTGTTTGTTTTGAGATTTAACGACCTATCAATCCTTATGGGATCATTTAAGGTCACAACAAATGATTTTAGGTAAGGTTATATTATTTTTACAGAATTTTTGAAGATGTCTTGCTTTTTAAACTTTCCCATTGCTTTCAATTTGTGTTACTTTTTAAATTTTTCCCCTGGTGAGGATCACATCTATTTTTGATCTTCGGATCTTTACTTAGATTATATTTTGTTGTATAGTTTGATCTTTTTGAGGAAGGTTAAAATAGTATTAGAGTTTATTTTTTCGAAAAGATCTTTCAAGTTGTTAACATTATAGAGGGATTGCCGGATATATGTAAAGTCACTGCAGTCAAGTAGAACATGTTTTACTGTATAGGGTTCTTGACATGCAATGCATTCAGGAGGTTTTTCATTTTTTAGGAGATAAGAGTGGATTATGTGTGTATGTCCTATTCGAATACGGGATATAATCACTTCTTTTACTGGGTTCTGATAGTTGTTTCTTTAGGATGGGTTTGATTTTAAATAATTTGTTATTTTGACAGTTGTTCCAGGTTTCTTGCCATTTCTTTAAAATATAGTTCTTGATTATAGAACTATTGGTTTATAGTCCGTGTATGGAACCTTTATGTTACTTGTGTCACATTTTAGGGAGTTTTTTGCAGCCACATCGGCTACATAATTCATTTAATGAATGCTGAAATTCAACATTATCAAAGCTAGAAGCTTTTAATTTGAATTAATAGACTCTCCAGAAGCTTTGATTTTCTCTTTGAAAGAAGACGCACCAGCTCTCAAATCACTACTTTCTAATATTCTGATTGTTATCTCAGACTCTAAGAAGATTCACTTTATACAATGATTTGCAAACATCTCACAATCCTTTCAATTTAATTGTGACTAAATACTCGTGTTTTTCCCATTTTAAGTAAAAAACAAAAAACCTAAACTCTAAACTTTCCTTCAAATATATGCCATGTTAAACAGGTTAAAGACAAGACATTTCTTTTTAATAAAGTAATAAAATGTTGTTTATAAATAAGAAACGTGCTAATGCTTTGGGTTTATGCAAACCATCGTCCACTTTTAATAATGGCTGAAATAATGTTTTGCTATTTGCATTCTCACCGTAATGACTGATCGAAATTTCAATGTAAAAAATGCTACTTTACTTAAAAGAGAAAGCAATTTACTAAGACGAAAGTGTATAGAATGTACTTTAATCTGTAGATCATCTATAGTAAATTGTTGTCCGTTCTTACTACATCAACATCAATTTAGTCCGATGAAGTTCTAAAGCAAGTAATATTTGTTTCAAATCAGCTAAATTAAATATTTAATCTGTTAATATTTCTCAAATAAAGTTTAAGAAATTTATATTCTACTTTGAAAATATCTTTTCAGAAAATTACATTGTGCTGACAGATGGCTAAAATTTAAATTAGTTTTGAAATACAGTAAAGTATTTTGTTTATTAGAAATATTAAATTTAATCTATTAGCTTGAAATTAAAACTAAAATGAAAGCTTCAAGAATTTTATTTTTATTTTTAAATTTATTTTTAACCTTAGGTACCGCGTATCTTTGGGATACCTAAATTAGACTTAATGAAATAGTAATATTAAAATATGTTGGATGGTTATATTGAAAATGAAATAGTAACAGACTGAAATATGTTCAGTGAAAATTAATTCAAAAACATTTTAAGTAATTGAAATTTCATTACCAATTAAAAAGTATGTTATGTGAATAAACATCAATATATTAATGAAATCCTTTACAATATCTTGTTTATCCAACATAAAAAAAAACAATCAAGTTTTTTGCGAATTACGTCCCTCGCCTATATAGGTTTATCAACTATACTCCGCTATGAAAACACATTGAAAATCGTCATAAAGCCATTCGCAATATCAAACTCTTGTTAGATAAGAATTATACAATATTGCAAATTTGTTTCAGGAATGTTCTAAAATGGAATGGAATTAAACAATTACAAAGCAAGAAACATATCTTTCGAAAAAGAGTTTTAATACCAATAACTTAAAAAAAGAACAACTTAAAGGCCAATAAGCAGGTAAACATCAAATGAAAGTAAATGATATTTGCGATTATTTCAAAAGATCTAGTTGATGCAATGTAAACAGTTTCAGTCGAGGGATACATATTCGTCATAGAGAATATAGAAAAGAGAAACAGAAATTGATCAAGGAGGATTATTCAATACAGAATAGAGCTTAATATTGTAATTTTGTTATTACAATGGCTTTAAAAGCATTATATCACGACACAGAAAAAAATCATGTTTTAGAACCTTATTGTTCTTCTTTGGGTGATATTTTAAAAACAAATGGTAAAAATGATTTATTATGTAAAATATAAGATGAATTCGTGGTTATTAAAAAAAAAGGGTGGTTGAAGGCAGTTAAACAGTATGATTGTGGGTGTGTCAGTATTACTCAATCAAAAGTTAGGATTAGGTTGAACTACGGAGTTGAATATTTAGGTCGCGTGGAGAACATGTTACTTAATGTCATAACATGACCCTTTTTATTTTCTTTGGGTAAGATACATACTATGAACGTGCATTATTCAAATGTATAGACAATAGTTATAGCAGCATGTTAGATTTTAGATTTTTTAAAAATTTAATTTATACTACTTCATTTGTTAAAGGGACTGGATTTTTTAGGTTAAAATTAGAATTAAGTGATTATAGTATAGTAAGGTATATTGGACTTATGAAAACCAAATAAGTATTGTGTGGATCATTAATTTTAATAAAATAATTTTTAAGTGATGTTAGAGCATAAAGTATAAGTAGACATTATAATTAATTAAATTTTAAAGAGAAATATTTCGGTGTGTGTATATATATATATATATATCCACATATACATATACATATATATACATATACACACACAAATTTAAGTTCCAATTCCATACCTGAAAACACGAAAATTCCCAGATACATGTAGCAGACAACGTTTCTGGACAAGATTATCCCTACCAGAAAATATTTAATCTCGACACTGGGAATCAAATATTGAACCAGAGTAGCAGATAGGACTACTTTTAGAAAAAACAAAAAACAAAAAAAAACGCAATATTTTGAATTTCGTTTCTGATGAAATGTTGTGACACTGTTTCAAAAAGCTAGGTTACTAATGAAAAAGTCAATTCAAATGTTCTAGCACCCGCAGAAGGCCGGAAACGTCGTAAACATGGCAATAAAGATGAAGACAAAACAGTGTAAATAATGAAACCTTATTTTGTTATAATCATAGTTTCCACGACAACGTGTCACACATCACTTTTTACCATTTTGAGAAAGATTTTGGGGTACGGAAATTAAAAACTTAACTAAACTATTATTTTGTAAAAATTATATGGTGCTTTTAAAAGGTGTATGATTCTTATAGCCTAAAGTTGGAATGGTTTTGGATTCAAAATTAAGAATTTTTAAAGTTTGTATGAATAAAGGTATTTATCATCTTGTGTTACTTTCTGTTGTCTTTAAGGAATTACGTGTATTAAAAGGATTTCCAAATTGCTTCATTCATCGGACTTCTTTTTCTGCTGAAGTTAGCAAACTGAACATCCCTCATTAAGATGAACGTATTTTAGTGGGGGGCGTATCGATTGCCTCCTCCCCTATAAAATACGATTATCTAAACAAAATTAACCAGCTTAATAATTTTAAAGTATATTTTAAAAAAATATATTAAACTGGTCAATTTTGTTTTATATTTTTAACAGCAACAATGATAGTAAAATTCAACATATATTTTTTAAAATATTTGATGTGTAAATAGTTTTTTTTTTAATCAATCTTGCTATAAAAAATAATATAATAAAAAAAATATTAAATTAATTTTTCAAATTTTTGTATAGTAATTTTAGAAGATTACCGGTGCAAAAACAAGTTACATTCAGTTTTTGTTTTCTTACAAGGATGGTATCAACATACTTCACGTGTTTTGTTTGTTTGTTTGTTTAATCGGTATCACCCTCAAGCAAGGCAGATTCACCGTTTTTTTCTAGAGACCCTTTCCGCAATTATCAGCAGTTGACCTGGAGAAAAGAAAATACGTTTTGCTTGTCTGAGAAAATGCCCTGGGATGAGAGATAATGAACTAATTCAGCATTTATTCTAGGGCCTCTGGGAGTTTCCCAGAAAGAAGTAGAATGCTAATAGACCTATAGTCAGAGGACTCGCGCAGCTCACCAGAGTTCTTAGAAACTGAAACAACAGATGATGACTTGCAGCAAGCAGCGAAGCATTTATCATAGTTTAGAGGGAACAGAAGCCAGTTCGAGAACACACTTCTTAATGACTATTACAGCGACACCATCGGATCCACTAGGCTTTCTAGGGCTGATCGCAGAAACCATAAGAGGGGTTATGTGTTTATCACTTAACAGAGTCTCAGTTCCAAGTGGGAAGTTAGGTAGGAATACTCTGGGTGAGTCAAGAGTAGAGTCTGAGGAGAATTTACAAGCAAAGCATTCGGCTTTATCAGCATAATGTTAACACCTAAAACTGAAGAAGGTAGAATAGAGACTTTGCACTTATTTAATGCATTGTTACAGAGCCGCCAGAGCCAAAGTTGTTAGAGGCTATATGCTGTGTCTCATTTTCTCGGCAAACAAAGACTTCGAGGGCTCGGTTATATTCATTACGAGCAGCAACGAATAATCAATCACATGTTATGATAAGATTTGTCACACTGGTATAGCCTAAAATAGTGGTTCCTGTGTGGAAAAGCGACCGAGTATACTGGTGTGAACGATGGAGAGGATTGAGGTTTGCCTGGTATTTCCAATGAAAGCGTCCATGACGGCTTTGACCCATGAAGCAAACCTCAGTGACGCAATTTTCAATTGGGTAGTTGAAGATGTCAGTCCATGAGGCATCACGAAGAAAATCACGGAGTGAGTGTCAATCAGCATGAAAGTAATTGAAAAAGTCTTATGGATATTGGGCATTCCTGTTTAATAGATGAATGGAACGAAATATCAATGGCTATCACAGTGTGGTCAGAGTTACCAAGAGGGCAGCATTGCGAAGAGCGAGGAGAAAAGGTAAGAAATAAATCAAGTAGAGAAGCATGCTGCTCGGTTTTGTTAAGGAAGCGAATAGGAAAGTCTACGATTTAAATAAGGGATTGGGAAATGGAAAAATTAAATGCCTGAATACCGGTAATATCAGTAAGTTTAGAATGTTTCAACCCCATGTCATGTCGAGCATTAAAATTACCGAAGACAAAGATGTTCGCTGATGGATGGAATTTTTTCTATATTGTCAACTATTATGTCTTATATACTGCAGTCCTAGGAAGGGAGCGATAAAAAAAAAGGAGATAGCTAAGAGAGTTCAGTAACGACAAAACAGAAGCACATGAAGAAGTAGTCAGGGGTTTCTGTAGACAATTCCTTAGTCATCGGAAGATTAAAGAAAACAAATTATGCCTTAAAAATGAATTTTTAATCAAGATATTCGTTTTATTTACATTTAATTTTTATATTCGTTTTATTGTCCTCATCTTTACTACCATGTTTACTACGTTTCGGCCGTTGTACGCTCCGGCCTTCTTCGGATGCTAGGACTTTTGAACCGAACCCTTTATTTCGATCATGGACATATTTGACTTTTGGAAAGAGAAAAACTATCAATGTTTCAGCACTGGTCACAAATAAATGAAGGAATTCGTTATCTTATTAATTTAGTAACTTAAAAATTGCTAAGAAAAATTATGTCACCCTAAAGTATTTGGACAAGCCATGATTTTGATATGCTTATCAGAGAATTTGAATAATTTGTTACATCTCAATCATTATATAACAGACTTCATGATTATTTTAAGTTACCCGGTGTGAGAACATTACCATCTTTCACATAAGAAGTTTCAGAATTAGATTACTTTAATTTTCTTGATGATATCTTAGTGAAATCCCTGAAAATCAGAAAAAAGGTGCATTCTTTTAGGTGATAAAGTGTGTGTGCCATGGTTGCTCTTCAATATCACGGAGGAAGCTTATTTGGTGTAGCTAAAAGTTTTGAGGCATTAGCAAAAACTATATTGGGCATTATATTAGGATATCTAGTTTAGATTATAAGATGCTTCCTAATATTATATCTGGTTGATAATTAACTAATTACCGGACATTACTAACAAATTCCTTGCTAGACATGTTCCCAGTAATTGTTATTTAGTGGTGCGATTTTCAATTGGGTGGTTGAAGATGTCAGTCCATGAGGCGTCACGAAGAAAATTACGGAGTGAGTGCCAATCAGCATGCTGATAATGGAACGAGGTCTTATGGATAGAGGCGTCCCTGTTTAATTGATGATTGGAACGAAATATCAATAGCTATCACTGTATGGTCAGAGTTATTTAGCAGTAATTTATACCTCTACATGTCCGCCCTCAGTCGTGAACCCCAGTTGCATGATTGCCAGACCTAGTTTTAGGATCGTTTTTTCTTGAAACTTTAATTTTAGATTAATTGAAAGCTAAATGATTAAATTTACTATTTCCACTAAGCAAAATACACGGCTGTATTTCAAACAGAAATTATATTCATTGGAATCTAAAATTTTGAGATTTTAAAAAAGAATCTTCATTTTTTCGGCCATTTTTTGAGCGATCGATACATTTATAAACAAAAGTTAATTCTCAGTTTTAAAAATCTTGCAAAAATAAAATATACATATCTCACTCGTTATGTTTTGGAAAATTATCAAATTTGAAGTTACATTAATCTGATTTGAGACAAATATTTGTTTATGACATGAAATTTAGAATAAAAGTATTTATTAATCATAAAAGACTGACTCATTGACCTTTCAAGTAGGCGTTGACAGCCTCTATTATCAATCTGGAAGTATGGTGACCAAAAGTTGATATAATCCAGTTTAACATTTCGTAAGAGAAACAACCCTTAAAACATGTGACCTTTTAATGATAAGTTTCTTATAAATTTCCATAGTAAAAGAAAATGTGCAGTTTAACATAATAAAAAAATAGAAATGATGTTTTTTTTTTAAATCTTAATTCTAAATGATTTGTATTAAGCTTATGAATTTTCGATTTGTAAATAAAGTATTTTTAATGAATAAATAACCGAAGACACTAACTGGAAGAAATTTAAAAGATGTTTAAAACTTTAATCAATAAAGAAAAAAATTGAAATTTTTTTTCTTCTCCAGAAGATATCCTAAAATCATATTTATAAAATCAATTACAACTTTATTTACATTAAAATAACTTAGTTTTAATGCATTTTTGATTTTACTATTTGGAGCAGATTTTCGGAAAAATAGTCTGGTAATTAAAAAAATTACATGATTTACACATTCCCCAATGAGTCCTGAATTCAACTAATAAATAAGAAATTGGAATAGATAATGTATTTCTAGAAGTTTTGTGCAATTAATTGGGGGAATAAAAGAAGTAAAAAAGAAATTACTAAGATTTTCTAAAAATAATAATTGCATAAATAATTTTATTCATTTGCGAATAAGTCCTGAAAGTTTTATTAAAATCACACAGTCAGTTGATTTTTGCAAGAACTTTCAAATTAATATGTCTTTCAACGCCAAAAAACGACTTGCGTAATTTTGCTTATTAGTCCCATTACGTAAAACAGCGTGAATCGCTGACAGAAAACAAAAAAGAAATTTTAATTGAAATTTCGAACGTGTTAGAAAGGATTAAAGAATTTTAAAAAATAATGTATTGTAATGACAAAATTTGATCTTTCCTCTTAATAATAGCATAAAAATTTTTGATGATAAAACTTTGTTTTTAAGTTTGAGCCCTAAATGTAGGTACCTGCATTACATCACAAAAAACAAAAACAAAAAAAAAACGAAAACAAAACAAACAAAAACAGCATAGTATGAATTAAAAAGGTCTAAAACTTAATAAAACGAACTTTTTCTATCAAAATGTTTATAATATTATTAAGAGGAAAGACAAAAGTAATTTTTACTTATTTTATAAATTTTTTTAATCCCTTTTAACATGTTCGAAATTTTGGCAGAAAATTTTGTTTTGATTTGAGTTAGCGTTGCAAAAAAATGTTACGACTATTTTACAACCGATCACGTAATTTGTAACTCACTTTTTCGGTGACAAACACATTAATTTGAAAATTCTCGCAAAAATCCAATTGTCGGATTTTAATGAAACTTTCAGTACTCATTCACAAATGAATAAAATTATTTTTGAAATTATTTTTTTTAAATATTGATGAAAAATTTTTAAAAACTATTGCCCCTCCCCTCTTCACGTAAATTCATGAAATTTTAATAAATTTTAATTTCTGCAAATTATTTTTTTATTAGTTTAAACGCAGAACTCATCGGGGAATATAAATCATCTATTTTTTTTTATTTAAAATTATTCGGCACTATCCGAAAATATGCTCCAAAGAGTAAAATAAAAAGTGCAATAAAACTCTGATATAATTTAATTTGATAAATTTTTAATGGCTGGAATAAATAATAATTAAGGACATTATAGTCTGAAGAAAAAATCTTTTTCGATTACTAATAAAATTTTAAAAGAATTGTTTTCATTTTTTTTATTATTATAATAATTCATAAAGTTTTAAAAATATCTTAAATCTTTTAAAGAACTGTTTTTTTTTTTTTAGTTAAGAATTGATGATTATATTGCCTTTCAAAAAATAAAAACATTAAAAAAATTTTATCCATTATATTTTTAAAATAATTAAAAAGAAATTTTTTTGTATGTAAATATGTTCTTTTGAGTACGATGTTCCATTAGAGGTCATAACAAGTTTCCAAAGAGGTCGTATTTATTTTAGAAGTTAACAAGTGTTTTGGATTATTCCCCTTACATGGAAAACGACAGAAACTGCACTTTGATTCTGATTCAAGTCTCTTCAAGACGTTTATAAAATTCAACAGCCTGTTTTGCAAGTCATTCCTTAAACATTTAAAGCAATTTTTACATTTTAATTCCTAATTTTGTTAAAAAAAATAAAAAATAAAAATAATTGTGAAATTCACAATTTGTAGAGGCACCTAAAAATAATATGAAAAATAGATATTAAAAATAAAAATTAATAAATGCCATAACATTTCATAAATTATTGAGTTACCTCTGCCGTTATTTTCAATCTGTTATTAAATTGTACATTTTTTTAAAAGAAAGTTTTATATTTGAATTTTTATTTTTCATAAAACATCTTCAAACGTAAGCCTACAAAGCTAAACTACTTAAAATCCCATCAAATATTGGATGATTGCTGAAAACTGTATAAAATTTTTAATTTTAACAGTTAAAAAAAAAAACAAAAAAAAAACGATTTGTATGAATAAGATTTATACCAAATTCGTCTTCCATACTTTTGGCCGGATACTGTAAATCATCAGTTGTCGACTTCTGCTAAGGTGCTGATAAGGTGTTGACAGCTGTGATAACAAGGCTTACCGTAATTGAGAAATGCTTTTTGAAACATTTTTCAAGCAGTAAGTAATTCTTGTTTCAAGTCAACTGAAAGTAAGTTTAAATTCGGTAATTTGAAGAAAATAATGTATCAGCGAGGTGTATTTCATTTTTGTAAGATTTTTTAAAACCGAGAATTGGCTTCTGTTTACAACTGATGAAAAATGGCGGAGGCGGAAAATTTGAAATTAAAAAATTTGTTTTTTAAATTTAGAAAAGTTTTGATTTCGATCAATATAATTTCGGTTTAAAGTACACTAGGGTATTTTGCTTACTGGAATTACTAAATTTAATCCCTTGGCTTTTAAAGCTAATTTTAAAGCTTGAAGATAAATTATTTATTTTTAAAATTTAAATTTATAGAAAAATGAGTGAAGGTACCTACAAACGTCATGCTATGCTGTTTTTTCGGCAATTGAATGGAGATGCCTACCTTGAACCCAATTTAATACTTAAAGTCAGTAAAAACGCTCTCATCGAAAATGAGTTTCCGAAGCTACTCGTTTTCAGTTACCAAAAATCGACCAAACTCTTTGAAGCAAGTTTGTGCGGATTAAACTAGGGAACTAAGAAAGCTCTTGATAGCAGATCTGCAGTCAATAGCGATAGCGATAGCGTGGACGGAACTACCAGGGTGTAAATTTCGTAGGAGCACAAACTTGAAAGAAAGAAAGAAAGCGAAAACCCCGTTGCAACAGTACTGGAGTAAGTAAATGGTTATACAATTTAATCCACTTCCAGGTGATTCATTATGAAAGCTACAAGTTGTGGAAAGTTGAGGGTGTGATCAAATGGCACGTCATAGTTAGGACAGGCCGGCGATATATGTAGACGAAATTGTTATGCAGGCTTTGAAGAGTCACCGGCACAAGAAGACGGAAAATAGCCGAAGATTTTGCGGGCTGTTGGCACCTTAATAAAATATTTGCATTTTCATGTTGACACGTGTTGACTTTGAAACATGCTGTGGCCTCCGTTAAAAAAGGGAACGTGACGATTCGATGACTAAATTTAAATTTATCGAAATAATATTCACGAAGTAATAAATGTGTCCACTCGTTCAGTTTTCCAACACAAAGACACCGTTGCCAATGTTTACATGTGCCGATAGGAACTTTGTGAATTGTTTTTGGCAAGATTACTTTTTTCTTTGCTGCGGTTGTTTATTGCTGCCATAAGTTATGTTTTGTTTTCCGTTCTTCTATTTCAATTATAAAATACCATAATGTTAAAAAGTAAACAAAGAAAGAATCAAGGGCACAAAAGGCTGAAAGCGAGTGCAATAGAACATCTGTCTGGAAACCTTTTTACAGGTTCACCGGCAGTACCACATGAGTCTCACGAGTCCGATCCAGTGTCTATGAACATTCCAATTATTGCTTTAAGGAGAAAGTGAAGTGGGAGACAACTTTGCCGTAAATATTCTGCCAGAGAATTAATTGAATGAATAAGTTTTTCGCTGATATTGACTATATATGGCGGTTTTAAATTAACCTATAACAAAGAAAAGGCGTGAAAGGTGTTTTAAATATAAAAATATAGAATATTTTTTATTTTCGTGATTTTACAACTAAATTTTTCTTAGTGTGTATGACTGTTAAAAGTTCTTACAGTTTTATTTATAGTTGTTTTTAAGATGAAAAGAAATGGGATTTTTTTTCTTGTGTATGTGTGAGAAAAAAAAAAGGCAAAGGAGAAAGTGAGAAGGAAAGCATAAATGTCATGTAGCTTGGTGAGGAAAACGGGTGAATGAGTCAGGTAATATCTTTTAAGCCGTGCGCGTCGTGAACTGTTGCCGTTCCTTCTGGGTGTCGTTGCTTATATACTCATCAAAGCGATCAAGAGGCATTTTTTTAATGTTATTTTTTATTTTCAAAGTATTAATTAACCGGAAAGATGCGCGAATCCATCGACTCAGAAACCATTTTTGTCATTTAGTGTTTGTTTCCGTTTTTGCTCAACCAACAACTATTCATCTGAAGCTGCGAATAAGAATTGATGAATGTCAATGGAAATGGCGCATAAAAAATATATTGTTTACAAAAACTAAAACAAAAACAAAAAAAAAAGATCATTTTAAAAGGACTGGGTATGGATGGACACTAGTGAGACTATGTTAAGGAGATGGATAGTGTTTATTTTTTCCTTTAGGTACCTCCATTCATTTTAACTAACTTTTAAATTGAATTTTAAAAAAAGGTTTTTTTTAACTTTTATTTTAGTTTTCATTGAAAGCTAAATGATTAAATTTACTATTTCCAGTAAGCAAAATACCCTGGTGTATTTCAAGCATAAATTATATTAATGGAATCTAACATTTTTTAAATTTTTTTTAATCTTACAATTTTTCGGTCATTTTTGAGCGATTGACACATTTGTATAGGTACCTCCACTCTAGAAAAAAAAAAAAAAAAAAAACAGCATAGTATGAATAAAAAAGCCCCAAACTTAATAAAAAACGAACTTTTTCCATCAAAATGTTATTAAGAGGAAAGATCAAAGTAATCTTTAATTATTTAAATTCTTTTTTAATCCCTTCGAAATTTTAATAAAAAATCTTATTTTGATTTTAGTTAGCGGGTAACCAAATCGTTACGAGAGTTTACAATGGAAAATGTAATATTACATAACTCATTTTTTTGAGGGGGGGAATTCTTGCAAAAATCAAATAATTGTCGGATTTTAATGAAACTTGCAAGACTTATTCACAAATGAATGAAATTATTTTTAAAATTATTTTTTTAAAGAAATCTTGGTAAAAAAAAAATATTTTTTTTTTACATCTGTTACCCTCTCTCCACTCAAATTCATGAAATTTTAAGAAATTAAATTTTGTTGTGAAAATTGGTTTTATTAGTTAACCGGAGGAGTCATTGGGAAATGTAAATCATCTATTATTTTTTCAAACATTGTCTTTATTTTCGAAAATCTGCTACTAATAGTAAAATAAAAAAATGCAATAAAACTATGACATTATTTAATTTGATAAGCTTTGAATTGCTTTAATAAATATATATTAAAAACATAATCTGAAGAAAAAAAATCGATTAATAATAAAATTTTAAAAGAATTGTTTTCATTTTTTTAATTAGAAAATTTTATAAAGTTTCAAAAATACTTTAAAAATACTTCGAAGATTTGTTGGGGTTAGTTTATAAACTTATTAAATGAAGATTATATTTAGTAATCGAAAATTGAAAAGTTTAATACAATCGTCGTGCTTTCGTATTTTAAAATAATTTTTAATTTTTTTGTGTATTTTGAATTTTTTTTGTATGATAATTTCTATGTGTACTTTAAAAGTAATTTGTTTCATGGATTCTTTCCCTTACAGGAAAAAAAAGTACAATTATGTCATTTGTGATCGTCATACACTTATCTCGCACCTGTTAATCTGTCAACACATTTCAAATGCTGTTGAAAGAGTATAAAGTTCAACTCTGTGTTTAAGAAATAGTTTTATTCTAAATATCAAGCTATAAATAAGTAATACATACGTGTAAATCAGAATAATTTAATATGAAATTTGCTCATTTTCAAAAAATAATGTATCGCAGATGTATATTTTATTTTTGCAAGATTTTTAAAACTGAGAATTAACTTTTGTTTACAAATGTGTCGATCGCTCAAAAATGGCCGAAAAATTGAAAGATTAAAAAAAAAAAAAAAAAATCAAAATCTTATATTCCAATCAATATAATTTCTGTTTGAAATACGCTAGAGTATTTTGCTTCTTGGAAATAGTAAATTTGATCATTTAGCTTTCAATTAAAACTAAAATAAATGTTTAAAGAAACGTTTTTTATTTTAAAAAAATTCAATTTAAAAGTTAGGTATCGAAAATGAGTGGCGGTATCTTCTGTAAATTGAATCAAATTGCTTTCAGAAGGACAAATGAAACAGTTCTTTTGGAAAGTAAAGCGAATTTACTGCCTAGAAAAAGCTTAACCCCAAATTACTAAAGCCTATTTGCGGTTCATTTCACTTCAGTGCATTTTCTATGCAGAAAACATTTAAAATGCAGCTATAAAAACAAGTTTGATGATGTACAGTTTACACAACAGAAGGCCATTAGAGAACAGAGACTTAGAATCTTTCAGAACCCATTTACAATTATTATGAGCGGATACAATGAGGCGTCTGTTGTGGTTGGAACTATCACATTCGTACTGCAGGGAAAAGTGTGGACTGTGGGCTATAGCGGCTGAACAGGCAGGTATGACTCAAGAAGATTCATGAGAGAAGGCAAAGACAAATGAAGTAAATAAGCAGGTCGATCAAAATTATTAGGGGAAACAAAGAGGGAATTCTATTTGGCAACGGTAAAATTGGAAGTATGAATACAAACAACATTATAATGATTAAACATGAGCATCAAAATCACCAAACCTATGGAGAGAGAGTGAAAGAGAGAGCAATATTTGCAGTGAAAAAAGAATTCACAAATGGTGGCAAAAAGACCCCAGACCTCTATTATCAATTTATTGTTCGAAAAAAGAATTTTTTACGCATACAGTGAATAGATTACAACGCTGAGGTACCATCTTATTAAATTACGGTTTTAGTATGGAATACCAACCGTCCAAAAAGTTAGAACATGCAGATGGGTTATCAAGATTGATACAAAAAATGTTGAATCATTTGAGGCACTGTTATTGCAGCATTAAGAAGTGAAATGGAAATTAAAAATATATTATGCAATGTAGTACGCGAATTACCAGTGACACTGTAAGAAATAAAAGTAAAAGCAGAACAAGACATGTTTATGGCGGAAAAAAAAAACAAAAAACAAACAAAAACGACTAAAAGTGTAATACCGTATCCTCACCCCACTGGACCGACGCGCTCCACCAGACCAGCCGTTGGTCAGGTATGGTCTTAGTATTACAGGTTAGACACAAGTCTCTGGTTCCCAATGTCAGTTCCACCCTCCAGCTACGTTGTGACTTTTTTTTATCCTGGAGAGCAGTCATCAGATCGTAGAAACCCGGTAACTCCCCGTTGGTCCACCTGCATGTCCGTCAGTTGAGAATCGGGTTAACAGAAAAATAAATATAACCAAGTCGATACAATTTTGGAAGGACAAGATGTTTTTATATATAAAAAAGCAAACACACAAAAAACAATTTTTGTTGCACAAAGCTGAATGTCTATGAACAATAAGCAAATAAAACACTTCGACTAATTTCGGTAAAGGAAAGATGCGGCCTTCGTTTAACCCCTTTTTTGGTCTGTTCTTAGCGCAACTAGGTACATCCACTAATTTTCGATACCAACGTTTTAAAATTTATTTTTAAAAATGGAAAAGCTTTATCGAAGCTTTCATTTTAGCTTTAAGTGAAAGTTAAATGATTAAATTTACTTTTTCCAGTAAGCAAAATACTATGGTGTATTTCAAATAGAAATTATATTGATTGGAATTTCAATTTTTTGAAAGTTTATTTTATCAGACATTTTTCACAATTTGACAAGTTTGTAAAGTTAATTATCGGTTTTAAAAATCTTGCAAAAACAAATTATGAGACGTTATTTTTGGAAAATTAGTAAATTTAAAGTTAAATTAATCTGATTTGAAATTAGTATTACTTGCTTATAATCATGAAATGTAGAATACAAGTATTTCTTAATCACGAAGGTCTTGCTTTTTCTGGCATGTTGATGGAATGCAGATAGTCAGACGCGTTGACAAGCTAAGTATGGTTGACTAGAATTGACATAAATTGATGAAACTTAAGTGCATCTTTCTTTTTTTAACTACCTAGTAATTTAAAAAGAAATAATGTAATATTTTCAATAGTTATACAATATTTCATTGCATTTTAGCTACTTAAAAAAAAAAGAAAAAAAAAAGAAAATACATTCATTAATATTTTCAAAAAATGTTTGTGGAAATTTCTGAAACCAGGTATTATCATTATTGTAAGATTTAATATTCTAACCAACAACATGTAACACGCTTATCTTGGGAGTTATACTCACAAACTTTCAATCGTTGTGCCCCCTCAACCGTCTTCATATGTCTGCCATCGTACTAGGTAACCTTTCCGAAATTCTTTATTCAATACACTGTGAAAGATTGTTCGAATACCAGTATAGGGGATATCTTATCTATTCTTTTCCCGTTGTAGTGGGAGTCCGTTCTAGTGAAGGGTAGTTGTATACTGTTGCAGGTTAACGGAATTTGGCCTTGTGGTAGATAGCCCACTATAAGTCATAAAATGATTATAAAATCAAGAAAAGCAATTTGAGTTGAAAATAAGTTTTATATATACACATATCAGTTAATGTTTTTACAATTAAAGTAATACTTGAATATAGGTCCATCGGAAGTTAAATGTTCATGGCAAATAATAAGCTGAAAGAGACTCAATGCTTAGGAATGTGGGGAGCGCTGTGAGTAAGGAATGTCTTTGAAGTAGCCGCTTCTTAAGTAAGTAGTTTTGAGACAGGGAGGAAGGTAAGGAGAGGTAAAGGGAGGCGAACGTAGTCGCGGCTTGACTTGATTAAGGGAAGTACTAATCACGCTCTTCTGTCCGTCGGCCTGTCTCCTTCAGTCTGTCTGCTGGGTGCTTTCTGTCTCGGCTTCTTATATCTGCTTTTTGGATCAAAAGCAGCTCGTTTGGGATTTCACACTTGTATTTGATTCTGGGCTTCCCATTGGTTGGTAAATAAAATTCGCGTAGGATCGCGAAATGGAAATTTGATATTTGATTAATTTTTATTTTTCAACCGGAACATCTGCGCGAACTCGGATGCGCAGCGACGACTTTTGGTCATTTGCCTTTTTGTCGTGAGAGGGCAAACATCCGGTCCATTGCTTTTGCTCGGTCGGTATCACCACATCAGTTAATAATTATTCATATTTTGTGTTGGTTCCACTGAATCAAAGTACGTGATCTTTCACTACTACCAGACTCAGAGATTAAATTCATTAGGAACTAGATATGTTTTAACAAACGCCTTAATTCACTGTTTCTCGGACAATCTCTTCACGTCATTTGGGCGCTTTAAACCTGTGGTGGAAATGTACGAGTGTCCTGAATCAAGGGATACAAGTATTTTAGTGTCATATCTTAATCAGAGACTCGCTACTGAGTAGGTTGTCAGCGCCTAACATGTGTGCTGATTTTTTTTATACTATTCTATGACCTGAGTATAGACATTAGATTCAAGATTTCAAAACAGAACTAGACTAATTGTCCAAGTGGTTAAAACATATTTGCTTGTTTGGAAGTTGTAAGTTCAATCCCTGGGACACAAATGTGCGCATTAATTGACTTAACAGATTTGAAATATCCCCTGAATATGGAAAGCGGGATGACAACAATTTACTTCGTGGATTTGGTTCAGAATTCCGTAAATAACACACACACCTCAAGAAGGCCGTTGAGTATAAAGGCTGAAATGTTGAGTATAATAACAGGTAAAAGTAGGCTGATCCTATTAGCAAAGAATATAAGTTATAACCGGTGAAATAATTCAAATATAGTTTGTCTTATTTGTAACTTTGCAAACCAGTTAAAATATAATTACTCTATGACTTGTTCTGATTTTTACGAATAAAAATGTTTATGTATAACAATGTATATCTATACATAATTTATATATAACAATGTCTATAAAAGTTGTATATACACACATTGTGTGTGCTGCTATGTTGAAAGAAATGTCTCAAGGCTTGGTGAAAAATAAATTGGAATTAATCTTTGGAGAAAAAAAATCTTTTTTTTATGTCTATCTTGGCCTGTTGCTGACAAGATATATAATCTCCGTTTTTAGGTTCTCTAAGAAAACCAGTTAGGCAACATCTGCCATTTGAAATATAATTGCTTTCATTTGAACACTTTCAAAACTTGCATCTCTTTGATCTTGTTTGATAGATTAATGCATTTCTTTGATCTTCACCCAAACAAGTTATCAACTGGAATTGCTCTACCTGTGACTAATGAGTTTTCTTTGATTACTGCAGAGTTTTTCAGAGACAGTAGTGGAACTTTAAATATGTTGTGCTTCATTTTACCAATATTTATAGCCCGCTGCACAAATTGGCTGGCTTGGTGAGCCAACCAATTTGTGCAACTAGCTATAAAATTGGTCAGATTTTAATGAAATTAGCGACAAAGATGTATATCTTTAAGAGATCTCGTGATTTTTATTTGTGTTTTATTTACTACTAGGTACTTCCAAAGATTCGTTAAAAAACGAGCATGCACGAATGAAAACATGTCCCAAACTTAATAAAACAGTTTTATCGCCAGCATTTTTGTTATTATTAAGAGGAAAGACCAAAAGAGTTTTTATTATTAAATTGTTTTTTATCCTTGGAAATTTTGGTAAAATTTTGTTATTGCATTAGTATAGGAAATTTTAGCGTCTTTTTGCAGTGAAAAACACATTGAATATGGAAATTCTTACAAAAATCAAATAATTGTCAGATTTTAATTCAATTTTCATAACTTATTTATGAATGACATTACGAACGAAATTATTATTATTATTTTAGAAAATCTTGGTAATTTTCTTTTTATCTGTTACCTCTCACAATGAAATTTCGAAAAATTTATTTTTGTCCCACTTTATGTTTATATTAGTTATACGCAGAACTGCTTGAATCGAATAAAATAATTTTTAATTATTCTGAATTTAAGAATTAATGTATCATTATATAGTTCTTCCGATAAAGGAGAGTAGTAATTCAAAGGAGTTAATTTTAGATCTATGTCTATTTTGAACGTCCATCCAAAGATATAATGATAAAATGAAAATAAAAAAGAAATTAAATTCTTTAAAAAAATGTTCACACTCGAAAATGGCTTTAAATTTTACATCTTTCGATTCTTCCTGTTACGAAGAGCTACGTGATAAATTTCAAAATCACACTGACAATTTACAATTTTTTTCCTGTCATGCAAGCATCAACACTCAAAAAATGATTTGAGTTTTATTGTATTATTTTTTGTACAATGTGGGATGAAATTCGATATGTTCACACTTGATATTGCACACACACACACACACACACACACATATATATATATATATGTTACTGGAATAGCATCTTCAGAGATTTTTCTTTATACAACTGTTGTGGGTACATAATAGGTTGCTGGTGTACTAATTTAAGTAAGTGTGTTTACAAGTTATTTCTAGTGTTGTCCGGAATTAGATAATCTTGAAACTACTTAAAAAATATATATATATATATATATATATATATATATATATATAATACGATAATGTTTATGTAATACATTAAAATTAAACAAGCGAATTTAGAATGAAACACAAAACAAGGATTTTTTTAAAAATAACAAATAACAGTTTGATGTTTTTACACCTTGCGGTGAGTTTGAGAAGAAAGGAAAAGTTCACAAACATTGAGGTGTGTTCAATAAAACCCTTGAGAAGAGAAAGATTCACTTATGTACATGGCGGTGTTTAATTAAACCCTTGAGAAGAAGGAAAAAGTAATTACTTTGTTGGAGAATCTACATTGGCAAAGCGGGAAATTCAATTGATGAGCAAAAACTGAATCCCCTTCTGAACGCCTTCTTTTGTTATATTTCGTATTTATAGTTTATAGTTTCCAGCGAGCAGGTGTTGTCTCAAAATAAAACCCTTCAAAAATGTGAAGGAAGCACTGTCAGTCGAATAATAATTTTGTTTTCAAAATCTTTCAAAATGCTACCGGAGGTGTCACGCGGAGCCTACGCGTAGATGTCGGATTTTGGTCACTCGACACCTGATTTTGAAACGGCAACTTTCCGTTGACCTGATACAACAGTAAAAAAAAAAAAAAAAAAAAAAAAAAAAAAAAATCATAAAACAGTGTGTAGTAACTTTTGTTTTTATTTCAGGGATAAAAAACACATCCAGTTCGGCGATATCTACAAATTTCAGAAATACATATGAAGAAAATGCTGTATCTTGAATTCAGTAACACAGACTGGATATATTCCAAAAACTTCCCCACTGAGACCTGATATGACACAGGGCCGGTTTTTAATGCGAGAGATCCGAACCCGTAAGTTTGGGCAACAATTCCTCGTAGACATTGTATAAGGCAGGGTCAAGCTTCTGTCCGATTTTCCCCAGACGAGGCTATATGCTAAAGGGCAGAGTCTCGTTTGGTTTCCTCTCTGTCTGAATGCAGAGAGTCCAACATGGTTGAGTCCCATGGAGAACTGCAGTAACGCAGACTGAAAAAGTGCCTGTCATGATGCAATGAGTAGCATATAATCGTCTCAGTTCAGTCAAATTCTCTATTGTAATGAGTTCGATCTTCAGTCAGTGTTCCAATACTCTAACCGTATTGTCAGACTAATCTTAGTAAATTGAAAACGAAAAATGCAGATTTTTAGAATTTACTTAAAAAATGTGTTAATGTCTACTTTTGCTATTCGTGCAATGTTAATGTTATGTAAATTGAAACTTGAATTGTGATTTCAGTCTTTACATTAACTATTTATTCTTTCAGAATTTATTTCTGTCTGATGCTTGTAAGTAACAGAAAGTTAACATTTTATTTTTTTCTAATTATTCTAATATCTTTTATACAGCAAAATTTCCAAAACATTCTGTCGGTCTTGTACTGGGTTAAAGTAAGATTAACAAGTAACAAATGTCTTAAATAATACTAATAATTGCGATTTAGGACAATTTACACAAAACTGTTATTTTTTAATTTTCAATATTTTCAGGTTATATTCTTTCTTTCTCTCGACATAGGCGCCTCATAATTATTTTTTATTTAAATTGCGTACATTTATGCGAATATGCATACGAACATATAACTTGTTGATGTCAACAGTCATTTTTTTAATATATGCTCATAGGCGCACATATACGAAATTTTAGAATCCATGTTCGTGACATAGCTTTACTTGAAAAATAAAAGCATATATATTTTTTTCATGATTCTTCTTCTATGTACCGTGTCCCTTCAGAATATAGGCGATCATAGCTTTCCACATCTGCTTATCCCTTGTAGCTCTTAACACTTTCTTTTGTTACCCCCTACTCTGCCATCCACTTGCTCAAGTCTATCAAGTATATCACGAGTTACTTTCCTCTATCTCTCTTTCTGTCCTGTGACTATCAGATTCTCCAAGCCCTTCTTCCTCATGACATGTTCCAGAAACTTAAGCTGTCTTTTCCTGATGTTAAGTATCAGTTTCCTTTTCGTTTCCACCCTCTCAAAAACCTCGTCGTTGCTAAAATGTTCGGTTCATGGTTTCCTCAGCATCCTTCTGTAGAACCACATTTTGGTCGCTTCAAGTTTTTCCTTCATCTTTGATGAGATTGTTCAGCATTCGCTGCCATAACGAAAGTCATATCTCATGAGAATCCAGTACTCTTTGTTTCCAACGAAATTTTCTTGTCTCTCAATACTCTACTCAGTTTTTGGAATGCATCCTTGGCTATGCAAATACGCCTTCAGATCTCAGTGTTGCACTTTCTGTCTCCTGTTCAAACACTTCCCAGGTATTTAAATTTCTTTACCTGCTTGATTTTAGCATCCCCAGTCTGTAAGTGGCATTATGGGCTCCTCTTTTTACTGATGACTATGCATTCAGTTTTTCTTATAGTTTTTTTTTCCGCTTTCTTTAGTTATCTTCTGTAGGAGGTCTTGTAGTTTCCTTTCCGTGTCTGCTATCAGCACTGTATCGTCTGTGTATCTTATATTGTTCAGATTGTGGCCGCCAATGACGAAACCTGGCAGTTCTCAGTTCATTATTTGCTATTTACTCAGGCATAGGGCTATGAGTATAGAACATTCATTAATGATCGGTCTCATTACTTTGGATCATAGTACTGGTTAAGCAGACTAGCGCTCAGCCTGTTCCCTCGCACAGAAGCGTCCCAATATGTCCACCATTTATGAAAAGATGAATGAAAGAAAAGAAAAACAAATATTTTCTCTAATAACACAAAATGTCCTGAGTCTGTATGCAATTTTTAATGAGCAACAACATTTCTTTCTTAATTTTTGGTCATAAAGATAAGTTGCATGA
The DNA here is from genome assembly GCA_037127315.1 of Ascarosepion bandense. Taxonomy (NCBI): domain Eukaryota; kingdom Metazoa; phylum Mollusca; class Cephalopoda; order Sepiida; family Sepiidae; genus Ascarosepion; species Ascarosepion bandense. Next base: position 2,302,225 of record JBBBDQ010000578.1, read on the forward strand.
AAGAAGCTGTGTTTAAGCATCGCTTAGTTTTAAAAACATTTGGAATAAGAAAATCATCCTGCCCACCGATCCGATATGGCTATACGTCGCAAAACTTGAATTATTCAAATATTCTCAACTCGATCGGTAAGAAAAGCAGGCAGTTGGTTGCCATTTCGAAGTAGGAACTCCGAAACCGATGAAATTATTAAGCCATAAAGATTCTAATTGAGTCAAATAACAATAAATTATTCAAATAGATTAATCGAATTTTGTTATCTTAATGTTCATTTTTCACGCATTGATGCAATAAAGTTTAGTTTCTTGATTAAAATACGGAATTATTTTCATGGTAAAATGTAACGGTAAAAGTGTCGTTATCATGCAGGGGTCGGAGTTTGAAAATGAAAAAGACTTCTAATTCTACAGAAGGTTATTTGTGTATTACTGGTGCCACCATTTTTCTACTTTAAGAAAAAAGATTGACATCGCATCCATTTTGGAAACAATTGTTGGTGATTAGTACAAAGTAGTTGCGCAGATGTTGGAAAAAGTTTCACCCTTGGTGAATAATTATTTATTCTTCTTTTCACTCGAGCCTTTCTACATAGGCGGGATGTGGTACATGACCGATTTTTACGTGGCGCATTTCCGAGCGCGTACGCTGGGACAAAAAAAAAAAAAAAAAAAAAAAAAAAGAAGGAGACCCTGTCCTTCGGCATAGCCTCAACTGGGTTCCTCTCTGCCCGAAGGCAGAGCGTCCGACAAGATGAAAATTCATTTACTCTTCTTGTCACTGTACAATGAAATTAGATTGTCTCCAGGTTCCCCCAAACCCCACTCGCACCCCCACCCCCCACGCATGCACAAGGAAAAGAACTTACGCACAATATCGAATAAACAAAAGTAATAAGGTTTGCGTTGTGGTATAATGGATATTGGCTCAAAATGAGTTGGAATTCCAGTTGAATTCGTTTCATCCACTTACGCACAAATACCTTTGGGAAAGGTATAAATCCATTTCTTCTCCCTTCAGCTATGAGTTGAATAGCAAGAGAGACTGGGTTCTATAGCCTTGGTTGGCAACTAGTCTACTGCAGAAAGTAATGAATCTACTGCCAAAAAATCTGCATAGTCAGCCATGCCTTTTTTCGAGACATGATCGCCCAAGCATGTATCTGCCAAGCTCTGCCTGACTGAATATTGACAATACGTCGAAAATTGTCAGCGTGCGGAAGCATTTATTTACGCAAGGCACAAGCAGTCCTACAAGCGTTTTGGCTTAGAACTAAAATGTCACCCTGATGGTAACTGTTAAAACAAGTGTTACCTGATTGCGTGCCGTCTTCTATTATGTGTGCTGCTTTGTTGCAACAACAATTGCCAAGGATGACAATGAGAAACTGTTTTAAGGGCAACATTTATAATGCTTTGAAGGACAATAGAGCAGGGGTAGGACATTGATAGTTCTCTTTGTATGTTTTATTTTATGAGAATTCTCAAATAGTCAGTGCGGTGCTTTCTTGACTATTGGGATGAAACTGTTAGTCCAGGAGAAGTACTCTTCGGCAATGCATGTGCCCAGAAACTTAATTTTATCCACACTCTCTACAGAAACACTGACGATAACCAAAGGAACAAATACTGTGGTATTTACCTGAAAGTCTATCACCAGGTCCTTTGTCATTATAGTGTTGTTTTTCTTTTTTAATAATTTCACCCCAAAACAAGGCAGTAAAACCACTAATACATAAGATAAATTTAGTTTCTTTTATGACATATCAGTAGGTTATTTAATATCGACAAGATTTTTAGCATAGGTTCGTATGAATAGACTATGTATTCTTTGCAAGAAACCAGTTTGTAGATTAGGTTTCATTGGTGTATTTTTATAAAGGGGTTTTTGTCGAGAGTCAAATGTATTGCTGGTAATATTTTCTTACAAAAATATATTGCTGGTATTTTTACTAGAAAAATCTACTTTTATACTTTCATAGTGTATTGACTCTAGTTTTATGGTTATTTACCCACAACTGGGACATTAACAGTTGCTACCACCCTGGGTCAGGGTGGACCTGAGAACAACAGTAATTAAAAGGTAGTTTCACGCTCCTCTAAGCCTCCCAATTAGAAGCCTTGCTGCTGAATGGAATTTATCGTTATACCCAGGACGCCTCATTGGAGGGTACCCCTCTGAAGAGATGAAGTCGGCGTATTCTGAAGCTCCAGCTGACAGGGTGCAATACACATTAGTTTACTGAGTGTAAAAGAATAAGAAAAAAAGAAAGAAAGAGAAACATTAAAGAAGAGAACAAGAAAAGTAAAAGAACAGTCGATAACGATTGACATTGGATTTACATTTTGGAAGATCGAAGTTGGCTGGAAATCATGGAGCTGGAAGAGAGCTTCACTAGCGAAAAGAAACTGTTAGCATAAAACTTACGGTTGCATCTAGGCAATTAAAGTGTAGATTGATGAAACCTTGTTGCTAATGTAGTACTGCGCTTAAATTCAAAGTCTAGGTACCCAAGAGGAAAGTTCAGAACAATTACCATGAAAGTATTTATAGAAAAAGCACAGGGAAGCTACATTACAGTAGTGGGAAAGTGACTGAGAGCTGAGATGCCAAGTCAGGACCTTATCAAGAATCTCTAAACTTACAGGAGCACCGAACTATATATAGCAGCAATATTCGAAGCATAGACAAATGGTTGACTTACAAATATGCAAGATAGATTCTGATGAGGAAAATTCTTTAGCACGACACCATGAACTTTTTTTAGTAGTATACCTAGCAATTGATTCCATATAATCTTTATGTCAGCAGAGAATGTTAGCTCGATAAAGCGCAATGAGTCAATCTGGGAGGTTAGCATCAGTTATGCCGATGGAAAGGAGAAAGATTGAGACATGAGTAAATGTGTCATAAGTATAGATACTGTTTTAAGAACTGATGCCATTAGAAAGGTCATGGATGTAAATTAGGAATAAAGTAGGTTCAAAGATTCCTTGGCGAGAGAAACCTGCATTAGTACAAAATGATCTAGAAGAGTGGCCGTTTAAAGCAACATTCATTTAGCGATTTGATAAGACTGAATCAGATTAAATATTCATTCAGAAATGCCATAACCTTTTAACTTGTGAAAAAGACCGGTGTGCCGAAAGCAGTCGAACGCTTTCGAGATGTCCAAATCAGCAGACTGATTTCATCATTCTTATCTCAAGTTTGACAGACTTTCGTTTAGTACACCAGTTGATGAGGAAGAGAAGCGAAAGCCATATTGCTTGTCTAAAAGAAGGCCATGCAATGTGAGGCTAAATTCAGAGTTGACTAGAGTCTCTAGCAGTTTGCCAAGAAAAGGTAGAAAGCAAATAGGGTGATAGAAAGATCAGATAGTTCGCCTAAAGCAAGGTTATTTTCCGAGGTCCGTGTACCCAATCTTTTTATAATTGAAATATTGATATGTATCCGTCCATGCTTAGAATATAAACAAACATTGCAAGCGAATAATCAAAAGTGGGAAAGTACTGAGACAGATCAGATTGGGCACTTTTTACATTATTTCAGCCGTATTGCTTCGTAGACAAACTTGCTATTATCTCCCCTGAATGCGCCACTACTGTAGCCTTATAGTGGGTAGCTTATACTTTTTCTAGTTGTAGTGGAATTTCGTTCTAGTGAAGGGTAATTGTATACTGTTGCAGGTTAACGGAATTTGGCCTTGTGGTAGATAGCCCACTATAAGTCATAGAATGATTATAAAATCAAGAAAAGCAATTTGAGTATGAAAATAACATTTTTATATATACACATATCAATGAATGTTTTTACAATTAAAGTAATACTTGAATATAGGTCCAACGTAGGTTAAATGTTCATGGAAAATAAGCTGAAAGAGATTTAAGGCTTAGGAATGTGGGAGCGTCGTGAGTAAGAAATGTCTTTGATGTATTCGCTCCTTAGGTCAATAAGTACTTTTGAGACAGGGAAGACAGTAAGGAGAGGTGAAGGGAGGCGAACGTAGTAGCCGCTTGACTTAAGTCAAGGGAGACACTAATCACGTTCGTCTCGTCAGCCCGTCTGCTGGGTGCTTTCTGTCTCGGCTTTTTATATCTACTTTTTGGATCAAAAGCAGCTGGTTTGGAATTTCACACTTTTATTTGATTCTGGCTGATAAATGAAATTCGCGTAGGCTCGCAAAATAGAAATTTGATTCATTTTTATTTTTCAACCGGAACATCTGCGCGAATCCACCTGCGCAGAGACGACTTTTGTTCATTTGCTTTCTGGTCGTTATAGAGCAAACAGCCGGTCCCTCGCTTTTGCTCGGTATCACCACAGCCTAAGCTAAAATTAGTAAATAGCAAAACAATGATGCTTGTTACTATCATAGCTATGTACCAATGGATATAATACAATGGTTTATTTAGTCACTGTAGCAAATAAAACACTACTACAGGGTGAGAACGTTAATCAACATTGTTGCTACTTTACGAGTGAAGAGTTTAAAACGAGGTTAATTACATGTTTCCCTTCTTGGAATTCGTGTTTGTCATCATTTTGTTCCCTACGCACTAATACCTGCTTTCTATATTCTCTTTTTTAAGTTCTTGACCTACGCATGTCAGCAGAAAAAGGTTAAAAAATCTAAAAATGGTGTTTGCACATGCATATTTTGTTGACAACATGACAGAGATCGTTGGCAATAAAATAATTCAATATGTCTGATCTCGAATGAGAACTTAAAAAGTAGTTATTGTAAGACTTGCGACCGAGACAAATGCGGAGAAGATTACTTATGAATATTGGTCTGATTACTGTTTACTAGCCTGGAGGTAGACAACGATTTAAATAAAAGCAATTGACTAAATGGAATAAACCTAAAACAGTGATACTATGAGAGTTATGTTTGTGGCTGCATAAGGGAGAGGATAAAGGAAAGAGTGTAAATTATATATGAATAAAAAAGAAAAGAAAAAAGCTAAAAGTGAAGAAAAGAGATACAGCCCTACAAATTTATATCAATTTTTATTTAGTATAAAAATAATTTTTGGTTTCTTTTACGTTGAAAGAAACAAGTTACAAAGTTGGTCTAAAAGTTCAATGAATTTTTTTTTAACAACACAAATGAATTGTGTTAGTTTAGAGTGAATGGTATATGTGAACTCGTGATGCGAATTTTCATAGTATTATTTGTGAATGATGGGCAATTCCAGCAGTCAGACGAATAAAAATGCTGTATTACTACCACAATTATGCTTTGTTTATATGTCGCACGTATATTTTTCGTCTTGTAAACTGTGCGAACTGTTTTATGAAAATACCTTAAAATCGAGAATTTGCAAAGAGAAATTTACTTAATTTGAACATACAAAGAATCCAAATCTTTTACATCTCCCGGTCGATTTATACTGAAGACAATATTAATTTATGTTACACTAAAACAAAAAGATCACAGGAAGTTAAAAATTACATTTACTGAAACTCAAAAGTTATATGGGTTAATATTTTTGTAGCAAACGACAGGAATGGCGCCTGCTTTTTGAAAGCTTGAATGGCATTTGTGATAACGCCGCTGATTGGTTAAATACTAATATGGAAATTTGAATTTCATGTGAGCCTATTTTTGCACAAGACAGATTTTAGTGACACTAAAATCTACTGAATTATTTTCCCACAATTTTTAACGAGGTTACACATATGTATTCAAAGAAGTAAACGAGGAAAGAGTTATATCTTGATAATTTGTTTAGTTTTATACATATTTCAAGAATATTGTGGATTTTATAAACAGTATTCACCGTTTGGTTTGTTTAAATTGACAACAAACCTAATAAAGTCAGCAAGTAAAACATTTTCAAATAAATAAAATAAACGCATTGTGTTCATATTTAAAGAGGCCAATAAAGAAATCTGACACTGAAACTTGATCCCAGATCTAAAGTAGTGTCTCTAAAGGCAAGCTGATTAAAAAGTGAACTTAATTACAAAATGTTTCTCATTTTTATAATTTGTTTAATAACTCCAACGTAGAAATTCAGAGTAAATTACATACATCTACAAACTTTCAAGAAGTCAGTAAACCCTGATATCTAAAAAATAAAATAACATTTTTATGGTTTTAAAATCAACAACCACGAATTATTTTTAAGCGTAATATCAATCGTTTTGCAGGAAACTGACTTGTATATATATGATCCATCCATTCTCCCACAGGGATGCAATATGATATATGGCAATTTTTAATTAGAAAGGATGGTATGTACTGGTTCTTTTGAATATATCTTGTAAAGTATCACTTTCACTGTCGCGTCTATTTTCTTTTAATTGCACCATATCCGTAGTGAAATAATGTCGACAGGAATGGCGAAGAGAAATGTGGGTTTATTGCATTTTCTAGAAGAATTAGCAATTTGGAGAGTGGGTAATTAGAATTTGTCTCTTTGGTCCCATTATCACAGGTTTTATTTTTCATGTCATGTTAATATATCAACCAGCAAAATATTTGTTAAACTTATCTCAGTATGGCACAAGGTCACTAATGTCACTTCAGAACAAAGTTCGACATTCCAAACCCAAACAGACACTCAAAGAAGGCCGGAGAGCAAAGCAGCTGAAATATTTAGAACTTTTTTTTTCCGAACAAAGCAAAATACAGTGATTAAAACTTATCACGATAATGAATTGATTTAACGAAGTAAAATAAATTATAAATATCACATTTGTTATTTGAAAAAAAAAAAAAAAAAAAAAAAAGATTGTGTTAAAATAAAGTGGACAAAATCATTTTAATTCCATTGACTGAAAAACACTTCCATATATTATTTTCACTTGCATATATTTTCACAAAATACAACCCGGATAAATCTATGACAGATTTAAAAGCAAATCATAAAAACTACAAGAACTTGTGTAGATTTACAAAGACAAAATTCAAAATTTGTTCTAGAAAGAAAATTTATCAAGAAAATAAAGGTTATTCGCAAAGCAAGTAATCATTTTTTCAAAATAATTAAGCACGTATTGTTTTGAATGACGAACAAAAAGATATAATGGTTCCTCTTTGAATAATGATTTGGATAATCGATTAAAGAGATGTTCATTTCCCAATCTTAAGCACGAGATGTACGTGGTAAAAGTTTCGATTATACGTTTTACAAGAACGAAAACTAAATAATGAATGTAAGTTTAAAGTTTTAGTAATATGAATCTCCAATTTCCACGGGAGAATTAAACGGTAAACCGAAGCTTTATTCCCTATCATTAGGAGATTGACGTTACATAAATAAGAACTATAGGTAAACCCTATTTGGTTGATCAGAAAGGTGATCGCTTAATTTCAATGCGCCGCCAGAGAAACGCTCCAGTTCAGCTTGCTGTCATAGAGCTATTTGCTAGGATTTGACAGTGAACTGTATGTCTTTCATTTGCAAAAATGAGCGAATTAAAAAAAGACAAAAAAACAAAATAAAACTAAATGCAAATTTAAACAAGACATTGAATATAGGAAAATATCTAGACTAATTATGATTTTCTAAGCGCAGCTTAGATGTGGTACAAAGCCGAAAGTACGAGACACCCAGTGAGGATCTAATTCATTAATCAATTTGTAATGATTCAAGCGAAACAAGCTTGCTAACCATTACATCAAATGATTATCCAAGTGGAGCTTAGATGTGGTACAAGGCTGAAAGTGTGGAGTACCCAGTGAAAATCGAACTCTCTATTCAGTCGAAATTGACTTCGCGAGACAATCTTGCTAACCATTACACCATGTCAAAGTGCACAACTCGCGACCCTAATGAACAAGGCATCGAGTTTTCGTTTAATCTCTTTAACAAATTTATCCAGCAATTAGCGTTTCAATGATGATTTGAAATGTAGGATCAGACAATTTGCTTTTTAGCAAATTGTCTGATCCTACATTTTCAAATCAAATAACAATTGACACTGCATAATACTGTTAGTTTCTTAACACCCAATATATACTTGTGGCGGAGTCACAAACCTAAATACTACGTGTGTAACTGCACACATTTTTATATTTAAAATTAAATTCGATTAAAGGAACCAAACAAATTGTTATGTGTATTTTCAATAAATATACAAATCAAAAGTGGATGATGAGTGAATCAATGTTGTAAGCAATGTTTGAGAGAATTCAAGTTTTCAATTAAAAAGTTCAATGTTACAAAGTAAAAAATGTATTGAACAAAAAAGTAGAGTTGTCTCATTTAGACAATAAACGTTCTACTGAAATGTGAAATGGATTACTGACATGTATAATGCAGAATAGTAATTATTAAAAGATTCTTGTGTGAATTTCAAGAATGTATTGTAAATGATAGAAATTAGGATTGAAAAAAAAAGAAAATGGGAATGACGAAAAATTTGTTGAAGCTTGGCAAATAAGAGTGAGTGAGTGTTTTTTGATTACCGTAAATAATCAAACACAAAGTTTAATGGTCAACAGATGATTAAGAAGAAATGTTTGTCGAAGTTGGATTTTACAAGTGATTCCCGCGTGTTGCTGAGTGATATTCAGAGTTGCGTGGGTTCTGTTAGTAAGTTGGTACTCACTGATTTAGAAGCAAAAATCCGCTGTATTTATTTATTCCGCGATCACGTGGACGGCTTAAAACGTGATGGCAGGAGAATAAAAAGAAAATATTTTCTGAGATAAATAAGCCAATCAGGTTACGAGTTTTTAGAGAAGCTTGGAAAGCCTAAAAAGGCACGAAATTCGCACTAGATAAAACAATGCGATTGATAAAATGCCGCTAACAGTTGCGATTAATAAATTGCCTTACGAAATAAGTAGTAATTTTTTCTCTAATAATTTTGGAAATTTCCACAAAATGTGAGAAAGAATTTATGCAAATTTTGTGAGGGGTACCGCACATACTTTATTTTTCTGTTGTATGTCATCTATGTAGCTAAGGTGGTCTTATTTTCTATCCTAAAAAAGTATTTCCCCCGTCTTCAATTAGGTGTATGAACCTATAGAGGGGTATCTTATCTTCTTATTTATTCTTTCTAGTTGTAGTAGGATTCCGTTCTAGTGAAGGGTAATTGTATACCGTGCAGGATAACGGAATTTGGCCTTGTGGGAAGATAGCCCACTATAATTCATAAAATGATTATAAAATCAAGAAAGGCAATTTGAGTATAAAATAACATTTATATATACACAATTCAATTAATGTTTTTACAATTAAAATAATACTTGAATATAAGTCCAACGGAGGTTAGAATGTTTGTTGCGGGGTTGAGTCCCGGAGGAAGGCGACTCTGCAAACTTGAATTCTAGATTAGTGTGAAAACAGCCAAGATAATGAGGAGACAAAGGCAGAGGTAAAAACATGTCCGAAGGGTGGTAGCCTCTAAGGTGTTGGTGCGGCGAGCGTTGAGACCTCGTCCAGTGCCGGGTCGAGCTGTGGCGTTCGTTGCGGTAGCTGGTCGGCTTGAGATGCTGGATGATTCACCTGGCTGGTTCGGGACGTTCCGTCTTCGGGTCTAGGTCGAAGTGGCGAGCGTGAAGGCGAGCTTGTGCCAGTGGAGGATATTTGACGAAAGGCGGAGTCCCTAAACAGGGCCGAGTCGAGTTAAGGTCTGCGCGGATGCGAGACCGTAGCGAAGGGTAACGGAATCCCTAAACAGGTCCGAGTCGAAGTAGGATCGTCGCGGCTGCGACTCCGAGTGGCCGATTCGACTGCCGAAGCAGGATCAGGACCAGAAGCTGGTGTGATGGCATCGATGGCTGATCTACCGCCGGAAAGCAGGATCAATACAAGAAGCGTGTGTAACGGCTAGATGCGACCGCCAGGAGGCAGGATCAGAGCCGAGGGTGGTATGCCAAGATAACTCCCATATTTACCCTTCTCCCCCACTTGAAAGAGATGTGACACAAGGTCTTTTTTTAACGTGGGGAACCTGAGCGCGTACACCCAGGTACTGGTCAAATATTACCTATCCACCGCGGTAGACAGGTTCAAAACCGGTCATAACTTGTCTTAGGTGCATCCAGCCCGAAGGCCAGTGTATTTATTACGTATAAAATACATAATTATGGCACAAGGCCGATTGGGGAGTGGGAACAAAACTTGGGTTGGTCTTCAAGAACTCTATCCTATACCTAGCTAATCCGATTCACGACCCAGACGTGCGTTACAATTTTTACAATCACCACAAGAAATTGTCCATCGACACACATACTTATCGTTCACCAAAAGCCGAACCGCATACCGGGGACCTAAAAAAACACCCCAAATGTACATAAAATTTTTTTGATTGTGTACAATAATTACAAAATATATTTTTAAAATTTTTTATATGAAATGACATGAGGGGGAGTGGGTATGAAAAAACAAAAATCCCCAAAACAAAAATCAATTTCAACACAATTTTGTATACATGATGTTAACTGGACCTAACACACCCTCAAAACAAAGAGGCCGCTGTATTCTGCCTTAAAAGACAAAATCAAGAAGCTCTACGGGGAATGGAGAAAAAGGGCAAAAATAAATTGGACTGGAGAATATATAATACTGACCCAGACGAGATTAAAAGCGGGGCAAAATAAAAACGGACACTGGGAATCTCGAACTGGATCATAACAAAAGAGACAGTGCTGGGAACAGGCCGGGATAAACGCATTCACTCACATTAACTAGGTACACAAAAAGAACTTACCTTAACCAAGGGAGGGGTTCCGAAGGAAACCACCCCGATGTGACTAGCAGATCTAAAAGAGAAAATCAAGGCTAGCCCCGGTCACGCGCACCAGGCATTTATCCACCTTTCGCCGAAGTCTGTCGGAGTCAACCGTTTTCGTTCAGTTCTAATCTTCATTTTGAGCTGGTGCTCAAAATATCGGATCAGATCCTGATCCGAAAGACGGCCGCCCCGCAAGACTTCCTCCAGTCGCGTCGTCCAAATCACCATTCTAGCCGACAGAAACACCATCCGCTTCACTCCAGAGTACGGGGGTGACACATTGTCACAGGCGTATGCGCGATCAATGGACACGAGCTCACGCGGCGCGATACGAGCAGTCAACTCGCCGACACGGTCCCACAATGGGCGAACGCGCGAACAATGGTAGAAGACGTGCGCCGACGTCTCCTTTAAACCAAGGTTGCAAATCCGCCAGGCCCATTGCGAAACGCCTGTCATTGAGAGACAAGCCATTCCGAGCCAATCGCCAGGTCAGAGAAAAGAGTTGCTGAGCCAGTCCGATCCGGGCGCCCAAGACCAATGGGAGCGATACTCATCCTCCGACATGCCGAGCTTCCTCCGCAGTTTATCCTCCACTAATCTCCGATAGAAGATTTTCCGCAGGGCCTTCAGACATTCGAGAAGGAATTTCGGCCGCCCCCGAGGCCTATGGCAGAGCCTCGAGATCGGGGGAGTGATAGTGAGGCTAGGGAATGTGTCCCTCACTACCCCCGCGAGCAGCCGATCATTCGTCAACGCGCGCCTGAGAAATACCAACCTTGAAGCGAGCACATGGCTCCTCAAGTGCGGCATTCCCAGACCCCCATGACACGGACGCAGGCAACAGACACACGGCAGCACCTCGAGATCGGGGGAGTGATAGTGAGGCTCGGGAATGCGTCCCGCACTACCCCCGAAAGCAAACCGTCGTCCATTAACGCACATCTAAGGAATGCCAATCTCGAGGCAAGCTTGTGGCTCACCAAGTGCGGCACCCCCAGACCCCCATTGCACGGACGTTGGTAACAGACACGTTTGTCGACGTGATGTCTGCATCCTCTCCAGAGAAAGGAGATTAGCAGATGCTCGAGCGCCTCCTCACGCGCCTGACAAAGTGGAAGTACAGACAGCCGGTAAAGGATCTTGGGAAAGAGGTATGTGGCACACACCTCCGCCAAGCCCTTTAAGGACAACCGCCTTCGTTGCCAAATCTCGACCAGCGCAACGACCTTTGCCTGTACTTCAGACCAATTCTTCTCCAACTGCAAGTCCGGACCAAACCAAACTCCGAGGTGCTTGATCGGCCCGTCCGAAGGGCCCCGGGAGGGAGATTCCCTTCCAGGCACCTAACCGCAAGCCGGAAGACTTGTCGCGGTTAATCTTGGCCCCAGTCACCTGTTCGAACCGTACAAGCGCCTTCTGTACCGCTCTTATGTCCTCGTGAGAAGACACAAAAACCGATACGTCATCGGCGTACGCAGAAACCCTGGCTCGAGCGCCTCTACCAGGGACAGCAATTCCACGTAGGGCCGGCCTGCACGCCCTGTCCTTTAGCCTGCGAAGAAGGGGCTCCAACGTCAGGACGTAAAGTAAGGACGACAGCGGACAACCCTGTCGGACCGACCTAGACAGCGCAAAGGCGCTCGACAGCTTCCCGTTCACCTGCACCACAGCCGTGGGGGAGCGATACAGGAGACTAATCCAGCGGCTGAAGTCGGTTTCGAATCCAGCAGCCTGCAGGACAGCCGCCAGGTAGCCATGGTCAACCCTATCAAATGCCTTGGACTGATCTAAATTGATCAGCGCAGCTTGTTCGTCGTCTTCTACTCCCTCTACGATCGTGCGAATCAAGTGCAGGTTGCTCTGAATTGTTCGGCCCTTCACAGCACAAGTCTGTTCAGGTCCCAACAGAGACTCGGCAACTAGCTGCAAGCGATTCGTCAGGATCTTGGCCAAAATCTTTAACTCTGTGTTCAGCAAAGTTATGGGCCTGTAATCGTCTAGATCCCTCCCAACATTCTTGCCTTTTCTCAACAGCGTGACCACACCCCTGGTGAACCGATTGGGAATGGACCCCTGCCGGAACCAGTTGTTGAACACGACAGTCAAGATCGGGACAAAAATGTGCGACAGCTTCAAGTACAATTCATAGGGCAAACCATCCAAACCCGGCGACTTGCCTCTGCCGACCGTCTTCAAAGCCGCGTAGACTTCGTCCTCCGTAATCTCTCTCTCGCAGCTAGCCGCTTCAGCCGGCAAAGTCAGCTAAATAGCTGCGAAACTCCTCGTCGCGGAGACCAGGCTCCTTGGTAAACCGGTGCTCGAAATGCTGTCGAAACGCCTCGCACATGCCATCAGTCGACCTTAGGGTGTGTCCATCCGGGTCTCGTATCTCTCGAATGTACCGATCGCCGCTCCGACGAATTTCTTCCCGACGCAATGAAGCGCCCATGCTCACAGCTTCCGAAGACATCTTGCTTAACTTATGTCTAACTATCTGGCCCATGTAACGATCGCTATTCGACCGTTCAAGGGCCTCCTTAGCTAAGGCTATTTCTAGGGGATCACCGCCAGCCTCCGCCCGGGAAAAGTTATCTCTAAGTGTCTTCGCCTTCTTAGCCTTATCTAGGTTGAGCCGTTGGCTGTATTGAGTGGCGAAAGACCTAATGCTATCCTTAAGTCTAGCCCACCACTTATTCCCAATGACTCGCCCAATTAACGCCCGCTGAACTACGCTGATGAGCTGGCGCTGAAAGTCCCGCCTGTTCAGCAAGGACTGGTTGAACTTCCAGTAGCCAGCCATCCTAGGCCTAAAATCTAACACCAATCCAGCCCGAAGGCCGGATAACTCCGAGATTTCTGGGCGCAGCGAGGCTGGTGATAAGCGAAGAGTTGTTCGGTCACTGCTCCCAGATCGGTAGGAGTAGAAAAGCGCTAAATATTAATTGCTCCCCACGTCGTTTGGTGTTTTGGGGAGCGCAGCCTAATTCCATGTGTATTTCGATAGTTTTAGGCTACGACGTATTTGCTGAATTGATCTGTGTCACACGTGTAGTTAAATTTTCTTGAATTTTTTTTTTTTACGACGGGCCTTAAGGGTCCGCCATTTGTTGGTCAAGGTCAGAAAAAGGCTACTAGCTGCTGTTGCTGTTGCTATGGTCGTTTTATGGTCAGGAGACGGCTAATAGCTGCTGCTGCTGTTATAGATATATCTTTTTAGAAGCGGCTGTTTGGGGCCGCGACATGTTCATGGAAAATAATATAACGCTGAAAAAGATAAAAGGCTTAGGAGTGTGGAAGCGTCTTGTAGGTAAGGGGCTGTTCATTTTGAAGTTGCCGCTTCTAAGGTCAATAAGTCAGTAAGTACTTTTGAGGAATGTCTTTGAAGAGGTCAATAAGTACTTTTGAGACGGGGGAACGAAAGAGGTTAGCATAGTAGCCGCTCGACTTAAGTCAAGGGAGAAACTAATCAGCTCGTCCGTCTCCTCCGGTCCGTCTAACGATGCTTTGTCTCCAAAAGGCAGATATAAAAATTTTTTTAATGGAATGGTCATTGCTAGAAGTTGGGTTGAAATTGGTGAATGGAAGAAGAATCCAAATATGAAGCAGAAATTTGCTCAAAAGACTTGAGTTTTATTTTAAAGCAAAGTTTGATTTATTAGCTGGAAAAATGTTTTCTAGCCATTTTTGCTTTAAAATAAAACTCAATCTCTTGCTCTAAAGGAGAAGAAAGAAAAATGAAGAAAAGGAGAAAGAAGGGAAGAAATAAATGAATGAAAGAAAGAAAGAAATGAAAAAAGAATGAAAGAAAGAATGAAAGAGAAATAAATGAAAGAAAAGGAAAAGAAATGAAAGAAAAAGAAAGAAAAAAAATAAAAAATAAAAGAAGACAGAAAATGAAAAGAAAGAAACTAAAGGAAAGAAAATGCATTTTCTTTCCTTTCCTTTAAGTTCGCTATTTTCCTTTTATATCTTTCTTCTTTTAAAGGAAAAAAAAAAAAAAAAAAAACAGAAAGAAACGCCCGACTGTAACGATCATCGCAACTAAGGCAGTTATTAAAAGACTAGGAAACGCCTTACCGGGGAATTCAATTAATATGAGAGAGAAGAAAAAGGAAAAAAAAAAAAAAACTTCTAAAACATATTACTGCAAGAGAAATTACAAATTACATTGTAGTATTTGCATAAAAACAGTCCCAGTTTAACCACATAAACACAGTACTTATTGGGTGGCCTCTATCTGGTGGTCCTGATTGTATATTAAAAATGGTGGTTTTCTGTATATTTTTGTTTCTTGTCTTTCTACTTTTTTCTCTGGAGGTAGATCGAGTGTTGTTGTTGTTGTTGTTGTTATTATTATTTGTAGTAGATGTAGATCCGAAAAATATACAGAAAGTAAGCGCTTGCAGCAAATTACAAAAAAAGTGAAAAATAATCATTCGTGGATAGGGGATGAAAGCTTGTGAATGTCATAAAACTGTTCTGCCATTAATATCTGGAAAGAAAAGGAATGAAGTTGAAGGAAAAGTAAAGGAAAAGGTCGGGTTGCTAGATGATAAACGTATGGTGATGACCGGAGAACGTTGCATTTTGTTTGTAAATATGTTTGTTTAAATGTTGGTTACAGAACATGGGTTTTTTGTGTTGTTCATTTCACTCCTACGCGCTTACACACATACACACATGAGAGAGAGAGAGAGAGAGAGAGAGTTGATTTTTTAAACGCCTCTTAGATGTGGCTCCAAGCCGAAAGTATGGAGTACCCAGTGAGGATCGAACTCACTAATACTAGTAATTTTCTTCCAAATTCCAAATATTTTGCATTGTCACTGAGGCAGTCACTTTTCTTCTTCAGGACAAGACCTACAGCTAGTGTAAACACACACACACACACACACACACACACACACACACACACACACAAACACAAACAAATCATCAATGAGACAGGAAAGGACATAGAATGTCCTTCTAAAATCTATGTTTGCAAAAATAAAACTTGAAGGCTTATTTCTTTTTAATTTTATGGGTATAAGAGTGCACAAATTCCAATACTTTTAAAGAGATTTTTATTTAATAAATACAAAAAATAATTTTAATATGTTAAACATATTCTTGTTTCATGAATAGCATTTTAGCATTATATATATATATATATATATATATATATATATATATATATAAACAACGTATTTTTTGTAATTATTTTATAGCGGGTATCTCTTATTCCTTTTCTAGTTGTAGTAGGATTCCGTAGCAAGTTAACGGAATTTGGCCTTGTGGGAAGATAGCCCACTATAATTTGTAAAATGATTATAAACTCAAGAAAGGCAATTAGAGTATAAAATAACATTTATACATATATACATTTCAATTAATGTTTAACAAATAAAGTAATACTTGAAATAAAAGTTCAACGGAAGTTAGAGTTCATGGCAAAATAATAACGAGCTGAAAGGGATAAAAGAATGTTCATTGAAGATATAATGCTGAAAGGGTAAAAGGCTTAGTAGTAGGATTGATGTTCATTTTGAATTTGCCGATTCCCAGGTCAGCGAGTCAGCAAGTTGGTATGTGGAATGTCTTTGAAAAGGCCGGTTAGTACTTTTTGAGAACAGGGAGAAAGGAAGAGGTCAACATAGTAGCTGATCGACATAGGTCAAGGGAGAAACTAATTACACTCTTCTCCTTTCGTCCTTCTGTCTGACTAAGCGTTTTTGTCTTCGCTTTTTATATTGGCATTTTTGATCAAACGCAGCTAGTTTCGAATTTCATCCTTGTATTTGGTTTCGGGCTTCCCATTGGCTGGTAAATAAAATTGGTAATTTGATTTTTGATGAATTTTTATTTTTCAACCGGAACATCTGCGCAAACTCGGATAACGATTTTTATTCATTTGTTTTTTAGTTATGAGAGAGCACACATCTGGTTCACCGTTTTTGTTCAGTTGGTATCACCACAATTTCCCCTAACCCTTCTTACCAGACAGTTACTTCCTTAAGGTAGGCCATATACCAGTGACAGAATTTTGTGGGCCGCATTCAAAAGTTAGGCCATATATTATACCGGCACTCTTTATTTTTGCACTTGAAATGTAAAATAATTTTTAAGCAGTTACTAAATGGAAGGACATGGTATATAAAAGAAGATGGAACAAGAATTCATTTTAAATAAATTTTATTAAATTCAACCGACAAGGTCTGTCTAATATTTTTTTTAGAGTATTTCCCAATTTTCAAATAAGTTGTTACACATCCTGATCGAAATTGTAGGTAGACAAACTGTCACTTTCCTCCCAAATTTTTATGTTTGTTGTTTTTGTTTGAGTATTTTTGATTGTCATGGGCATTATCAGAAATGCTACCAATGTCGTAGAAAAGGGTCCTGCTATTTACATACATTTCAAGTTTAAATATACATGTATTGTATAACATGTGTAGACTAGTTTTACAGGGCTTGACAACACCAGAAAATAAATAATTATTTTATATATTATTTCATATGAATGAATATTAGATTTTTTGTGCACATACTTGTGGTGAAAGAACATTTGATTTAATGCAGGTTGTTTTGTATAATTAATAATAGCTTCAAGCATTAATTGCAACACCAATACTCAGCGTAACTACCAACCAAACTGAGGAAATTCCACAAGGCATCTTTGTAATTTAGGATATAAACACGAAATCAAACCATATTTATCCAAACAAAAAATAAAGCAATTTTAATTTGCTTATAAATTTTAAGAATTGATAATTTTCTTCATAGAAAAACACCATTATTCAAAATTATCAAAACTTTTTTGTGCAAAATATTTTTCTTGTTTACCGTTTTCTTCTTATTTCAAAACATTGCTATGTCCTGACTATTGGGGAGGGGAGCAACAGGATCATTAAATATTGGTTGCGACCAATTCAAAATGTCCAAATTCACTAAGTACAAAATAAAACAAATTAGAAACTCTAGAAATAATTGAATGTCTCACCTTAAATAATGTCAAGTTACTTATTGAAAATATTAATTCACCCCAAGAAATTATAAATTTCAAATCAAAATGTTTGTTTTATTATTAAACTTTTGGCACACTTTTGAAATTATAAATCAAAATTTGCTTAGCTTGCCTCGCAACAACTCTAACTCTCAGAATGAAAAATTACAAAAAATCATGGAATTATTCCCATTTTGTAAGTGCAGATGATATTCGAGGTTGTTACAAGGAATGTTTTACACTTTAAAAAAAGAAAGAACAAAAATCCATTTTTGGCTTGTTCATTGGGGTGGGCAGGAATGGTGACTTCACACTTAGAAATAGCACACCAGAGTCACATGAAGCTATTGGGAGATGGTTAATGTTTATTTGATTCGGCCTTGTGTCATACTTAACCGAACTCCCTACAGCTTACAAGTTTTATCCAGAGTTCTCATCATCATTATCAGAAGGTTATTTCCGTTATCATCAGGAGGTTTTAATCAGTTGGCAGCTTGTATTTGTGGAATAGTAGAAGAATAAAATATACATTTTTCATGTTAAAATAGAAATTTATTAAAAGAAATGAATAACAAGAATTCGTAGAAATTAATGTTCAATTAGAAAGTTAAGGGTATCAAGAGTTGAAGAAAACTTTCATTGTAGTAATTGTTGAAAGAGTATATGCGTACGTACGTATGTATGTGTTTGTTTGGTATGAATGTTTTTGGATAGAGAAGAAGAAGTAAAAGGAATCAGCATGCGAGAAGGAAAGAGGAAGAGGACGAATATCCAAGTTGACTTGAAGCTTCCTTCCTTACATTTTAGCCGTGTCTCTTGCAGCTCCCAAATGAGTGACTGATTGACGCTAACCGGGGCCTTCTTTATCTATTTGGAAAAAACCCAGGATTTCACGTATCATGTAAATTTTTGTAAAAGTGAAGAAGAAGGTTGATTTGAATTCTTAATTTCTTATCCCACTACACACATACATTTGGGGTGATCGTAAAGGTCAACTGGAGTGCAATGGAAGGGTCTCGCTCTGGGAGAATTTGGTGTGAATTTCAGTAAATGTGGATTTTTATTTTGGGGTAAATTTATTTTAACAGAAAGGATCTGAGAGTGTTTCTATTCATTCGTAAATATGAATGAATGAACGCAAATATAAAAAAAGGAACAAAAAGCAAAGAAATTAAACCACATTAACATGCTCACAAGATTGTAAAATGTCTAGCTCCCTGTTTACCCTCCTTATAGTCTAATGTCTAAGGATAAAGAATAACAAACAAGCTGACGCGTGAGAGAGAATGTAAAACTAGGGATGGGTGGTGTAGAACGTTTTAACACAAACAATGAGATTGTCGCCTTAGTGTTGCAGCTGGCACTGTCCTATTTTTCACTTGAAGAACATAATCTTCATCAATGGCCAAAGAGGATATAATGAAGAATGTCATTTTAAAAGGCTAACGCTCTTGTCTCTATGAGAGGGTGGATCTTTCCAGTTAATTCATCCCGAATAAAGTTAAGCCTCTTACAGCAAACACTAAATTATTACTACCATCGATTTCAGTTGAAAATTCGACTCTGTTTATTGACTTTCAAGTTAAGATTTACAGGATTTAAAATTTTTTTTCTTTTTCATTTTACATTCGCCAAAGAAATTATATTTTAATTTATTAATTTATTAAGTGTAGATTATATTTACTAATCAAAAATTGAAAAAGGTCATGTGTTTCATGGTTTCTTATAGGAAAAAGAATTTGTATAATTATGTCAGTTGTGATTGCAATACACTTATCTTGTGTCTGTCAAGATGTCATCACATTTCAAAGATGGGGAGGGGGAAGGTCAGAAAGTTGAACTCTGTGTTTAAGAAATAGTTTTATTCGAAATTTCTTACTATAAATAAGTAATACTTGTGTCAATCATAAATTTTGCAAAATATACAGTTGTTATATTTGGAAAATTTGCAAATTTAATGCTAAATTAATTTAGCATTGAAAAATTAAAAACTTTAATGCTAAATCAATTAAACATTAAATTTGCTAATTTTCTAAAAATAACATGTATATTTCATTTTTGCAAGATTTTTAAAACCAAGAATTAACTTTTGTTTACAAATGTGTCAACTGCTCAAAAATGGCCGAAAAATTGAAAAATTAAAAGAAAAATTGAAAAATTTTAGATTCCAATCAAGATAATTTCTGCTTGAAATACACTGGAGTATTTTGCTTACTGGAAATAGTAAATTTAATCATTTAGCTTTGAATTGAAACTAAAATAAAAGTTTCATGTAAATTACACTCTGATACATTATCAGCCTCTAATGAAAACTGGGGAATTTTAAAGAAATCTATTCAACTGATAAGCTAAGTACCTTAAAATATATCTTTTTATTTATTTTGAATACACCTGTATAACTTTTATGTGAAAAACGAGCTCTCTCAATTTGTTTTAAGCAGTTTGAAAATCTGCTTCATGTCAGATGATTTAATATGAACATTTTCTCTTCTTGACTATTCATTGAATCTGTGAACTTTTAATGTTTGATTACTTGCTCTGAAACAAGCTACTGACAACTTCACATGTGTAACATTGTAAATAAATTCCTTATTTTGTTTTGTTCTAAATTGCATGCGTGTTTTCCCGTCATTATCCCCTACATTACTTCAAAACACAACAAAAATGAGTCATTTCTTTCTTTTATTTGAGTAAATCTTAAAGCAGAAAGTAAATCAATGTTTCCAAATTTTGATTTTTTTTATGTTAGCTTGCTCAATATAAGGCCTAAAAAGCTGCTTGAGTGAGATTGATGTAAAGAAGAAGTAAAAGAGTATTATGATGACAAGTAGGATAGATATCAGTTGACCCTGGACTTAAAGAGACTGTAGTGACTTAGATTATCTTTATCAAATTGGCCTTCTGCGAAACATAACCAAACTCTTCACAATTTATAATTATCAGAAGGTTGAACAAAAGATAAAACTGCCTCATTTGTAAAAATTAGTGTAGATTTGTTTATTGAGCAGAATAATATCCAATTTGTATGTATGAAATTATTAAACCGTGAAAATGTTCTAAGAAAAAGTTAGAGTAGTAAAGAGTTTAAAGAATTCTGAGTTTGTTTTCATCAAATGTGATTTGTGCAGAAAAAGATAAGTCTATGTTTTGCTGCATGTGTCAGCAAGTAGTAGTAACGTCTTTATACCTCTCTTTCTGCTGTGGATGGCGAGTAGGTGAAGAGGAAGAAGGAGAGATAAAGAAAGCAGCATGAGAGAGAAAGTGAGGGGCTAATGAATGCTGCCTGAAAAACTTCTACTACATTGTGACTGGTTGTTCTCTCTCTTCTCTGCTCCTTTTTCTTGATTCAACTTACACACCTTATATCAAAAAGTGATCTGACATTGACTTGTTACTTCTCTCAGTTTGTAGGTCGTTCCATTTTTCTATCAGTCAGAATATGTTTTCTCACAGAGCTGTGAAACTTTGCCTTGGTCTTTCTTCAGCTCACAGTCAATCCCTTTTCTATTGGTCAAAAATAAATTTTGCACTGGCTTGTGAATTTGAAAACAGTGAAGAAAAGGAATTCATTTTTATTCCCTATTCACAAGCCCAAAATTTTACTTGTCAGCTTAATAATTATAGTTCTACAAAGTAAAACAAAATAAATGAGGATAGTTTGCCACCATGAATATGGTATAGCAGGTTGTAGCTGTGAACTGATTGAGCTAAGGCATGTAACTCGTGCTAACATCTACAATAGTAATAGGGATATAGTAGTGAAAGTTTGGCAACATTTCCTCTGTGGGTTATAAGTTGCAGGGTGGAGAATAATTCATCATCTATAATGCTGTGTTAGTGCTTCTGAACTCTGTTGAAGCTGGACAGTGAGAAACTGGGCAGGGCTATTCCATTTATGGTCTAATCTGACTATTGTACAGGCAGAGCATGGCAGCAGAAGTTCAATGGAATGGCACGGTGAACCAACATCTTCCAGCATCTTTTGCCATTTAAATCCATTAAACAGACATAAAACTTTAATTAATTGCCAATTTGTTATATGCCGTGAGTCTTGAAACCCATTAGAGTTGTTGATGCACCAAATGTACTGAAGCCATAACAGTAATGGTGTGTCTATTGCAAGATAGCTCAACTGAACCCAACTCTCTTCAAGCTGCTTTTTTTTAAACTCAGAGTTTGCATTGACAACCCATTTTCATACCTATTTAATGAAACTGTAAGTGCTTAAAATTTTGAATGATATCTCAAAACAAAAATTCAGAATTCACTTCTATTTACTGTAGTCAGTTTACGTTTGGTCTAATTTTCTAAGAGGTTCTTTTTGAAGAAAATCTGTTTTTTCAGTGTGATTACTTTGAATGCTAAGACTTGTATAAAACTAATGAAAATTTTATCACTTGTATCCAAAAGCTAACCATATAGGTCAATTCCAACACAAACAATCTTTTGACCCTTGAGCTGATTTTTCACTGTTAGTGCAATTGAAGATCCTTACATACTGACATGGATGAATTATTTGTGTCAATTCCTGTAAAATTCCTATGATTGTTGTTTGTATTTCATTAATCACGTTTTGATAATTTATTTTTTGTTTTGTCAAGTTAAATGATCCATGTCATTTGAATGAATAAAACAAAATTTTAATTACTTTGGTAAATGAAGTTTATAGATATTGGGTTTTTGTTGGTGTGTGTGGTTTCTTTGTAATTGACTATAAAAGAAAAGGTACAATGTTCTTGAGAGAATAAGTAAGGTACTTTAAGTGTTTAAATTAGTTGCCCTATCCAGGGGCTGTGCATTGTGTTGCAAGCTGTGCATTGTGGTGCAGTGGATATTGACTCAGAATGACAAAACGGGTTGCTAAGTTTGAATTCCATTTGAATTCCTTGTATTAACTTGTGCACAAATAACCTTGGCAAAGGTAATAACCCATCTCTTCCTTCCAGTTATGGGTTAAATAACAGGACAGATTGGGTTCTATAGCATTGGCTGGCAACTAGTCTTCCGCAGAAAGCAATGGCAACTTACTGCGGGATAATCTTCTGCCCAGTCAGTCATGTCTCTTTCAAGACATGATCGCCCAAAGTGTATATTACCTATGGCACTTAACTAACTATCCAGGCCAGGATATGATGAATTAGTTGCTGTTAGAATTTAAATATGTCAATTAGTGAGTATAGCAGTTTCATAGAACTTTGCTGAAAGCTGCAGAATTTGTGATATATCAACCATGTTCCTAATCAGTGTAGTGATGAGAGCAGTTCTAAAGAACTTTATAAATAAACATAATTAATTTAGCAATCTAGAAAAGAATAGAAATGTTGAGATTGAAAATGTTGAAGAAAATGCTGAAAATTCAAGAAAATTTATTATGCTTGTACTCAAGAAATGATGGGAAGATATGGATGACCATTGAGCTCATTAAAATGCTAAAACTATGACTTAAAAATACTTTTACTTAAAGAATACTATTTTTAATAGTATTTGCTGAAGAACTGAATGTTTCTAAAAAAAGAAAAAGTTCTATGAAAAAGAGGTGTGAGAGAAGAAATTGTTAGCATAGAACTTACGTTTACAAGCAGCCATCCCAGCTGTAAAATGATAAGTTCTAGCAATGAGAAGAATATTTAAAGACAGAACATTTAAAATTTGACTTAAAATAATAAAATAAATTTAAGAACAGTTTCCACAATAACTGAACACAGAATCAACTAAACAAGATTCAGTAAAATTGAGCAATACAATAGTTTGTGACCCTATCCACTTCCTGCTGTAATGTTTTGTATGAATGTCTTAGGTTTTGATAAGTTAAAACTTTGAAGTTTGCTTACATTATGCTATCTGTCCAAAATATATGTTCTTAGAAATTATTATACATCTGTTTTGTGTTAATCTCAAAGATTGAGATTTGTTTATGTTGATTGCCAAAGAATACAATTATCTTTACAGAAAGCTATGTCGGAAGATTCTAACATACAAAAGGACAATATGTTATTTTTTAACAAGGTCTAAGATTAAAATGATCATGTGGAGAAATTAGATATATCAATGTCAAATTTTGGAAGAGCCATCTAAATAAATGACAGCCCACAACCCAACACACTGTAGAAAATCAGACCCAATAAGGGGTTCTTGGCAGTGATTTGCTCTGGTTGTGTTTCCTATAGTTGGTGTTAAATATGAAGGTAGCCATGCTGTTTGGCACCATGTGGCGTATGAATAAATCTTCTTCTCCTTACATCTCTTGTTGTAGTTGTGTGCTAAGTTTTACATTGGTAGCAGAAAAAAAAAAGCTTCTAAATTTATTTCTCCAGCTGCCTTAAACACAGACAAGTATAATACTTGGAAAAAAAGAGATGCTGATTTGGGAATTTGCCACCAACTTAGAAG
The DNA here is from genome assembly GCA_037127315.1 of Ascarosepion bandense. Taxonomy (NCBI): domain Eukaryota; kingdom Metazoa; phylum Mollusca; class Cephalopoda; order Sepiida; family Sepiidae; genus Ascarosepion; species Ascarosepion bandense. The sequence continues at coordinate 2,326,299 of JBBBDQ010000578.1, forward strand.
TTCGTAAATAGGCACCTGTAGTACTTTTATCCCTAGAAGGAAAATCCAGGAAAGCAGTACTTGAATTGGTCATTGTCACCCTTAATGTCGATGATGGCATGGAAAAGTTATACCAAAAATTGGACACACTTTTCTTGGAAGATGTGAACCAGGCAGCTTTTACCACATATGAATCCTTTGAGCGATATCAGAGACAGAATACTATGTCAATATATGATTTTCTTATCAGCTTTGAACGTCATGTTGCAAAATTAAAGGAACACAAAATACTTCTACCTGAGCCAGTACTAGCTTACAGGGCATTAAAAAGTGCAAATCTCACCCTGGAAAGAACTCACTCTTTCTGAAATGTCTAAACAATTAAAGAAAATTCTACATAGACAATATTCCAATGTTTCATCACCAAACACTTCCCCAGTCATGGTGTAGGATAAAATGGATGTTGCTTTCAGTATAAACAAACATGATGAAACCAATGGGACATTTTGCAGTCATTCTTCTAACAGAAATTCTTGTTTTTCTGATTGACAAGGTAATGGCAGGAGAGGCCGCAACAAAAATCCAACACACTCCACTGATAAAAATTTAAACCCACTAAGACCTGAAGGCAACAACATCAAATTCCAATGGACCAATGACAGTCCTTATAGTGAGGAAGACAGTGAAAATGGGGGTCACTTATTCGTATTCAACCTTGTGCTAATGAATCAGCAAAAGAAGAAACATGGCAATAAAATATACTTGGGACTGATTGTGGGATGTACGAATATTTTCTGGAAACTGTACTGGAATAACAAAAATGCATAATTGAAGTTCAAGCTGGAGTGATGACCTACAAGTTTGGTGATGGAAACAAATTTAAACTCATTCACACAGTCCATAGCTGGGATTGAAGTCAGTATTATTGCTAATGTTGTGGATGCTGACATACTGCTTTTGTTAAGCAAAAATTCTATGAAAAGAACCAAGACATGTCTCAATTTTGGGAATAAAAGTGTCACCATGTTGGGAAGAAAAGTTCCACTGCAATGTACTTTGTCCAGTCATTACTACACACCTATTAGCAGACTGAGGTAAGTTCAAGTTAATTTTATTTACTGAAGATATTGCTAGTAAACAGAGACTAGAGAAAATCAGAATTGCAACAAAATTGCATAGACAATTCAGTTACTCTAGCAGTAAAAAGCTATGTGATTTAGTGAGAAATGCTGGAATTAGAGATTCTGAATTTATTACAATTCTTAAAGAACTTCCCAATTCCTGTGAAATTTGCATGAGGTACAAAAGAGCTGAATCCAGACCCATTTTTGGGTTCTCCTTAGAAATTTATTTCCATGAGAGCATTATCATGGACATTAAAGAGATTAATTGCATCAAGGTCAGTCAGTTAAGTGCCATGCATGAAACATGCTTGGGCGATCATGTCTCGAAAGAGACATGACTGACTGGGCAGAAGATTATCCCACAATTGGTTGCCATTGCTTTCTGCGGTAGACTGGTTGCCAGCCAAGGCTATAGAACCTAATCTGTCCTGCTATTTAACCCATAACTGGAAGGAAGAGACGGATTAATACCTTTCCCAAGAGTATTTGCGCGTAAGTGAATTCAATGAATTCAACTGGAATTCGAACTCGGCTCCCCAATTTCTTATTCCAAGCCGATATCCATTGCACCACAATGCACATCCTCTCATCAAGGTACTGCCCCTAATTGACCATGGTACAAGATACAGTGTTGGAGTTAGGATTCCAAGTATAGAAATTCTGACATCATTAGTTCTATCTTCAAGCACTGGATTACATATTTTGGAACTTTATTCTCACTGACAATGGCAGAGAGTTTAATAGCAAGTCGTATAGAGATATGGTGCCAAAATATGAACATTGTGGTACATACCGCTGCTGTTGAAAGTCCATGAAGCAATGGATTAAATGAAAGACATCATGGGAATATGGGAGAAATGGTAAGGAAAACCATAGAAGATACCAATTGTAGTTTTGAGGTAGCACTCACATAAGCTATGTGTCAAACATATACTTCACATTGTTCATGGATACAGTCCCAATAAAGTTGTTTTTTGCAGAAACCCCAACCTACCTGTTTTTTTAAATGACAGAATCCCTGCATTAGAAGGCATTTTCACTAGTGAAGTTGTTGCAGATAACCTAAATGCCATGCATGCTGACAGGAAACAATTCATAGCATGTGAGTCGTCAGAGAAACTAAGATGTCGCTTTGTCACCAAGTTAGAACATCTGTAGCACAATCCTACAAAAAGGGTGATGCTGTTCTTTACAAGAGCAACCTGTGTGATAATTGGCTTGGTCCTTGAACAGTCATAGGGTCGGAGCATAAGCAAGTGCTTGTCAAACATGGTGGCACATATGTAAGGGTATATCCATCTCGTTTAGTGTCCTACCCTGAGACATATCATAATTCTTCCAAGGATAGCAATAAAGAACTTACTATCACACAAAAAAGGCCTGAAGAATCTCAGAAGTTACTAAATTTGGAAGAGAATAACCTGGATGAAGATTAAGAAACCACAAATAACAATGTTGAGCAACACCAGACTATGGAAGCCTGAGATAGACCACATAAGCAGGGCTCCAAAGAAAATTGAGCTTCCTAAACCAGGACAAACTATTAAGTGCAAACTTGCCAATGACACAGACTCAGAATGGAGATAATTAAATGTCATAAGTAGGGCAGGAAAAGCAACAGGCAAAAACAAGCATTTGCTGAATGTGGTCATGAAACAAGGTGAACCTTTTTGGCTGGACTGTGAGCATGGGGTATCAGAGTGGCAAACAAGCGAGATGGAGGAAACTGAACACAAACACATTTCTTGTGATGAAGAAAGTATAATGATTTCCTCCTCTAATGATGACCTGGAACTGGAAGGAGATAAAAAGAAGGAACTCCAAAGATTGGTTGAAAATAAGGTGTACACTCAAGTATCTACCCAAGGTCAACCAAAAGTTTCTACAAGATGGATTTACACAAAGAAAAATTCCAATGGCAAACTAACCTACAAAACCAGACTTTGCATTCTTGCAGAGTAAGCAATTGGATTGACTAGTTTATCTGGATCCTTCCAAAGAAGCCAGTATACCTCAGGGCTATATTTGGAGACTCTCAAAATGTGTTTATGGCTTGACCGATGCTTCTAGGTACTGGCACCTAACACTCAGGGAGGAATTAATCAAGTTAAGAGCAGTAGTTTCAAAATATGATTAGGCAATATTTACATGGCATTTTGGAAACAAACTGCAAAGTATAATCACTGCTCATGTTGATGATTTTTGCTTTGCTGGGTCAGAGATAATTCAGAGCAGAGTTATAGACAAACTTTGTCATGTATTTGCAGTCAAATATGAAGAAGTTGCTAAGTTCCTATACATAGGATTAGATATAAAAAAAGAATAGTGAGAATATCAAGCTTGGACAGTAAAGAAATTAAAATATATCCCAGTAGAAGCAGGCAAGAACCTAAAAGATTCAATTTCCACAACAGAAGTAGCCAAAATTAGGAAAATTATTGGCCAACTTAACTGGCTAGCCACCCAAACCAAACCTGATCTAAGCTATGATGTTAGTGAATTAAGCTCTATTCTAAAACAAAAAAGGAAAAATCCCAGATTGACATTCCTGACTTAGGAAACCTTGAGCAACTAAAAATTGTTGCTTATAGTGATGTATCATTTGCAAACTTGACAGATGGAGGCTCCCAATGAGGCTATATACTCTTTCTGGTAGGAAATAATAATAAATATATGCCCATTGCCTGGCAATCCAAGTGTATTAGATGGGTGGTCAAAAGTACACTGGCTGCCAAAATACTAGCCATGGTTGACATGTCAGAACCCTGTTTATTTTTCAGAAAACTATTATTGAAACTACTGCAGTTAAAAGATATAACTGAGAATATTAAGATCATATACAAAACAAACAATTCCTGTCTTTATGACTCAGTACATTCATCAACACAAATTTTGGACTAGAAACTTTGCATTGAGATTGCCATTTTGAGGAAATGATGGACAGAAAGGAAATAGCAGAGTTCTCTTGGATACCAACTGATGAACAAGTTGCAGGCTACTTCTTAACCAAGAAAGAAGTACCATCATTTAAAATCTTTGGCTTTATATCAGCATCCAAGGAGCAATTTGTTTAATAAATTCATTTTTTTAACTCTTTTTCACAGGATGATCTGAAAAGAGAAAGAAGAGAAGAACTGTTAAACAACATGAGTTGTGTCCCTTGCGTCATCTCTATGAAGGAGGGAGGATTTAGCCGGAAATGTGATAGTAGCCATACTATTTTGGGACCATGCTGTGTATGAACATCAATAAATAAACCTTCTTCTCTCAACATATCTTCATGTAGTTGTTTGCTAAGTTTTACAGTTGGAATGAAAACACACAGTTGGGGAAAATGGGCCTAGCAGACTGGGAAAGCAAATTCTCAGGATATACTGACATAATATTTGGCTTTATTAGAAATATATGCAATAACTGATCTGAGAGTGTGAGATATTATTGTGAAGTTATAGTAGTTTAATTATTGATATTTTTTTAATTTCAGATTTATGATTTTCATAAATCCTAAGATATATTCTCCAAAGATATCCATGATAAAGTTGAATGTTTGGAAAAAATGTTGAAAATTGTGAAAAGGTGAATAGAATAATCAAAAAAGAAATTGAAGATCATGCAAAAAAAAAGGGGCTTTAAAGCCAAATTTTTTTGGTTCTTATTTTTGTTATCTTATATTTTTATTTTTTATCTTATTCTAAAGAAAGTCATGAAAAAAGATACAAGAAAAAGTTAAAGGAGTAATAAGCAAAAAAGTTTAATGAGTAACAAGAAAATATTTGAAGAAGCTTGTGTTGCCAAAATTAACAAAGAAAAAGGATGCAAAATATTAAGAACAATGGCTAAAGATATGAAGGTAATCAAACTACCACTTTTAATATGCATAACAAACAGTAATTTTAGTAATGAATATAGGACTACACTGAATGGACCTGTTGGCTGGTGTAAATATTGGATCATTCGAGGAAATAACCAACAAATATGATTTCAAAGACAATAATGGAGAGGTAGATTAGTGTTTTGAGATTGTATCATAAGCAGTAAAATTATAAAACCTCTATATAATTGATGGTTCAAGATAAATATGGGAAATAGTTGTAAGTTTTCAAGGACATTTTCAGTGACACAGGTCAAAAACAAACAAGAGTACATCCATCCAAAGGCCTTTCTCATTTTGCAAACCTGATTATTGCCCATCTTGTCAAAAAAAAATAGTTTCAATAAATTAATGGCATGACCCCAGTTTCTGCAGATATTAATCTGATAAAAAAAATTATGGCCTATTATATATATATATATATATATATATATAATATTTATTCAGAAATTATAACATGAATATGTTATAATATCACTACAAAAGTAGCTATTTTGTTTCAACACTACTTTTGTCTTATTCTTAAAATAAGCCTCATCACTTGATAAGACACAAGAAGTGTTGAAACAAAATAGCTACTTTTGTAGTGATATTATAACATATTTATGTTATAATTTCTGAATAAATATTATTAGCTCTACTTTGTATTGAGCACTTTTTTAAGAATAGTGTTTCTTTGGATACAGAATATTATTCCATCTATACCTACCCTTTACTTGGTTATATATATATATATATATATATATATATATATATATATATGTATAAGAATGAAGGCAGAAAAGAGGTGTGTAAAAAGTTAAAATAGTTATTATGAAAAGAGAAATATTTTATATACAACATGCATTATAATATTCCTGATACAGTGAAGTTGTAGAATAGTTTTCTGATGTGTACACAAAATAACTTCAGGAGTAAAGTCCTGTAAAAATATGTAGTATTGTATGCAAATTAGTAGACAATTATAAAGTATAGAGAATAACTGGAGAAGTTAGAAAAAAAACCCCTATTGCTACAAATGACACAGAGAGCTGTACTACAACTACTACTACACACAAAGAAATGCAAAACACAACAAAATGAAAATACTTTTGATACATTCTAATAATTGAAATAATGAATTGCTGGTTTCCTTGAGCAGTAATTACAAAAAAAATACATTGCCCGTCTGATATTCCCCTTACTGTTCCTGTTTATATCAACACATGATATATATATATTTTTTTTTTAATATAAGACAGTTTGGAGACAGTAAGGTGGAAGGGTATTTGTGTACAATTTTAAAAAAAAACTTGTTTTCGCCAGAGGTAAGGAAGAAGCTATTGACATTTATTAAAATCTGATGATGCCACTGAATAGCAATGGTCAATTACAATTTTGATAGTAAAAGATTTAAAAAAAGACTTGGATGTGGGAGAAGTGAAGACAAATTTTGAACAAAGAGAAGATGACTTTAAAACAGAATGAAAAAAAGAATGAAAAAGAGAGAAAGTGGAATAAAGAAAAAAGAAAAAGAAACAACTATGTAATTGCTCATTGCACAACTAAAAGGAATAAATATTTCAAAGTAACATTTTTGGCTCTCAATCATTTTATCCCAAGTGTGTGTGTGTGTGTGTGTGTGTGTGTGTGTGTGTGTGTGTGTGTTAGAAGGGAAAATAGGGTGAGAGAAAGTGTGTACTTATTCTGGAAAATTGAGAATATTTTTTATGGCAATTTTTGCTTTTCTCAAAGATCAAATTATAAGAAAATCTTCATTGTGCTTCTTTTTCTTGGATATTCTTTGATCTTGTCGAGAGTGTAAACATCCTACACTTAGCAAAAGTAGATGTAAAAAGCCGCCATTGAATTTTATTCTTTGATTTCAAAGTTCTGGATTTTATCGCAGAGTGTTTATAGCCAGAATTTTATTTATTTTTATTTTTTCACTATGTACAGACAATTTAAAAAGAATAATGATTCTAGTACTCTAATGTTGAGAAGCTGCAGAAGTATCACATATTTTACATGCATAAAATTGAACAGGAGTAACGTCCATGTTACCTAATTTAAAATAAAGGCTTTCTGTTTCTTTTTCAATTATACCATTTGGTTTTGTAAAATGATTGACAAAAGAATTTTGCTTCATTTGTATTATAATTGGATAAAATATTTAGTATATCAGCTTATTTAAAATTTTTATCCATTTTACTGTCATATGCAGGAGATTTATGTAGTTAGGAATTGCAGATTTTAGAAGTACTGACTGAATGAATGATTATGGTTTAAGGATTCCATTACAAGTTACATATTTGTCATGTGTTCATTAGCAAGCATTTGTGTTTGTGAAGTCAATTTGCAAAATAGATAGGCACAATTCTTTTTTTTCATGCAACCAACTTACTGTCTTAAGAATCAGAGATGCTCATATGAATGAACAAACAATTTTGCACTGATTTATTTAGATTGGTGTCAATTTTGGTTGTTATAGTTACAACACTTCAGGTTATCATACTTTCTGGCTTCCTTCAAGTCAAATCATATTTAGTAATGTGTGAATTTTGAATCCCCAGAAGAAGGTTGTTTTCATCCCACTGTCTCTGCTAGAATCTGTTGTGCATTAATTCTAAATTTTTCTTTGTGATGTTTGTTTTAAAGACCCCCCCCCCACACATATTCAGAGTACAAAAAGTACTTCATGCAAGAATTCATTTATTTTCTATGGTTTATCAACATTTTACAGGTTATTTAAAGACTTTGAGATTCTAAGAATACTTTTTGAGATATGATTTAGTGATACAAGTTTTATTAATTAAAATGAATTAATTGCAAGGAAAAGAAGTGGATTGATACCCTTTCCCAATTTGTATGTAAATGAATATAACAAACTTAACTAGAATTGGAACTCAGCTCTCAAATTAACAATTCCAAACCATTATTGTTTTCACCATTTGTACATTCAAGTTCACAGCACCTGATAATCCCTAATGGTCACTTGTCTAGGTATTAACTGGGCTCAATGTTGCTTAACTTCAGTGATCATATGAAAACTAGTGTTTCAACATGATATGCTGTAAGCCACACAGATTGAACAACCATGACTATTACAACTGTGTACACATCACTAACACTTGTAGCTCTTATTCTGTTATTGTTATAACAACTAAGATAAGGATACTAGTTTGAATAAATCAGCATCAGCATCATGGCTTTGTTTTGTCAGTGAGGATTTTAGAGGAGAATGGAACAGCCCCTTAGCTGAACTCGTGAAGTTTTAGGTTGAAGTGCAAAATGATGTCAGAAATTTAAACAGAAGAGATTTAAAGAATCAGAGAATAAGACATTGGAAACTCTGTACTCCATTAGTCGATCAGAAGATCACTTTTGCCTTTTCCTTTATATTGATAGAGTAGACATTTAAAAAGAGATTCATAATAGATGTAATTTGATTATTCTAAAGTAATTTAGAAATAATGCTCAACAGACAGATTTGATTTCAACCGTCAACATCAAAGAAATGACAACAGCTGGTCATTCACCATTAAATTTCATTTTTAAACAATTATTCTGCTAGAATTGCAACATTAAATTGCAACACTAGAGAATATGCATATAGAAGGTTTGTCTGCCATTTTGAATATCATGAGGATATTACAAGAACTGGTTGTTCGGCATTGAGGTAACTTGTTAATTAATTAGAGTTTCATTAGAGATTAATTAACTTTTGTTTCATTAGAGTCTACTGCATATGTGTTAATGTACGCTCACCCATGAGGTTACTTAGTTGGCACTGAGATGGCAATGAGTCAGCTTTATGTGCTGTATAAATTTGGCATGCATTCATGATGACTGACCAAGCAGAGTCATCATATATCATGTAGAGATTATGGCAAAACATCGCATCACGTAGACCTGTTGGCCACTCTGCACTTCAGATTCATTTTTTGGCCACTTCTGGCTTTTTTTTTCAAAAATCCTCATTAAGATGCAATGGACAAGATTAAACAGAATGTGATGAAGTGACTGAAAAGAGGCTGGGATACATGTGCAAAGTCATATGTGGAATATTTTGAAGTTGACTAAGACGACATTGTTCTAGGTTGGCTATTATTTTATTAATTATTTAATAGCTACATTCTTTCCAGATAGACCTCATATGGCTATAAATCATTATTATTATATTTTTAACAGTTTTTGCTTATATATATATATATATATATATGCCAGGCATAAGTTACTGTTCCTTGATAATTTGTGAGAAAATTATTGCTATCAAATTAACAATATATGATTTATCTGCACTTGTATAACATTAAGGAAAATTTTAAAAGATATTGTCAGAGATTTGAATTGTATAACTAAGTCTCAAATACAATGTTTTAATTCTCTCTTCATGTATTGTGTTCTTTCAGGATATGGATGATCATGCGTCTCCACAGTTTCTTATATTTTGCTGTTTTTATCAATACATACTCATTTATTGCTTCTCTTTCTTTTTATTGTAATTGTTCCTTCATTTGCTTTAATTTTTCAAGTAGGTTCCTTGCTGTTTTTCTATGTTTTTTTTTTTTAATGTATTTTATGAGTTAAAGTCACCATGTTTTTCTTCTTCATTATGTGTCTCCAAAATTTCAACTGTTTCTTTTTTTTATTGCAAACAAGAGTCACTTTTTATAGTTCCTTTTTTCCTTAAAACTTTTATTTGTTACATGCTCTCATAACATTAGCTAGTTGAGTAATATTTTGTATGTGTGACTAAATATTTACTACCAAAATGTAGAGTAAACATTACAGCAGTCTCGCACTTTTTTCATTGTGATAGTTTTTGATCTTTTAGTTTCTGAAAAGTGCTTTTTATTATTTCTATACACCTTTGAATTTATGTGTTGTATTTCTGTTATGCATTATAACACAATAAAGATTCCTGAAGTTGTTTAATTTTGACTTTGAAATTCCAAATAAATTGATTAAATCTATTTTTTTTCAAACATATTAGTTTTTTTTTATTGCAAGCAATAATACTGGTATTTCTAGAAGTTTTGTACATCTTTTTGAAAGGGGAATCAAAAGTTGAGTAAAAGACATTTAAATGAGTATTTGAAAGAATTGTGTAATTTGACAGCTTCTGTGTGTGTATGTGTATGTGTGTGCATGTATATATGAGAGTGTACTTGTGTGCATACATTTCTCTATCTAGTTAAGCTATAAGCTGTAATTTTAAAGCTTTATAATCTTTAATTCAGAGCCCAACAAATATTTAATATCTTTTGAAAAGAACAGAATCAGTAGATTTGTAATATATTTCTGTGATCTGACAGAAATATGACTGACATAAAAAGCTGGACCAACAGAAGTGTGGTTGACATTGAAAGCAGAAAATATAAATAAGACCAACAGAAGTGTGATTACATCAAAGGCAGCAGCTTCAAAGAAAATAATTGGCAAAAATGATTGACAGATGTTCCTAGCCATAGATGACACAATTAAGTGAACATTCGAGAAGGCAAAAATATGTGGAAATTTCAGCTTATATAAGTTCAAGTTTTTTCTCAGGCTGAAGGAGAACACTGGGAGAAGATCAAGAGAATGCAGAGAGGAGAAGAGAAGGCAACACCCGCAAGTCAATGGCTCCCGACAACTCCCTTACATGTGCATGATTCCCTCTGACTATCATTCTATACAGTTATCACCAACAAAGAATAAAAATATAAGTTTATATTTTTATATATACATGTTTGTTGTTGGTCTACAGAACCAAGCATTATACTTCAGATTCAGACAGATTAAACCATAAATTTACAAATATATTAAAATGTTCAGTAATCAAAATGGAGAAAGAAAAGGTATTGAACTAAGATATCAGAGAGATCTACTATGACAAGGGAAGAGAGAACCATACAACGCATTAAAATATAGAAGGTTCCATAATACTAAAATCTGAAGTTAGCTCAGCACTGAGCATGAGGAAGAGGTACAAAGCAGCAGGACCAGATGAGGTTGTAATAAACATGCTAAGATCCTTAATGATTTTTTAATTTGTCTTTTTATAATCATATCGCCCCAAGCAAGGCATTTTACTGCCACTGTTTTGCAGGGGGTTACATTGCAGGAAAGCTATAAGAAAGAGTGACAGGTTATAAGAGGTGTTAGGAAGTGGATAAGAGAAGGATGAGAATACTGATGAGAGTGGAGTGAACTGAGAAAGGAGCATGAGAGAGAGGATGCAGGTTAGTGAGACAGGAGATGACTATTGACTTTACATTTAAATTCTTCAAGATTGTAGCTGTTGGGAAAACAAGTAAATGGAAGGGAATAGGTTAAGAGGCTCATCCCATTCTCTGTTTAGGATTTGGTTTCCAGCTTTCTCTTTTCCAATCTTCTCACTTTGTTTTTTTTTTTTCAATTGGAGTAGATAGATTAAACTATCGCCTGGTTCACATTCCACCCATGTCTATTGAACAGGTTAAGAGGCTCATCCCTTGTTCCCTGTTTAGGATATGGTTTCCGGCTTTCTCTTTTCCAATCTTCTCACTTTGTTTTTTTTTTCAATTGGAGTAGATAGATCTATCTATCGCCCGGTTCACACTCCACCCACGTCTATTGAACAGGTTAAGAGGCTCATCCCTTGTTCCCTGTTTAGGATATGGTTTCCGGCTTTCTCTTTTCCAATCTTTTCACTATTACGTAGCCCCCTGCACATCAGTGGCATTACCGCTTTGCTCGGGGTGATACGATTAAAAAAAATAAGAAAAAAAAAATTCCACAGGCAGGAAGTGCGAGAAAAGAAGCTGCTGGAGTAGAATTTGTGTTTACAATTTAAGGATTGATAGGGTGTTTTACTGGAAACAAAGAAGAAAGTACTGGATTGTTATGTGATGTCTGTTTTTCAGTATGTCAGTGAATGCTGGACAATCTCATTGAAGATGAAGGAAAGGCTTGAAGCAATCAAAATGTGGTTCTACAGAAGGATGCTGAGGATATCATGGATGGAACACACAAGCAATGACAAGGTTTTGAAGAAGACGGACACAAAAAGAAAGCAGGAAAAAACAGTTGAAGTTTCAGGGACATGTAATGAGGAAGGAGGGCTTGGAGAACCTGATGCTCACAAGAGGAAGACAGGGGAAGAGAGACAAGGTGAAGCAATGCATAACATACCTGATGGACTTGAGAAGATGGATGGTGGAGCAAGGATTGAGTGGAATAATAGGAGAAGGATTATTAAAAGCGATAAGGGATAGGGAGATGTGGAGGGCCATGATCTGCTACATTCTGAAAGGGCACGGCACACAGAAGAAGAAGATGGTGACCAATGAAATTTATAACAGCAGCAAAATACCAGAACAATCTTCATAGGGCTGCTAAAGAAACTAGATTCAAATGAAAGCAAACTTTTGAACTATCAACTCGTGACATAACTAAACTAATCAGTTCAATTCTAATAGAGTTCATAGATTTAGATCAGAAATAGGACAAGAACAGTATATTTTTTCAAGATACTGAAGCAAGAAATATGATTTTATAATCAATACAATCAAAGAGAGCAATAAAAAGGCAAACTGATATATAGTTACGTTTCTTAGATTACAAGAAAGTGTGCAATAAAAATTGCCTGATATGTTAGAAAGGTTTGATTTAAAATAGTGGAAAACCATGATTATTCACATTCTAAAAGAGTATGGCATATAAAAGAATAATCTTTCCTATCTCTCTCGATAAATATGCTGTGTTGTACTATGATTACTCTGAAATTAGCATTAACTGATTTCACTATTTTGTCTACATTTTCCTGAAAATTCAGTATTTCTGTCAAAAATATTAAAAATATTTACTTGTTCTTCATCTTTTCCTGAATAATATTTTTTGCTGTTAATTCCACTGTGACTGTTTTTCTGCTGAAATTCTTTGTTTGTGTTTATTTTAAATCATTTACATAAAACTGTAAGTCTTTAAAGAAACTGTAATTTTAAGATAAGCTATCTGACACACTGCGATGACTGCCAGGGTTGGATTTTCTTAGCTTCACTTTTTTTAATTACTTTAAACATAAAGAATATCTCAAAATAATAATATCTTTCTTAAAGTGGCTTATACACTGCTTGTGTTTTATGTTTAAATACAAGTATATTTGGCCTTTTGCCAACTTTCTTTGATGAAAGAGAAGGTGAAAAATGAATGTGCATGTATAAGATTCCATCTGCATCTCTACTTAAAGTAGTAGATAGCTTTTTTATGAGTTGTTATTCTAAAATTTCAGCAGACATGCATAAATATTGGGAAGGGTTTCTGTTTGCTATATATCACCAAACTGTTTCATCTACATATCCCAAATTTAGTATGCTTACTTATTAGACCTAAGGTGAGGTTTTAACATTAAAAAAAAGAAAAGGAATGGTTCCCCTTGAGGAAAGTGCGGGACTCTGCAGCTTTTGTGTTAGATAGAAATATTTTTTAGTTGCATTTACAGTTTACAACCTTTCAGTATAAGGCTCTTTTTCTTATTCCTAATGACCTCTAAATATATTTTCTTTTTACTTTTCATGACCTGAATGGAATTGAAACCATTATTGACACATCAATAACTGTTTTAAATCAAACTGACAACAAATATTATAAAATAGAAATTCCTTATTTGTAAATTTCATTTACTTCACCCTGAAAGATGAATTTTTATCAGGCTTTAGTTTATTATAAGCAGTTCCTTCAGCTAAATAATCTGTATGTGGGAACAATAAGCAATCATCTGTTTCTTTGGCTTTTCTCTTTTCATTTATTTGTCTTTAAAAAATCCTTCAAAATTTATCCCCAACCACTTTCTCTTCCCTTTCCCAATTTACTTGTGATGTAGAAATGAACAAGTGGGCAGTTGATGGCTATATATTGTGTATGCCTAATAACTTCCACAGAACAGATATGACATGGATCCTGGAAGCAACACTTGGAACTGAAAGAAAGTGCACCAATACACCACACTGATTCTCAACAAAAATGCCAACCAATATGTAAATAATATTATTTTTGACAAGTGCTATGCTAGTAGAATATGACAGTAGTAACTGTACCCATCATTATTTGAGAGCTGAAAAGACTTTCAAGAGAGATGGGAAATTAGAAAATAACCATTAAACCATTAAAAACCATGAAACCATTAAAATGACATTAAAAGTAATAAAAACACTAGTTGGACAATTAAAGAAACTGCTAGAATATTGTAGAAACTTGATCTCTTGTAATAGTTACCAGATACAATTGGAATGAAAACTCAAAGAATATAAAATTCAATAATAATAATAATAATAATAATAATAAATGTCATGATGCTACACCAGGCATGGCTCTTATGACTTCTGATTTTGAGTGGAGGTGTTAACACATACAGGGCAGAAAAAAAATGAATTAAGAAGATGGGCTACAATAAATGTTCTGTGCTACAAAATTCACTTGGTACTTGCCTGACCATAACAAGTCGAGCATCTCCTCCAGAAGCTGATGGAATGTCTACCTCAGTTTATAAGCAAGAGGATCATTGCTGGGTGTCAAGAGGATTGCTTTTTAAATTTGAAGGTTGAAGCAGTTAAGGCAACTTGGAAGTTTAGATGTTTGGGAATGCCTTCAATCAGAAACTGTCTGAATAGACTGAATTACATGATCTGAAGGTATTTCTAAGTTGGTCCCATCTACAAGGTTATATGTTGCTTTTGTCAAAATCTGTTACCATATCATGCACATTTTTCTGTGATGCATGTGTTTAGTATACTTTTATCAAACTGAGTATCATGATGGGTATATTGGGCTTTGTATATTTGTGCCTCAGTTTCACTTTGCTGCTCTTTCAATAATAAAAAAAGGCACATGTAATCTAACTGTTGTGAACCTGAAATAACTTACACTATTTACATTATTTGGACTATTGTCCTCGTCTTTGTTGCCATTGTATAACATTTTGGCTGTTGTATGCTCTGGCCTTCTTCAAGCACTAGGAATAATGTAAATACTGTAAATACTACCTCATCTCAGAAATATAGACAAATACCGAAATAACTTGTTTTTGGTATCAGATCTTTGTATCCTTCTTTTGTTAAAGATAGTTTTCCCCACTTACAAAATAGTTCTGTAATATACAAATTCAAATGTCAGTGCAACACTAAATGTGTGGGATGGACCAATCAAAGATTGGTGACCTGAATCAGTCAGCATGTTTCAGTCTATATAAGATCCAATAACCCAAGTTACTCTTTGAGGACAACACAGTTTGTGCACGACTTCACAATAGGTCAGCACTTGTCGGACAGCTTAGATTGTGCCAAGACATATGGGTACAGCTAGCTTACAATTTTGTACAAGGCCCAGTCTGAAAAATGTATGCCTGAAGCAAATTGCATCAAGCTACACAAACTGGGTCTCTTTAAGCAAAAACAGAACTTTATGCATTTTCTTGTGCTATCTAGTGGGCTGTAAGTAAATTTTTTTTTTCTTATTCATACTCTGTAGGAGCCTTTTTTCTTTTATTTGTAAATTCCTTTTACAATTAATTATTTTTTGTGTTCCAACCTTTCCCTCCACTTCTAGCATGTTTTTGTCATATGTCAATCAACTTTGCTAACAGTACTTTCTGAAAAAGTGTTGACTGAAAGGATCCTAAAATTTAAAGGACAAAAAATGTCTTCTTGCCTATTCAAAACTATATATATATATATATATATATATATATATATATATATATATATACGAGACAGGGTATATATAAATAAATACGCAGGAAATATATATATATAAACAAAAGAGTTTGTAGCCCTACACATCAATTTATTAAGATACTTTAGTTAAGACCCATCGAATTTTCCAGGGTCTTGGCCAAATTACCATCTGTGGGTCAAAAGAATTCATTACATTTAAAACTTATCAGCATCACTGCCAAGGCTACATACAATTTTGAATTCAGAGTTGTATTTCTCCTAGACTGGTTACTAATAACAGCTAGAGAGCTTAGTTTACCCTTGTATTTAACCCATGCCTGGAAGGAAGAGATGGATTCATACCAAAGTGAAAGTGAATCTAAAAAACTCAACTGGAATTTAAACTGAACTTGCCAATTTCTTGATTTGTACTTCTAAACATTACATCACCTGTACATCCACATGTGCTCATGCAGACACTAATATCAGAAATACAATGGCATATAAAGGTTTAGTGCTGTCAAGTGATTAGAATTTAGTCTAAGAAAGTTATCCTTATCAAATTACAGGTTTTAAATTATGCATATCTTAAAGTAAAATAAATCAATATTTAAAGACATATCTGGAGAATGGAGAATACAAAATGAAAGCTGTACCAGTCATTTTTAGAGTAATGGGTATGATTAACTATTTTTTTAAATTTCTTCATGCATATTAACACTTAAGACTCTTGTTAATATGTTCTTGTTTTGTAGAAACCAACACAAAAGTGTTAAAAAACTGAAATAAATTTAGAAGAATCAATGTAAATGCAAAGTAGATCAATATGTCTGTAGCTTGACGCACTTCCACAAATCTGACCAAATGACCAAACATCAGAATTATTTTTGAAAGTTTCTTTTACTGCATGCCCCATATTAGCTGAAGTGTGATCTGAAATTTTCATTGTATTATGGTCAAAGTATGTAATTAATATTTAGTATTAAATTAGGTGCATCGAGAAAGAAAAAGATTATGTTAAAAGCTAAATGCTTTTTTTCATCCTTAGCTACAGATTTTATTCATATATATAAATCTGAGACCATGTGTCCTTAAACCATACTTAACTCCCAACATGATCATTTGATGAACACTTTGTTGAGGTGAGGTATTGTGATTATTTTTGCAGCAATACTTATAATAAAGTCATATCAGTTACTGACTTTGAGAAAACTTTGGATGACACCAGATAAGACTATTAATAGTAGGAAAAGACCATAATATAGACTGATAAGCATTGGTAGCATGATTCACAATGTGCATTCTCAAGAGACTGCAACAACACACATTATTACTGTATTACAAACAAATGGAATATGCTTCTATTTTGTCCTGAAAATGATGAGGGTGGTGGAAGAGAATGACATCATCATGTTAGAAACGAGTGCAGATCTATCTTCCTAAAATTGATTATAGCTGTAATTAACACTGGTTAAATCACAGCATTGAGATTGTATATAAATTGGAAGACAATAGTGTTGCAAAAATACTCACAGTATAAAGGATATATTTGTTTGAAAGATAAAAAATGTCAGTTGTTTCAGATTGGATAATACCAAACATTATCTCAACTTGACAACTTCATATTATGCTTATCAGTCTGTCTCTTGATGTCATCCACCAATTAATTAAAATCTTTCATTAGGCCTTCACTCTCGGTGATGGAAAACCAACAAGGAATAGTGGTATTGCAAAACATGGCTGGAGTACTCTGAATTAGGAGAAATGATGATGATTTGGCCATTCTGATTTGCTTTGGAATTCTTTCTTGGTTGAACTGAGAACCTTTCAACATTCCAGCTTCCATATTATTTAAAATTTGCTGTATTTATGAAGGAAAAGTATTCAGTATTAGAGAAAGCATTTATGACTATTGATAGTGTAAACATAGGAACAGACACTACATGGTGGCATTTTCATACTTTAAACCATGACTCTCTCTCTTATATATATATATATATATAATTAATTTTTTTTTTAATTTAAAATTAATATACTTCACATTTCTACCAGGAAATTTCTGTTTCGAGATTTTACCTCCTCATCAGGCAATAAATTTCCATGTAGTGATGGAAACTATATTGATTTTAAATAAAAAAAACAAATTTAAAATTTAAATATTATGCTCAACAATACTTCTTGTATTGATCAAGTGGAGAACTCAGAATTCTAAAACTGTTGATTCTATTCACCTGTATTATATCTATATATGTGTATGTGTGTGTGTGTGTGTGTGTGTGTGTGTGTGTGTGTGTGTGTGTGTGTGTGTGTGCGTATAACTTGTCCCATCTATGAGGGTGGCTAGCTAATCCCTGTTGCAGATGCAACATTTGTGTTTCTTCAAAACCCACAGTAAATCTGTGGTTTGGTGGCTTACATTCAAATTATGCTGAGCAGACCTTAGTTACAGTTTTTGGTAGAGACACACAATCTGGCATAATCAATAGTTGACCAAGGTCAGTATGCTCAGTCATGATGACTTAACTTTGTGCTAGGACCATGTTTTCTGAACACTTCTATCTACTCAATTTCACTCTCAAGGTTTGAGTCAGAGACTTTCCAAATGTGCCACATACTGGGATCATTTTCACAGGCTGTTATCAGGAAACCACCTTCTTGACAAATCAACCATGACAAGATTTGAACCCAAATCTTATAATCAAAATGCTAACATTCTTTAAAAACTCCACCACATTCTCTCCCACCTTATATATATATGTTATTAATTATTACATTAGAGAATGTAGAAAACTACAAACTACTACAAAACTGTACATTTTGTTTCAATATTGAAAGAAAAATGTCTCATCAAGTAGTTAAAAATGATAGTAATATATGATTTTTTAAAAAAATCATCTCACCCCAAGCAAGGCATTCTAGTGTCACTGTTGCGCAGGAGATTACATAGGGGAAAGTGATGAGAAAGAGGGGTTAGTTATAGGAAGTGTCAGGAGGAGGGTAATAGATGAATGAGAATACTGAGGATGGGGGTGGAGTAGATGAAAAAAGAGCTTGAGAGAATAGATGTGAGTTAGCAAGATAGGAGATGTCAATTGACCTTACATTTAAATTTCTGGAGATTGTAGCTGTTGGGGAAGCAAGTATATAGAGGAGAATTTCACAGGCGGGAGGTGCGAGAAAAGAAGCTGTTAGAGTAGAAATTGTGGTTACATTTTATCAGTTTCACTGTAAAAGGGTGGGACCTAGTTGCTAATCTAGTAGCTCATGTAAATTCATGCCTAGGAGGCACCAGTGATCTAAGTTCATTGGAGCAGAAGCCGTGAAAGTATTTATAGAAGAGGCACAGGGAAGCCATGTCATACTGGTGAGATAGCGACAGCAGCCAAGTCGTTATTGATCACATTACAGATTCTCTGCTGGATTCTGTCAAGAACCCCGAGGTGAATAGCAGGGGCACTCAACCAAATGTGGCAGCAGTATTCAATACACAGGCGGATGGTAGATTTATATATATGCAGAATAGGCTCAGATGGGAAAAACTTTGTGGCCCTGCACAGTGAACCGACCTTCTTAGCAGTGGATTTAGCAATGGATTCAATGTAGTCATTCTACTTGAGGTCCACTGAGAGTGTGAGGCCAAGGAGGCAGTGTTTTACTCTCAGGGAGGCAAGCCCCTTCCATGGTAACAGGGGGTAGGAGTGCTTGCCTATGATGGTTAATATAGAGCAGCTTCATTTTGGAAGCATTAAGATTTATGAGCCATTTCTTACCCCAGTTCCCCATGGATTGGAGGTCCTTCTCGAGCTTGGCAGCGAGGTTTGCTTTGTCAACCTCAGCAGATTTTTGATTGAGGTGAGAGTAAATAGTGGTGTTGTCAGTGTACATGCCTACTTGAGATCTTATTACGTCAGGGAGATCGTTAATGTAGAGCAATAAAAGCATAGGATCTAGAATAGAGCCTTGAGGGACACCTGTGTTCATATGAATGTTTTGGGAGGCATGTCCATTTAATACTACCTTCATTGTGTGATTAGAGAGGAATGACTGGATTAGGTCAAACAATTGTCCAGTTATACCATAGCTCCACAGTTTGCATAGAAGGCCAGCATGCCAAACTCTGTCAAACGCTTTGGAAATATCCAGAGCAACAGTTCAAACTTTGCCATTCTTGTCAAGAGCCTGGTGTATATACTCAGTGATCATTGTTAGCATATCAGCAGTAGACCTGGTGAAGCGAAAACCATAGTTTGTCCAAGAATAGTCTGTGGGCTGTGAGATGCTGAACCACCTCAGCATTGTAATGGCTTTGAACACTTTGCCAAAGATTGGTAGGTGACTGATAGGGCTGTAATTAGCTGGGTCCGAGGGTTCTCCAGAATTCTTAAATACCAGAAATACAGACAAAGACTTCCAACAAGCAGGAAAGCAGGAAGCAGATAGGCAGTAGTTGTAGAGCTTAGAGAGGACAGGGGAGTTCAGAGGCACATTTCTTCAAAACTATGATTGAGATTCTGTCCCCTCTGGTCGCATTATGAAGGTCAATCTTTGAGATTATGTTAGAGACCAGTGAGGAGGTAATGTGGACGTCATTCAGTTGGGCCTCAGTTCTAGGTGGGAAGTTGGGTGTAGATACTCCAGACGAATTGAGTTTCAAATTGGTGGAGAATCTGCAAGCAAAACATTCAGCCTTGTCCGCTGAAGAGGTGAGGACCTCAAATTCATTGATTAGAGTGGGCATTGAGGTTTTACTGTTGTTAAGCACACTTTTACAAAGTCACCAGTAGTCTTTGGTGCCGAACTTACGGGATGCTATGCGCTGCTTCATTCTGGTAGCAGACAACATCTTAGCTTCATTAAGTATCTTTATGCACTTACTACAAGCTGAGGCAAAAAGGTGCCTGTTATGGTTCGACATGTGGCTTCTATAAAGCCGGAAGATGTGATTCCGGTTGGCAATGGTGGCTGAGCAAGCAGGCAAGAACCAGGGGGAGGAATGGGATTTAAGCTGAAACTTCCTGGCTGGGATGAAAGCATCAATGCCAGCTTTAACCCAAGAAGAAACCTCGGATGCACAGTCTTCAATGGGAAAACTAAAAACATTGTTCCAAGGGATGTCACGCAGGAAGTTACGGAACGAGTCCCGGTCTGCTCTTTGTTAGCAGTAGGATAGTCTGCTGGTCTAGGTTTCTTGTATGGTGTAGGAGTGGAAGGAGATGTTAACGGAAACCACCACATGGTCAGAGTTTCTGAGAGGGCAGAGCTGCTTGACATTGCAAGAGTTTGGGATGGAAGTGAAGCATAGGTCTAGCAGTGAGACCTTTCCATTAGAGTTATTGGAGAAACAGGCAGGGAAATCCACCACTTGTGCAAGAGACTGAATGATTGAAAAATTCATGGTGTGGACACCAGCAAGGTCGGTTACAGAGTTTTCCGGCCACTTGGCGTGGTTGGCGTTAAAGTCACCAAACACAAATATATGGGAAGATGGATGAGAAGAAATGGCCTTATTGATATTATTAGAGATTTTATCAAGTACTGAACAGTCAGGAGATGAGGGGAAGTGGTAGAGAAAGAAAAGATAGTGAATTGAGTTTAGAAGTGAGAGATAAAAGCACATGAAAGAATGATATAGGGATTGAAGAGAGATCACCCTAGTTAGAGGGAGATGTTCACTGACATAAACACCAAGCCCATGCATATGGACATTGGAGTCCTTCCTGAAGGGGAAGGTAGCCAGAGATAGAGAAGTCAGATGAGGGAATTGAGGGGTTGAGATTAATCTTACAAAGAGCTAGGATGTCAGAGGACTTTTGATGATGGAAAGATTCAATGCTACAGAAGTTGGTTCGGATAACCCGGATGTTAGTAAAGGAAATGTTAAGAGGTTTAGGTGATTTTAATTTGCCTGGTTTAGCTTTTTTAGCGGAGATGTTCATGTTTAATGTTGTTGTTGAAGAGAGACCTCCAGCAGAGGAGGCAAACAGTCATTAGCAGTGACATGCACTGGAAGGGAGCTGGTGCAGGCTGCAGCAAAGTGTGGCCTTGGGGTTGCCCACTGAAAGTGCCAGCAGAGACACCTATCCATGCATGACATGGCACTGCAAGAAACCCAATATTATGCAACTAAAACTTTTATGGTAGTTTGTCGTTTTTCACATGTTCTAACATAATAATTATTAATAAATATTATTTACTCTATTTTTACATTGTGTACTGTTTTAAATTAATGTTTTAAACGTTGTAATTTTATTCTTCGTTCTTATTCATTTGGACACACACACACACACACACACACACACACACACACACACACACACACACACACACACACAGAGGGTGTAATGGATAAATTGTCACCATTTTATATTTTTAATTTTGCACAAGCATATTGTGTTTGTCAACTGTATAGTAGGTTCAGTTGGATCTGTGGGAAAAAGAGCATCATGATGCAATTCCTTCCTCCAGAAATTGGGCAACAGCATGCTGTACCGCTTAGCATTTGTGACAAGCTCCAATACGAACATTTCAGTGTATTTGGGTGTCAATCTGAGAACAGTGCAGGCAATTTGGAAAGAGTTGGATGACCTATCCAGTCAACATCATGGTGTTTGGAATGATCACTCGTGATGGCAACGTTATGCCGCCATTCATCTTTCTACAGTCTCAGACTCAACACAAAGGTCTACATGAAGTGCCTTAAGTGTTGCCCTGGGTCAAGAAGGTGGCTGTTAGAAGATCATATGTCTGGTAACAGGACTCTGCACCATATCACACAAGCAGGAGAACTTAGTCATGGTTGTTGAAGAATTTCTCTGACCACATCACCTCTTACATTTGGCCACCTAACTCCCCAGACTGCAACCCCCTTGATTAATATGTATGGTGAGCAGTTGAGCAAGTGACCAACAAAACTCCTTATAATACTAAAGATAAACTGAAGGCAAGGATTATGGCACAACTTATGTTTTTTTCATTTTATTAACTGATCATTGGAATTTAACTTTACTTTTTGCTTTCACTCAATCAAGACAAGTTTATATTTGTGTTGTATAAGAGAATCGGGTCAGCCCGATAAGAGGCCCAGTGTTGGTTGAGTGTAGTGCAGTAAGCACCAGGAGTTATGTCATCTTCCACAATTGACTGTTGAGAGAGGGCATTTTACATATAGTAGGTGGTACTGACAAATTTGCATATGAATGATACTGGATAGGTATTAGCCAATAGTCAGCGTGGGTCTGGGACAACTATATAATACCAGTTTTTCTCAGTTAAGAAGAGTGCTCTCAATGTGCGGAAAACTAGACAAGACAAATACATGTTAGTAGAAGACAATTCATCTGGGTCAGAATTAAGTGATTGCCAGTTTCACCTGAAAATAAATTAGATTTTTCTTTAAAGTTTTTTTTATATTGTTAAACAACAAACACTGTGTTATCTTTACTGTTTTATAGGAGCAATTATGTGGTTTTTTACATTAAGAAGTGAAAACTTTTATTGTAAGTAAAATAAGTTGACTATTTAAACTATATCTAAGGATGACTTGTAGTTTGTGCACTATTAACTGGCCTATTTAGCACAGGCTGATTTACAAATAAACTGGGGAATTTTCCCCATTTAAAGAAAGATTAAATGTCATTCAAACATTCAAGAAACAAGCAAGTAAAATGTTTACTGATACTCAAATCACAAAAAGCTTTTATCATAAATGACAAATTCAGTTAGTTACTTAATTCCATTTCCAATGACACAAATTTTTGTGTATTCAAAAATAAACAGTATTTTAAGTGTGACATTGATACAGAAGTATCCACACCTCACCCTTCACTACCAAACCTGTCAAGATGAAATTTTATAATACTACTACTACAGGATGTTCATTATATACATGTCAAATTTCTTTATGGTTCATTTTATATTCATATGTTTGAGAGTAGAAACTCAAAGACTAATTGATCATTTTTTATAGTTAGATTTATGAAGGAATTTTAAAGAGTCAATTTAAAATAAATTGGTTTATATTTTTAAAGTTTTAAAATAAGGGTTGAAAATGGCTTTGCCTTAAACAGTTTTCCTCTGTGAATCACAGAGACATTAATTAGCTCTTCTACTGAATATATTTTCAGTCACTAGCATTATTATTATTATTATTATTATTACATCATTTATTACCTCCAAGAATTGAGTTTATTTCTATTTTTATCTTTTAAGATTGTTATCATTGGTTCCATGAAATTCCCATCTTCAATTCTTCTAGGTACCTCCAATCAATTCTTAGATACCTAAACTTAAATTGAAAATTTAAAAATAATTAATCTATCTTCAAGCTTTAAAAGTAGATCTATTTGAAAGCCAAGGGATTAAAGTTAGTAATTCCAATAATCAAAATACACTGGTGTATTTTAAACTGAAATTATATCGATTGGAATCCGAAATTTTTCGAAAAAAAAAACAAACTTTAAATTTTCCGCCATTTTTTGATTTATTGACAGGTTACGTCAACATTAGCCAACTTTCTGTTTAAAAAATCTTGAAAAAAAATATATACATCAAAGACACTTTTTTAAAGTCAATTGTTTAAATTGAACCTTACCTTAATCTGATTTCACATAATAGTAATTCCTTACTTTCTGAAATTTAAGACAGAAACTTATCTTAAATACAGTAGTCCTGTCATCAATGTAATTCAAGCTGTGATTGATTGAATATGTCAGCTACTGTCTGTCAACACCCCAAGTAGGGCGTCCGGAAGTGCCAAATTTTTATGTATCTAAAAAACCGGTTTCTGTTTTTTAACTGCATAGCTAACCATAACATAATATTTTCATCAATTACATAATATATAAATACAATGTTCGTTTAGCATTATAGCTGGATGATTGAATATGCTTGCTAAATAAATAAAAATTGAAATTGCTTTTAAAATAATTTTACAATTAATAACAAAGAATGAAATTAAAATAACCCAGTAAAGTTATGAAATATTATGCTAATTATTAATATTTTTATTATGCCTTATTCATATTAATTAGTAAGATAACTAGGTAAAAATATCTAATTTAATTTTTATATAACTGTAGATGTTGTAAATAAGTATCTATATTTTTTGTACATGTCATACTGTATTTATGCAATATCTTGAAGAGAAAGGAATTTCGGGAATATTTTGTGGCCCTGAAAAGGGCTGTGGTGTTTTCTTAATTGGCACTCCAATCCTCCTCACTATTTAGCTGCTTTTCCAGGTACACGTATGTAGGTATCTCCCTTAATTTGATAACTAAGGGTAAAATAATTTTATAACATGTGTTTTGTACAATCATTTACAATTTAAAAAAGAACATGAAAGTAGGAGTTAATCAATAAAAATGCATAAATTCAATAGTAGGATTAGGCTATGAAATAAAATAGAAAAAAAAATGTCTTTTTCATTCAATTGAAAATAAAAAAAATGAAACCTTTTCCAATTTGTTTTAATCTTAGCTAGGCACCATAAAATTGTAGTGCATATTTGTTTCTTAAAAACATTCTGCAAACACAAATTGAAATTAAACATTTTTTTTTAAATTCCAACTTTCCTCTTGATTTTTTCCATTGTGAATGTAGGTATCTCCCTTAATTTGATAACTAAGGGTAAAAATAATTTTATAACATGTGTTTTGTACATTCATTTACAATTAAAAATAAACTTTAAAGTATTAGGTTAACATTGAAAATGCATAATTTCATTAGTAGGATTAGGCTATGAAATAAAGAAACTAAAAAATGGCTTTTTCATTCAATTGAAAAGAAAAAAATGAAACCTTTTCCAAATTGTTTTAATCTTAGCCTATGCACCATAACATTGTAGTACATATTTATTTTTTAGTCACATTTTGCAAACACACATTGAAAGTAAACATTTTTATCCCTAATAATTTCTTTTATGAATCATTACCACATGCCATTGGAATGAACTGCCCAAAAAAGCAAAACAAATAAAAAAGAAGTTTTGATGTTTTTTCTAAATTCTGTCAGGTAGATAAATTCACAATTAATATTAAAAATGATTAAACTAATAAGTTAAAAATATAAAAATTACTTTAAATATTTAAATTCTGACTAGAAATGACTTTTTTCTTGAGTGATTCAGAGACACGCATGAAAAGAATAGCAGTAAGGACCTTCGGGGTTTATATACAGGAAAATTTTATGTAAGGGTGGACAACCCTTGAGTCACGTGACCTTTTACAGATTTATATCGTTTATGGGCACCTGTACTTACCAAAAACGGGAAATTAACATGCAAAAATAAACAGTTTTAATTAAATTACAAAAAAAAAGCTTCTCTTTTAGAGTAACTTTTTAAATTTTTCGATTAATAAATATATTTGCCACACATTAATTAAAAAACATCTGAGAGACCTATAAGGAGAAAATTGTAAAAGACTTATGAAACTTTTTAAATTACTTAATAAAAAATATGAAAAATAAATACAATTCTTGTAAAAATTCATTACTAACGGAAAAAATTTTTTTTTATTCAGACGATGACACAATTTTAATTTATGTTTATAAAAGTAATTAAAAGTTTACCCAAATAAAAATTGGCATAGTTTTATTGCATTTTTGTTTTCCTAATTCAGAGCTGATTTTCTAAAAGGTAGCTTGTTTTGAAGAAAAAAAGACAGTTGATTAGCTTTCCTTAATGACTCCTGAATTTAATGAAAACTATCTATATTTTGTGACTGAGTTGCATTTTTCGACATTTCTGGAAATTAAATATTGGGGGGGGGGGGGTAACAAATTAAAAAAAAAATATTTTTACCAATATTTTTTTAAAATAATTATTTCAAAAATCATTTCAGTCATTTGTGAATAAGACCTGAAATTTTCATCAAAATCAGACAATTATTTGAGTTTTGCAAGAATTTCCAAATTAATGTGTCTTTCACAGTCAAAAAATGCCTTTGCGTAATATTACGCTGTTGACGTAATAAAATCTAGCGTCAATTTACACCTTTCACTGACGAGAGAAAAAAAGATTTTCTACCACTAAATGAGCCTTTCAGAACCTGTTAGAACAATTTTAAAAATTTGTAAAAATAATTAAAAAATACTTTGATCTATCCTCTTTATGATAGCATAAACATTTTGCCGAGAAAACTTTGTTTTTATTTAGTTTGAGGCCTTTTACTTCAGACTATGCTGATTTTCCCACAGTAAAATTGGAGGTACCTATAACCATATTAATCTATTCTGTTTATTAGGAAATACAAATGTGAAATGATTAATGAAAAGGCAGTATATTATTGTTCTGAAAATAATGTAAATAGAAAAGGATTATCTGAAAATATGCTCTTTAGAAGATATTCAAACAAAATCTAAAAGGAAGAAATTGAATGAAACTGTTGGGGATTCGTCCCTTTGTACATAAGAATGGACTCAACTGAGAGTACATATAGTCCTGCCTATACAGAGAATGGCAGTGGCAAAGTAGTTGTAAAGGAGTTGTAAAGCAGTTGCTTAGTTGATCAGTAAGTTAGTTGGAGTTGTTGGATATAGACTCATTACCCAGACATACTATTTCACTGCAAGACTGTATATATTGATTTCTACTAATAGTATTCCTGAATTGACTAACTTGTGTTCTAGTTTATATATTTTGTTCAGTATAACTTACATTTTTTCTCTCCATATCTGTTTTTGTTATTTATTATTTTGTGTGGTTTCTTACCCGGAATCCACAACAGAAACAATGCCCAAGTAACAATTGATAGAGTAAGATAGTGAAAACTGAAAAGAGATTTGTCACATTTTTATCAGTGCCTACTCTTAACTATGTATTTATAAAGAGCATTCTCTTAACAAAGCTATAATATATTATCTGAGTAGAACTTGTTCTACATGCAATGATTGGACTGTTGTCCTCATCTTTATTGTAATATTCAAAATGTTTCAGCTGTTGTATTCTTCATCAGGTGATATACATTAAAATTTCAAACAAAATCCTCAAGAAAGCCTGGCAAAAGAATATTGAATAGGATTTCTGTCCAAATTTCTAAGATGAGGAATTATTATTATGCACTGATTATCATTATCATTACTAGTGTACCTGTGCTGTTAATTATTAGAAAGTTTTAAGAAATAATGTATTGGTAGTCAATAAAATGGAGATACAAAAATTACAACTAAAATAGAAGCCAACAAACCGATTAATTAATCCATTCCTTTTATATTTTTTAGATGTTCAATAGTATTGATGGTTCATTGCTTACTCTTGGTATTATATAAATGTTAAAGAAATTACGTTTAATATAATAGTGAAATGAAAATATCTCTCAAAAGAAAAAGATTAGCAAAAGAATGACAATGACTATATCAGAAAGAGAGTGAGTGTTTACAGTAGATGACCCCTTGTAAATGAGTCAATGATATGCCAAAGACAAAGATAACTAGAACAAGGAGATTAGATTATGTCAAATTTATTAATGGCAAAAGTTACAAGAATCAAATAATACAAAAAAGTTTTAGTTTTTAAATATTCTGGTTGGTTGTGCTGGAAGTCATCAGTTTTGGTATGAAAAAGACAATATACCAGTGCAATGGGTTAAACTTATGGTTTGGGCAAGGATGTGGTTGGAGGCAGTCTGATGGAGTTAGCTCAAGTAGCAAGGGCTGAAGATGATGGCTAGCTAGCTGGGTGTTGTTATTGAAAATGCTGCTGATGGCTGGGTCAAGGGCTGATTTTAGCTGCAACTGATGATGATGACTGTTAAGGGTTGGTTTTGGCTGCTGTTAATGATGATGGCTGTGTCAAAGGATCGTTACAGCTGTTGCTGTTGATGATGATGGCTGTGTCAAGGGCTTGTTTCTGCTGCTGTTGATGATAATGGTTGTGACAAGGGCTTGTTTTGTCTGCTGCTGCTGATGACGGTTGTGTCAAGGGGTTGTTTCAGCTGCTGCTGATGATGATGGCTGTGTCAAGGGTTAGTTTTCACTATTGTTGCTAGATCAGATACTACTCAATCAGCCACTTCATCTGGGGTTGTGTGGGTTGTCTCTTCTTTACTCTAATCCTGGTTTTGTTTCTGCATGTTGATTTTATCATGAGAGAATGTTACAACATTGACACATTTAAGGCTACTTCCAGCTGCAAATGAATAATTGTAATTTTAAATTATAAAAAAAAATCACAACTAGATATTGCATAACTAAGATCAGAAAGAAAATAGCATTTGCTTTGAGTGACCATAGAAAAATATCACCAAAACCACTCACAAAATTATTAATCTTGATCAAACTGTTTTATGGCACACATAATAATAACAGAATAGAATGAAGTCATGATACCTGCAACGACAAAGACTATTTCAACACCAAGTTCAAGCAAGGAGATCATTTAGGTATCTGTATGCCTCAAATGAAATGCTTGAACAAATAAGACTGCAATCTAAGAGATGTGTGTTAAAGAAACTGATTAATCAAATGGTTCATTTTACTTGTGAAGTAATTTTGTGCAGATATTTTATTTGTATATATTTTAACAACAAAGGAATTAATCACTCATAAATTAACCAATTAATGTTGATATACCTCTATTTCCACCACAGATGGGGAAGGAAATATATGAATAAATACACATTGATAATTATTATATGATTTGATTTGATTATGATGGTACAGTGATTTACCTTGGTCTTTATAGTCATAGGCTTTTGCCCATTGTGTTCTCAAATTGATGTCCATTTAATGAAAATAAAGTATTCTTATGGTTTATAGATTGGATATTGTTCTGGGTAATTACTGTCTTCTATTTTATGGATTTTTCCAGAATTGTTTGCAGAAATTTCATTTTGATTAAAAATCTTTAATAGCATTCCTGTGTGTGTGTGTGTGTGTGTGTGTGTGTGCATGCCCCACATCTTGGAAGATATGCTAAAGTGAAATAATTGTTGTTACATGCAAATCTTTGAAAATTTTCAGACACTTGATTATCTGAGGAGGTATAGCTATAAAAGAAAAATTATGCAGTGAATTCTTTGGCTGGTTAAAGTTTTAAGGTTCATGCCTTTCAAAGAGAATCAGTGGAACACATTAACAGCAATTTGATTTGCCCAATATATTTCAATTTCTGTATATATGATTATATGTGTCTGTGTGGGTTTGAGTATGTCCATACATGATAAATGACAGCAGCAATAATGAACTGAAATTAACATATTAGTCTATTATACTGTTACCTTGATGATGACAATTTGCCAGACATTACCGTCCATTCATTGTTGGGATACTAAGAGTGAGGGACGCGAGCAAAGAAATAGTTTACTCTGGGAAAATGCCATCTTTCAAATTCAGGTTTAGAATCTATATAATTGGGAAAATCGATATTGTAGTGATCAGTGTTGTCACCCTGGGGATTTAGGGTGAGAAGTATGGTGAAGGACAGAAATATTTTCAGTTGTAAAATTAGTATAAATCTGATAAGAGCTGCAGAAAAGTTTGGCAGTTGAAATATTTGTGGCTTTGATTGTACAAGGCTTTTTTCTCCTCTTTTTATTCTATGTCTTTTTTATTATTTATTATTTTTATCATAGGTTGTGACCACAAAGAAGTAGGGAAGCAAAATTAGTGAAGGTAAAATAATGACACATACTGCATTAATTATCTGAAATTGAGTGCAATCATGTTGATAGATTTATCACAATGAAAAGGTCACTCGTAATAATGTTAATGGCTTTAGTGGAAAATACTTTTATGATTATATTGCTAAAAAGTAGATTTAATTAATATTGTTATAATAGCTGACTTGTTAATGCAATAGACTTGAAATCCAATGGACATTGCCTACACAGGATTGAACCTCACTTGCAACTTGTTAGTTTATAGATGAGTCAGTATCAGCATGAAAAGTCAAATTGATATAAAAATTTCATTTTTTCAGGGTTTTGTTCACTTTACACTAATGCCATTGGAAAAGGTATGACTCCACCTTTCTCCATCTATAAAGTAAATAGCAAACTGGAGCTTTAAAAATGCAACCAGTCTAAGAAAAGGATAACTTCAAAATTCAAAATCAGCCTGATAAGAGATGGGCTTTATGATGATGTTTAGACACACATATCAATACACCAGCCACTTTCTGATCTAATGACTAATGGGTTACAAAAACATTTGGGTTACAAAAACATTTGTGTTTTTGAAGCAAACAAAACTTGTCATTTTATTCTTGAACCTTCAACAACAAAAATTGAGCAGGAATGAGAAATTCAGGTGCTATGACTATTGCAGAAAAGACACTATTACAGTGAAGTATGTTGATAATTTTAACCTATTAATTCTTGTTATATTGAAATATAAAGTCAAAAGAGAATTAAATATAAATTAACAAAATGATGGATTAAATTTGTTTATAGATTCATTAGTGAATTATGGATTTATGCTGAAGATCCATTTCTACCCGCCTTGCTCAAAGCTAATGATAATCTATTTAATATTATTGGCAAATAAACATACTGAAAATAACATATCAACTCAATAAGCAGGATAAATACAGGAATTGTTTGTATTTTTTACACAACAGCTAATAATCAGACATAATTGTGAAGATGAGCTTATATTGCTTGAGCTTGGATAATGTAGGATTATTCCTCACTGACATTCAAAAAATATGATTTAAAAATATGAGAAGAATTGTTGTACATGTTTATTTTGTTTTAATATATAACTAATCAGTAAAGTTATCTGAAATTACTAAGCATAAATTAGATTTATAAGAAAATATTTTTCTCATTTAAAAATAATAATAGTTTTGATAGAGTATTTTTGCTATGGAAAAAATCTGAAATTAAATGAATATGAAACTCATATTTTTAGAGTTCTTTGTTACTCTACAATATATTGTGAAAGACTTGATTATTCCTTCAGTGCATTCTTTTTTTTATTAAAAGGATTTGACTTATACCAAGAGAAATTCATATTACCTAAATAGAAAAAAAGAGAGTGATCAGGTGAAGAGGGAGAAATTATCAGTTGTAGATTTGGTTTCAGAAAATTACAATGGATACAAGTGTTGAGGTACTTGCAATTCTGAGGTATTATTTTATATTGGTCAAACCATAATTGTAAAAACTGTTAAAAATCAGGAAATGGAAAGTAATGAAACAATATCTGACCCTACTTTCTTCCACTCCAACACTGGTGTATTAAGGATGGTAACATTCACTTATGTGCAAATACCCTTGGGAAGGATATTAATCCATCTTTTCTCTCTCCAGCTATGGGTTGAATAGCAGAACAGATTGGGTTCTATAGCTTTGGTTGGCAACCAGTTTACTGCAGAAAGGAATGGTAACCTACTGTGGGAAAATATTCTGCCTAGTCAGTTATGGATTGAAAGAGACATGATCATCCAAGCATGTATCATGTATGGCAATTAACTGACTAAACATGAAATAAAATACCCAGATATTGATGGCCTTTAGTTGTCCATAATGTTACTTTAAAATGTAAAGCTAACCAACAATTTAAAATTTTCAGAAGGACTAAGATCATCAAAAGATACTAGTGTAGAACAAAAGTGTACTTGGAGTGAACATTTTTAATACCAGTCATCCTGAAAAATTTTACATGGACTTATTAAATAAAAAATTTTGCATGGACTTATTAAATAAAAAATTTTGCATGGACTTAGTAAATAAAAAACTAAATTAAAAATTTAGAGATCAGATATTGCAACATACTATATATTCAAATATAAGTATGAAAAAGTATCAAATTGTACTTGACAGACTTTCACAAATAAAGCACCTTTCAAAAACAAGGCATTAATATCTGAATTTGAACAATGTCAAGCTAATTTCATGTTAACAATTATTGATTAAAAAATGCTGGCAAACACAATAAAGGTGAATAATTATTTCATTTAAATTAGATATTTGTTCAGATGATTAAAAAGATAAAATAATTACTCACATCTGAGCAGGAAATTAAGATATTGCTATATATCACCATGAATCTTATTTTCATTCTTGTGTTCATATCTGTTGGTTATTCAAGTCAGTGAAATGCCTTTTTTTTTTTCAACTGAAGTTGTTCTCTCAAATAGTCATTAGTTCATCAAACATGGTGGAAATGTGTCATTTTTTTACCACACTAAAAAAAACAAAAACAAAGTAAAGACAAAACAAACTATATGCTGTCAGATATGGCCTTTGCTTGGTGGGTTGTGAGAGAAAATGTTTGAAGAAAAAAAGGAATTATTATTATCAATTATTATCACTCATTTTAAATTAGTTCCTAAATGTAATTGTCACTTTTTGCTAACATGGAGAGCCAATCAATTTGTAACTGTGAACTAATTTGCTACAAAGCACTGAGTTATGAGAAATAAAAACTAAAGGTGAAAAGCTGATCAATTTTTCCAGTTTTTGATTTTATGAAGAAACTAAATGAAAAAGTAGTAAAAAATTAATGGGGTGGAGAAAAGAAAAACCAATATTTAAGAATGAATGAATGAAACCTAAAAATAAAAAAAATCACTTTTCCAATATGAATCAAATTGAAAAAATAACAAATGATTAAAGAATAAAATATATAAAGAAACAAAGAACAAATTGATAAAGCTTTTCATAAAGTACAGGTAAGCCTTTTTTTCAAATTAGGCAAAAAATCAAGCAATATTTTTTTTAAAAATCTTATGTTTTTTTCATTATAGGTATTTCAGTAGTTAATATTAATTCCTAAGATTGAACATTTCAGACAAAATTTCAGTTAATAACTGTGTGAGACTACAGATTTATTAAGGCACTTTGGCATATTCACAATACCAAATGTTTAAAACTAATTTTAAAAAATAAAAATCTTTCTTGAAGCTTTTACTTAATTTAAAGTTAATAGATTATTTGAGGAATATTAATTGATTTAAAGTATAATTAATCTGATTTGAAACAATTTACTTTTAAGCTTAAAATATTGCAGAAATATATTTTTTAACATAGTGGTAGCTGTTTATTTAAGATGTTGATAGCTATTGTGTTGAGGTATAATTCATGTGGTTTTTTTTTCAAATTTATTTTAAACAACAACAACAACAAAAATATTATCAATAATATACTCTTTGTTGTTGTGTACAACTTCCTTCTCTTGTTTAATAAGTTTTTTAATGTTTTAACGTTAAAAATCTTTTGGCCTTGACACAAAGAATTTGTCCAATCAAATCTTCAATTCTACATCATTATTGAACAATATACTGCCAAAAGCAATAAAAAGAGATGAAAAACTGACGACATCAAGTCTGGAAACTATGGAGGATTCATAGAATTAAATAAATGGAGGGTAATGGATGTAAAAAAAAAATTAAAAATTTGCCAAGTGTAGTATCGTAAAAATTAGTAGACAGATATAAATAGAGAATGACTGGAGAAGTAGAGAGAGGAAAAAATCCTGTTGGGATTACTACTACCACAAAGAAATGCAAAAAATAACACCAAGTTTTTCTAAGAAAGTGACATTTCTAAAATGATTTCATCCATTTATTAATAAATCCTGAAATTTGACAATTATGATTTTTGCAAATTTACAAATCATTGTGTTTTTCAGTGCAAAAAAAGATGCCAATATTTCCTGAACTAATTTTTGGTCTACCCCTTCAGCTGATACAAGAAAAATAAGGTGTTTAACCAAAATTTTGAACATTCTAAAAAGGATAAAAAATCTTAAAATGCCAAAATTTCCTAAACTAATTTTTGGTCTACCCCTTCGGCTGACATAAGAAAAATAAGGTGTTTAACTAAAATTTTGAACATGCTAAAAAGGATAAAAAATATCATTGAATAATCAAAAAAATAATTTGGCCTTTCCTTTTAATAATAACAAAAGTTTTAACGATATAACTTTGTTTTTATAAAATTTGGAAAATCATGATATGTTCTGTTTTTTAGCAGATTAGTGGAAATAACTTGTAGATTTATCCTTGTAGTGTTTTTTTAAAAAATTAGTCTTTTCTAAAATGTCTTTTAAAACATTTTAATAGAATGTTATATAAATCTCATTAAAAGTATTTATGCACTCAACAATTGATATGGTTTGAAGATGGCATTTAAGCATGAAACTGTCACCACTGAGTATTGATCTCAATGTCCACTTTTATATTTATGTACACTTTATCCTTGATATTGAGCACTTTCACCCACAAATATAGCATACCTTAAAAATTTATTATTATTATTAAATGTGTGTGTGTGTGTGTGTGTGTGTGTGTGTGTGTGTGTGTGTGTGTGTGTGTGTGTGTGTGTGTATCCAAATGTAGTAGCTGCTACTTGATCCTGTTAGTGAAGGAAGCTATGTTTATTTTCAATGTACCAAGGAATTGTTTAACCATGTAAAGTTGTCAGTTATGGGTGCAGCATTGGAAAAAGGATAAAATTAATTTATCAATTCTGGTTTTTGTTGATTTTTCATCTGTCTATATACACATTGATAGATCCATTTTGAAAAGACTGCTCACTTCTTATTGGCTCATGGCTTTAAAGGTTTTTTGATTGGTTGGTCAAACTATTTTTAGAAATGAGGAAATTTTGGTCATGTTATTTGTTTAT
Source organism: Ascarosepion bandense (assembly GCA_037127315.1). Classification (NCBI taxonomy): domain Eukaryota; kingdom Metazoa; phylum Mollusca; class Cephalopoda; order Sepiida; family Sepiidae; genus Ascarosepion; species Ascarosepion bandense. The sequence continues at coordinate 2,361,499 of JBBBDQ010000578.1, forward strand.
TTTTTTTCTTACACCTTGGTTGTGAAAGCTTTCTTTCTGATTGGTTGGCTGAACCATGGCTTTGCTCCTGGGTTTTTTTTATTTTCTGCCTATTTTAAGGATGGTGAAATTTTGGTTTTCTTATTTTTATTTGTTTCTCTGTCAGCACAGTTTTTCTAATAGACATTTTATTACACTTTAAGTTTTATAAAGAAACAAATGCAAGTAAAACAATTTTACATTTTCTATGCATTTACCTGACTAAAATATTTTTCTTTTATAATTTTATAAGTGAATGCACCTTATTTGAAAAGTCATTTGCTGCTTAACAGCATCTTGTCTCTTCAGAGACAAAAATGGCACTTTTGATTTTGGTTCTTTTATTTTTATTTTTTGTATCATTTTTTTATTTTTGAACAAAGGTTTCTCTGTAGACAATAAGTGTGTTGCTTGTACCTGAGATTAGGAAGATATTCAGAAAAGAAAGAATGTATACAATGAAGAAGTAGCGCTTGAAAAAAGTGCTGACATCATCATTGTTTCTTTTTCTTAAGAAAAAGAATTAAAAAAAAAGAAAGAAAATGCATTAATCACTGGGGAAGAAGGTGAGAGCATTCTCAATTTTTTTCTTTTTTGGTATAAGAGATGCAAGATCTAGCATCTTCAAAGAAACTATCTTCCAACTAGTGAAAGCAATGAACAACATATTTTTGGTTTAATCTAGGTTGTAGAATTTTGTGTGTATGTGTGTGACATGGACAGCAGAACAAGAACAATCTATCCCATAGATTAATTAAAGGGTTCAGTTCAAAATTAACTGATGAAGGATAGAGGGCACAACAGCCAAAATATTGTGATAATAAAGATGAAAATGAGACTGTAAATAATATAAATATAAAATAGATTTATATCAGTCTATAATAAATACATGTAACCTCAATTTTCATGACTTTGTAATATTTTTGGTATTGTTCTTTTTTGTCGAGGTCACCATTGTAATATTTTTGGTAATGTCCTTTTTGTCGGGGTCACCATTGTAATATTTTTAGTATCCTTGTGGGTATAATTAACAAAGAAGTGGATACAAAATATTGTTGAGAGTAATATTTTATTTTCTTATTTTTACATACTGTTAAGTGTCTGCTGGCAACAGAACACATGTTGCCTGCTTGGAAGCCGGAGAGGAACTGATGATCCTTTAGGTCAAGGAGATAGAGAGAGTAGGGGAAAGATTTGGGTATCTTAGTTCTTGGGAACTGCCAATCCTTTAGGTCAGGCACAGGTCAGGGAGATAGAGAGGGCAAAAGAAACAATGCATTCTCTGCATTGTAGTAGTCTCTGACCTGAGGTCATTTTGGTTCATTCCTACAACTTGAATGATTCAATTAGATAATTTTCCAATAGTATTTCATTTTAAATCCTCTTCCAAAATTACATAAAAATATTTCAGATATTTCTTTGTTACTTCAAGTTTCTAGGAAATATACAATTTTAGGTATTTAATAAAAGCAAATCATGTAAAGGTATTAGATATAATATTCAAAATGTGTATACCTACTTATATTTTTAATGACATATTCCTTATGGGTGCAAGTGATCATAGCTCTCCATAGCTTTCTTTTCCTTAATATAAATAAATAAAAATGTTCATCACAATTATTCTTGATAAATATAGTGGTATGGTTTTCCATTGTTTTTTTTTATGGTTTTAAATTCAGAATTGTCCTGGATTGGTTATTATTAAAGGGCCTAATATGTTTTGTTATTTAATATATATTGGGAAGAAGAGATGAATTTATGCTTTTTCCAAAGGTATTAATGCAAAATGAATACAAGCTGTTCCATTCTAATCAAGGACATATAGCCTAGTGGCTTAGTTCCAATGACTTGACCCAAAGAATTGTGAGACATGTTATAGGGGGTGTCAGGAAGTGGGTAAGAGAAGGATGAGAATACTGATGAGAGTGGAGTGGATGGAGAAGGGAGCATGAGAAAGAGGATACAGGTTAGTGAGATAGGAGATGACTATTGACTTTACATTTAAATCCTTAGAGATTGTAGCTGTTGGGGAAGCAAGTAAATGGAAGGGAATTCCACAGGCGGGAAGTGTGAGAAAAGAAGCTGCTATATATATATATGTGAAAAGGTTATAGTTTTCTTGTTTATACTTTTTGTGCCATTAATTTTGGATATCTGTTTTTTTGCTGCAAGATTCTAAATATACATTTTAGGAAATGATTGTGCCTTCATCTGCCATCACAGATACATGCTTCTACCTGAAAAGGAAGGATCATTTACAGCAACATTTAAAATTTTATTTTCTATAAACAAAAGGAATTGACAATTTCAGTCAGCAATGGATATACAACCATGCATCCCAATTTCATTTGACTTTACAAATGCGATAAAGAAAAAATATTGAAATCATACCGAGTATACAGCAGAAAAAACTGTTTGGTCTAGCAAATGTTACTCTTAAGATTAAAACCAAAATTATAAAAACGCCATATTTTGCACGAATGACTTTACTTTTGTGGAATTAATCTTGAGATTTTGTCGACAATCTTGTTGAGATTATAAGCTTCTTACAGTTTAAGATGTCATAGTTTGAGAGTTTCTCATGTGCAAGGTGATAGAGGAGTATAGTCAGCATATAGATTATATTGAATTATGGATTATACATTCATGTAGATATTAATCTAACTGATTTGACAGGCTTATCTGCTTTGTGTCCTGAATGAATACATTCTTTTCCTGTCTTCTTCACTAAACAACTCAGTACATAACTTACTTGTTCTAAGTTATTAATGTTGAGATTACAGCATTAGTTTCTCCAGCCTTTTTTTCTTCTTATAAATGCAATTCATTCTGTTTTAACTAAAAAAAATTAATGTTAACAAATTTTTATAATTAAATAATAAATTGTCTACAGATTATGTCAATCACTGACTGCATTGTTTCTGTATACATTATATACTGTTTTTGTCTATATTTCTGAGATGAGGTAGTATTTACACTATTTACATTATTCGGACTTTTGTCTTCATCTTTGTTGCCATTTGTACAACGTTTCAGCTGTTGCACACTCCTCCTTCTTCAAGTGCTAGGAAGAAGGTTGAAGCGTACAATGGCTGAAACGTCATACAAATGGCAACAAAGATGAGGACAATTGCCCGAATAATGTAAATTGTTTACTGTTGTTTTTCAGTATTTGTTTTCTACACATTTATATAGCTACCTCTTGTCTAAAGAAATGTGAGGAGGTATAAAATTAATTTTTAAAAATTAAAAAATTTTTCTTGAATATATTATGTGAGCTTTAATTATAAGCTAATAGATTGAATTTAATGTTTCCAATTAGAAAAATACTTTGCTGTATGTTAAAACTAATTCAAATTGACTGGAAGGAGTTTTTGCTTTGAAAATGCTAGAAATTGTTGATTTTATGCCATCTGTTACTTCTCTTTATAAAATTCTCTTTATTAAAAAATCTTTCAAAAATTTCTTTTTGAAATTTTATTTCAGGAATATTAGCTGAGTAAAAGTTTAATTAATTGGATTTGAAGCAAATATTAGTTTAAAATATCAATGAAATACATTTTTTTAATATGGATAGAGGTGTTTAAGGTGTTGACAGCTTGGAATGACAGTCAGAAGTTTATTCAAATTTTTTTTCTACAGGGGGTGTATCTGTAAAAATTGCTTGAGGAATATAATGTGAGTGCCTTTTTTTATATAATTTTTAACTACCCAGTAATTTTAAAAATTTAGGAAAATATTCTTTGTGATCTGTGTTATTGAATACTTTTGCTTGAAGGAGAAAAGGCCAGAATGCATGACTGTCAACACAATTCTTCTTTAAATTTGGTTTTCATGGCTAATATCACAGTTTGCTTGTAGGTACTTTCTCTTGACAGTAAAAGAGGCTTTAAAAGAGGCCATGTGAATTAATTCTTCATTTAATGGCTCACCTTTAATGGTTAACCTTGGGCAATTCTTGTTCTTTGGAAGTGAGTGAGAAAGAACCAATTGTAGACCAATGAATCATCAATTTATCAGAGTAAGAAATGCACAAAACAGCTGGGATATGAAAGAATGGCGGGTATGGACAATAGGTTCCCTAATTTTGAAAAATAGTAAGTAGCCTTTCTCAGCATGAAAGAAAAAACTAAGGTTTATATTTTAGTCAAAGAGATTTTTTTTTTATCTCTTTTCCATTTTTTAAGTATCTTGAAAAGGGAGATGGAAGGGAAGAACAAGGATCAAATGGAGAATTTGGGAAGAGTATGCACCTCTTGTTCCTTTTTGTTGTAAAGTTGTGCTATTGAATATTGGAGCTATAAGATCAAGTTATGAAAGCTCAGATTTTTTTGCTAAAGTGGGGCAATGTAAGTTGCTTCAGAAGAGAATGTACTTGTTTTAATCATGTGTCAGTCAGTCAGTCAGTCAGTCAGTGCCATATGTGATACACTCTTGGGCGATCATGTCTCTCTCGATTCATGACTGACTAGGCAGAAGATTTTCTCGCAGTAGGTTGTCATTTCTTCCTGTGGTAGACTGGTTGCTAACCAAGGCTATAGAACCAATCTGTACTGCTATTCAACCTACTGCCAGAAAATCTTCTGCCTAGTCAGTCATGGATTCAAAAAGTCATGATTCCCCAAGCATGTATCATGTATGGCAATTAACTAACTGACATAAAAGTCAAGACTTAAGATAATGACTTATCTCTCCTGCTTAATTTGTTGATTCTTGAACTAATTAAACTGCTTCAGTGATCAATTCTGGTTTATCTTCTAAAATGGTGATCAAAAATAAATTTTCAAGCAGCCAATTAATGCAATTTATAAAAGATGTCTTGTGTATATTAACAAAAACAAAATTACTTGTAAAATTTGATATGCAGAAAAATATGAGTTGGCAAATTAAAAATTTATGAAACATTTTCTCTATTTAGTGAGTGTTATGATTTAGAATCTTCAAATGAAAGGGGAATAAGTTTTTGTTTTGGCCTAGAATAAGATTTATGTGAAAAAATAAATGTGTGTGTGTGTGTATGCGTATGATGGCTTCTCTAAATTTTGATAAAAATGTTGCATGAAGTTATTATATTCACATTTCTTGAAAAAAGATTCACAAAAACATTCAAGAATTGTGAAAAATCACAAAATGAAATTATCATCAGGCATTTATAGTTTAAATCTTGTTGCTGTGACTTTCTATTTTTATAAAAGAATTAATACAAGTGGCTGGTAAAGATGAATATACAATATTTAAGTCAAGATAATATTTTAATCTTGCTGAAAAACATTATAAATATTTTAAATAATTTCAAATAACTGATTTCTTCCCAATCATGGCTGCAAATTTCTAGAACAAAATATTTAATGATATTGTAAAAATTAATAAGGATATGAGACTAAATCTCTTATATGTAAAATTATTGTTTATTCATTTCCTGACTTCATTAGTATTGGTGTTAATGTGTGCGACTTTGTGGCCTTTTTTTCAAACATTGATCTTCTCAAATGTAATATTGTAAAGGCAAGTAAGAATATGAGACTAAATTTCTTATATGTAAAATTTTTGTTTGTTTAATATCAGCATCTGGGTGTGTCACTTTAGGGGATTTCTTCAAATGTGGATTTTCTTGCAATTATGTGTCTTTTCACTCTAAGACAGGATGCTTGCTTTCCTATCATGTAGCTGTCTTGTATGTACAGCCAGGTTGACCACCTGTTTACATGTTGGGGGCAGCTATTGACTTCCTTTGAGGTGCAAATCCATACCTAATGGCTATGAGATCATCTTCCAGGCCAACCCTCTAATGCCTGTTTTGATGCTCTGGTGTGACAGAATGCAAATTTTACTTTGGTATATCTTAGGGCGAGTCCAGTAAATATTGGGGTCTCCTCAGATCAAGTTAGATAAAAAGTTTTCTATTGACATTAAATTAAATTCAGACACTTTTGTATTTACTGGCTTGAATCACATACAGCATTTTGAAGCTGATTTCATTTATTTTCATTAAAGATGAAAAAATGGCATGAAATTCAAATAAGAATTAAATTTCTTCATTTCAATATGGTGATTTGGTGATTTGCTAATTAATTAGGATAAGGAAGAAGACAATATTTCATCAATAAAAATAATTTTTGTCAAATGAGTGAGGAAGGAGACAGATCAATCATAAGCATACTGAGCATTTGGTTGCAAAGGAAAGCAACTATCAAGGAATAAATTTTCAACAGTGTATTCATCATATATACATTATATGTTGTTTGAAATTTGGCGAAAATTATTCATGCATCATTTTCAGTTGTTGTTGGTCAGGAAAGTCATTAGGAGTAAAGGTGTTATCAGTATAGCTGAGAGTTGACAGATTTTTTGGGTTGGTTGGCCAAGGTCACAGTTTAGGTCAGAGGACAGGTTTGAAACAGATCAGTCATTGGTAGGGTTGTTTGCTGGCAGGCTGTGTGATGCAGAGATGTTTGAAGCCAAACTACCTGGTTTGGTGGTTTGGCTAATTATGGTCATGGTAGTAGGTTGATTTATGGTAAGACACATTGGTTGCCAGGGTTACAGTGGGGATTAGGTGTAGATAGTAAATGCAGATTGAGTGGAAGGTCTCTAGTGAAGATCAATGAACAAGGTCAGAGTGGTGATGAAGGAAGCCTGGAATAAATAATTTAGGCTATTCAAACAATAATTTGATTCTGGTCAAATGTAATAACAACACAAAGCCACCATGGTGCTGATGAGGAAGGCCTGAAGCAGATCTGTCAGTTAAGTGCCATATGTAATACATGCTTGGGTGATCATGTCTTGAAAGAGACTTGACTGACTGGGCAGAATATTTTCCAACAATATGGTTGCCATTACTTTCTGTTGTAGACTGGTTGCCAACCAAGGCTATAGAACTCAATCTGTTCTGCTATTTAACCCATAGCAGAGGGAGAAGAGACAGATTAATACCTTTCCCAAGGTTATTTGTGCAGAAGTGATTACAACAAATTCAAACTTTGCTTTTTGAGTTCTTGTTCTCAGCAGATATCCACTACACCACAATGAAGTAAATAGTTAAGGTATTAAGGGATGTTAATGGTAAGTGGTGATCATGGCAGGGATGGTGACATCATACCTGTGTGCTGACAGGTGGCCTTTTAGCTGCAGCTGTCTTGGGTGTTGCAAGGAGGCTTTCTTTCAAGCAAATCTTGTGGTCTCCAAGGTCATCCTTTTCCTGGTGGGAACATTCGTGATTGACTATTATATTTTATTGGGTAGGGGGAAGTTGTTTTGTGATATTAAGTGTAATGTTTAGAGCCCTTCTGCAGAAACAACTTTTTGATTTTGTGTTTTGCTTTCTTAGTGCTCATGTTTGATTGACACGTAAAGTGAATTAGAAAGAGATCTAATGGCAGCAGAGTATAACAAGTAAATTAGAAACATTTAACTGTTAATATTTAGTACAAATAAAAACCTTTAAATAAATGTTACTTTTCACCACACAAAGAAAAAAATTACTATAAGAAAAATTTAATGCTATTTTTCTCATCATAAAATATACCCACTATGACCAGGTGGAAGTAATAAATAAGTAAAGGCCAGGTTTTATTAACTATGCCACCATTTGTATTTTTTGTTAACTCCATAAGGCTACATATTTTATTACACATGAATGATTGTCATTTCTGTTCTTTATGTATTTTGTGTCTTTGATAACTTTGATATATTTCTTGTATAAGTCATTGTGGTATTCATGTGAATGTTCATTATTATATATGTATTGCTATGTTCAGGTTATAAAGAGTTTTTCTTCTATGTATATGTATATTCATGTAAATATAGCATATTTGTTCCTCCATGTGTGTGTCAGGTGAAATGTAGTATAAGGTTGCTATTTATGCTATGTTATATTATGTTCTGGGTATTTGTGTGTGTGGATTGTACTATTGCATTCATTCCTTGTACATCTCTAGTTTTCACAGAGGGAACTTTTTTGTGGCAGGTTGGTGTGTTGATTGAATCTCTAATGGCTACCACGAACTCCACAAACCCAGTAGGCGAACTGGGACCAACTAAAGCACATATTCACTGTTCTTTTTATATTTTCTTAGCACCTACGTGTTTCTGATTTGATTTTGGTGTGAGTGTTAGTCATTGGTTGACTTTTGCATGATGTCAGTTCACTGCATAAGCTATGTTCTGGTTAATATCTAGGTTGCCAGAAATATGGAAGAAATGAAAGAAGAAAACGAAGGTATGTGTTAAAAGAAAAAAGAGAGAGAGTTTTTCTGTCACTTTACTAGTAAAGAAGAAATGGTATATTTCAGTACACTTTTACTACTACCTATCTACTTATCACAACAAAATAAAAAGTAATAGCACATTTAATTTTTTGGTTTATTTTTCATCCAAAGTGAATGTTTTTGGTTTATTTTTATCCAAAGCAAGGCAAAAATGATCACTCTTTATCTTTACTTTCTAATGAAAAAAATAAAACATTGCACATTTTTGGGGGAATTATTTTTGATGAAGAAAATTAATATGTAGCTCCAAAATCATAGGCACTTTAGGTTAAAAAAAAACCAAAACCAAAAATGATACCCTAATTTTTTCAAAATGCACTAAAAATCTAATAATTAATTGATTTCATTAAATTTTTTAAAAAATTTACTTAAATGAATCTTTTTTTTTTAAGTTTTTTTTATAGAGTTAGTTACACTCGTTACCTTAACTTAAGGTTAATCCAAAATAATGAATTTTGGATGTTCCTAATTTTATATTTTTTTGGGAGTAAAATCTTTGGGGTTGCATTATTAAAAATATTTACTGAAGACATCAAAAATATGGTCTGATTTTTATATTTTGGTGAGGGAAAGATGTTAATTCCTAAATTTTGATCAAATATACTGTTACATATAACATACTGTAATAAATATACTGTAACATACAACGTGTGTTAGCACGTGCAATACTCTGTCTTCATAAGCTGCCGACCAGGGGTGATGTCACAGTTTTGGTGGCTATGGCGGGACTGCCACCCCTGGTGCCACCAGCAGTATTTGCCACCAGGCAGGGTATGAAGGTAAACTTGTTGATTGTCCCTCTTGTATATTCTCATAAAGAAGTAAATAAAATGATCGTTCCTCTTTGCAGTTTTTATCGATAAAAACTTAATATAATTAACATAATAGAGACTTAGTGTTTTGTTTTTTTTTATAGGAAAAAAAATTGATGTATATTTGTTGTTTGTAAAAAAATGTTGACATGTGTTTTCATGATCCAATTTTAAAACACTTTTAGATCTTAGTCATCACTGATAGTCAGTTAAGTGACATACGTGATACACGCTTTGGGTGATCATGTCTCGTAAGACATGGCACAAGATTATCCTGTATTAGGTTGCCATTGCTTTCTGAGGTAGACTGGTTGCAGATCAAGGCTACAGAACCCAATCTATCCTATTATTTCAAGGCCAGAAGAGTAAAATTTTGACTGACCAGTTTCTTTCCATTTTGTTCTCAGCAGGAAACTAACAGATTACCATTCTATTGTCTGTGTATCTATTCACATTGTACATAGTCTCTTTGCAACTTTGACTTCTTCCTTCACATTCTTCCTTTCCACTGACTAGTATCCGTATCAATCTTCTTCTTCTATGTGCCCTGTCCTTTCAGGACATAGGCGATCATGGTTCTCCACGTCTCCCTATCCCTTGTGGCTCCTAGTATGTTTGCTCCCATTACTCCTGTCAACCCCTGTTCCGTCAGCCACCTGATCAGGCCCTGCAGATATGTTATCTGCTGCCTTCCCCTGTCTCCAAATTCCAGCCAAATGTTGCCAATGCTAAATATTTAGTTCCTCACTCTACACTGCCCGATTTTCACAGCCCATTTACTCTATCTCAAGTGGTGCATTGAGCATTTATTTTTGGTTTCTATTGAATAGCTTTGCTTATGTTATCTTACTTTTGATATTTCTGATTTTCTTTCTGTTTAGGTTTTGAACCTTGTTCAGGACAATCTGTTTGAAGAACACTCTCTTTTTTTTTAAAAAATAAAAACACTAACCATGCTAACATCATGTGTCTTGAGTCAGTTAAGTGCCATACACACTTAGGCAATCATGTCTCTTTTCATTCACCTTTGATTAGGCAGAAGATTTTCCCATCGTAGGTTGCCATTTCTTTCTTTGGTAGACTAGTTGCCATCAAAGCCTATAGGACCCAGTCTGTTCTGCTATTCAATTCATAGTTATGGGGAGAAGAGATGGATTCTTACCTTTCCCAAGGGTATTTGTGCATAAGTGAATGTAACGAACCTAACTGGAATTTGAACTCAGCTCTCTGATTTCTTATTCCAAGTCGTTATCCATTATACCACAGCGTGCATCCTTACATACCTTAGTGTCCATCCAAAATGGGTGAGAAAGACATTGACAGGGTGGTAAAAGCTTTTTTCAAGACCCTGGAAAAGGAGGAAAGTAAAGACACGCTGTGAGTCTAAAAGGACAAATTCTACCAACAAGCAAGGAGCAAGATCCAGGACCACACCCTCTATATGGACTAAACAAACCCCCCATCCTCATCCCACTTAAAGCAGTGGAGAAAAGAATGATGTTGATCTTTATTGAATAATCAAGTCTCTCAAAGTGTATATTGTCAAAACTGGCTTATATGGATATGCATGTTCAGCTCAGTGTAAAGGGCAAAGATTTTCCAATGTTGGACATTTTTTCTGCCTCCTCTGGAAGGCTGTATGGCTCTCACAAAGAAAGACAGAACAAAAAGCGTGCAATAAGAGTCAAGTTTGAGAGGGTGAAGAAGGACAAGGTTTTTGAAGTCCCATGGTAAAGCATAGGATAACGGTTTTTCAATGGTATGGATAAAGAAGATAGTGGATAATGCCAGACAGAAAGATGGGGGAAAAGGGTCTCAAACTCATGTTTGATAGGAAAGCATTTAATACCATTCCAAATAGGATTAACATTAATCAAGGCTGCTCTTTTTCAACTTTGCTTTATTTGCTTGCATAAGAGTCTTTCCTAAGCAGGTTGAGGATGAACCTGATTCTTGGTCAGATCACACATTACCCGATGCCACCACCTGATGCCAGTTACACTCCTACACAGTTTCCACATTTGTAACAAGTAGTGCTGAGATTGAAGTCAAAAGAGAAATCTGAACATATTCACATGGTCACAGAGGTCATGATTAATCACAACATGGCTGCTGATATGCAGTTAGGTAGAATACCCCCCCCCCCCAGTTGGCTGTAAATGGCTGTGCAAGATATTGACCTCTAGCTGGAGAAAAATTGGTCAGAAGTTCTGAAGAAGGTCATAGATATAGTTAATCTGTGGCTGTGAAAGAATATTTCTTTAAAGGAGGAGGGTCAAGGTATGTGTTACTTGCATCTAACCACTCATCCCTTACCATCTTTCAGTTCTGCCATCTCCTGAAAGATGCCAAAACAATTTTCATTCTTTTGAGGTGTGTGCATCTGGCTGAGGGGAAAATTCAACATTTGCCCTGAAATGAGTGCCCCTTCTACTGTGAATGCAGCCATGCTTTCTTATAAAGGCTGACCTCTGAGAAAGGCATTATATTGAGTGTTAGTTAGTGGTAAGCTCTTCATAATGATCTGATTAAGAGGATCAGTCTGACGAGGAGAAGTTTCATACCATATGTCCTTAGTTGCTTGAATTGAAATGTTTCACTAATGATGAAGCATTACTCATTTGCTAATGATTCAGAATGCACTCTGGGTTTCTAAAATATCTTTCACAGTAGGACTGGTTGTTTTATTAGAATGCATCTGATGCAGTGGAATGGAGATGTCTATTGAGCATGCCTTATTTCACTGCCAAGTCATATACTTACTGTGTGAGCTTATTGAAGGCTATTTAATATTCTGTGCTTGCTAGCCATGAAAAAATTGGTGGTATGGATGATGGGGATGAATAAAATTCATGGAATATTGCTTCTCTCTGCTGATCACCTGGTTGTGTTTGTCAAGCATCAGCTGAAGGTCAGGATCAAGGTGGAGAAGAGATTTTCTTTCAAAGTCCTTGCTGAAAAGTGTATGGCTGTTGCATGATTGATGTGAGTAAGTAGTGCTAACCTGGAGTGGCATCATGAGCTGACTGGTTGAAGGACTTGTTCTTTCAAGAATGACATGCCAGCCCAACCTAGTTAGGTAAAAATAGCAGTTTTCTGTCTTTTGTTTTTCTGAAATTGGTTAATGTAGCTCGGACATGAATGGTCATTAGCTCTTTGTTTTTTCTTTTACTCCCCCACCTTTTCAGTTTTCATTCCCTCAACCTTTCAGGTGACAGAAGGCATAGATCGCTGGAGCTGTGGGATCATTTTGTATTTCTATTTTTTTATATATTTTATACATTTCCACTGTATTTTTCTGCCCAGTTAACTGGCTTTTCTGCAATGCTTTAGCCATGGGGAGGGTCCATACCAACAATTTTTTTATTGAATGTTTACATTCATATCATGGGGTTTATTTTTATCAGGTAAATAAAAATTCATGTTATCCCCCTCCCCACATGTTTATAAATATAAGGTAAAGTTTTCAAGGAGAGAATTCATTGTTTTGGTAATTGGGATATGTGTGTACTTTTGTATAAATGTAGTATTATGGCGTAAAGTGTGATTGAGTAAGTGAATGTAAGTAATTAAGTTAGTTAAGAATAATGATGATCAGCATTCTCACTTTCATGCCTTTTGTCATATTTTCATGTATTTTATTCATAAGAATAAATATTGATTCACCATGTCTTGGTTCTTAGTAGGTAAGTTTTCTGTTCTTTACCCAACTCCTTAATCTCTCAGATTACCTTTTCATCACCTAATTGCAAGAACACCAAAGCAAGCCCCCTTTCTTTTATGAACTCCTTCATCTGTTCATTTTGACCTTCATCCCTCTAGTTTTTAAGGGTCATCCATAGAGGTACTCTATCCCCCAATAAATTATTTGACTGCACCCCAGTCACTGTGTTCCTTCCTTGTTGAGTCATGCATCCCTAATTTGGACCTCCAAATCAACTTTGTGGATCAGAAACAGGGTTCTATCTACTCCCATATGATGCAGGTAGTGCAATTCATCAATCTTAGCATGTACTGGACTGGCTATTTCAGTCATGTCCTCTTCTGCCCCCAGCATCATTCCCTTGCTGCCATTTCTTTACTTGCATGCATAGATCTGCTTTGATTCACTCTCAGGGAACAACATTTGCCTATAACTTCAGGTTAAACTTGACGACCAGTTTCCCCAGTATACCCAATCACCTTTTTACTATAATCTCTGTAGCACATTTTGTCCAAATCCTTTTCTTATCAGTAATCACAGAGTTGATTCAACTGAGTACCGTGGCTGAATCAGTACAAACTTCAATGTCTTTCAAACCCCTTTTTAATGCTAGGCTCCTTCCTTTAATCACAACATCCACGTCAGTGATGTTTATGTGGTTGATATCATTCTTCTGTAAACATGCAGCATCATCATCATCATCTATAAGAAAATTAGAAAAGATCTTTTTTTTCCAAATGTGTAATATCACAATGTGGGTGAGGAAGAGAAGTAAGAAGGTGAGGAAGATGAGGCAAAAAACAGAAATGTGTGATTGGCATTTTATATTTTTTTGTTTTCTATTGGAAGCAAGTTGAAGGTCTGAACCTTACAATTCCAGAAAAAATCATTGTGAAAAATTAATGTCTAATTCTACTTATTCTCTTTTTTCTTGTCATATCTTTTTTTATTCCTTTTTCCCTCTAAAAAAAGTGGGTGAGTAATTGTTAAATTTTTCTGTTTTGTTCCCTTCCAAATCACAATATTCTTTTTCATAATGTAAGAAAATAAAAATTGTTTATTTAAGGCTTTATAAAGTTTAAATGTTCATAAGCTCTTCAAAGAAAATATAATTCTTGATTCTACAAATATTTTCTTTGATCTTCCATATTGGGTTAGATTTGTCACAAATGTTTTAAAGTAAGCAGGGTGATAAGAAAATTATTTGACCTCTGAAAATGTTAACAAGCAAGGATATACCCTGTTGAGAAAAAATGTACTTTTACTATATTATAAGCAATATTTTTTTAAAATCTAGTTAATTAATGTATATATTTACTATTTTTCTTGGGAATGAATGTCTGGAACAGAGGTGCTCTATGACCAAGGCAAGCTTTCAAGTCATAAGACATCAGCTGCAGTCTGACTTGGAAAAGTATATACTCCCCCAGGTCTACTGGTCCAAGACTTAGTATGCATGAAGGAATATTTCCCTAGATTTCAGCCCAGATATTACTACATAACTTAAGATATGTAGAGGGAACTATTCAGGTGCTCAATTACACAGCAACCCTGCAACCAGATCCAGTCATGGAACTAATTATATATATATATATATATATATATATATATATATATATATATATAATCAGTTATATATACCAGTAAAATAGTTGCTGTTTGGACCAGCAGAGAGTAGATAAAAAAAAGTGCTCAATGCACAATCAAAACAAATGAATTGAATGTGCAGAGTTAACAGTTATCAAACACACACCACTTACTTGATGCCTAGATTGTTGACCATGTTGGTCTCTTCAGGCAAAGAATCTAGGCATCAAGTAAGTGGTGTGTGTTTGATAACTGTTAACTCTGCACATTCAATTCATATATATATATATATATATATATATATATATAATCAGTTCTATATCTTTATTTATATATATATATATATATATATATATATATAAATATGTCTCTGTGTGTGTGTTTCCATTCTAACAAACCCTACTCCTCTGAAACTTTAGGTCTGATTTCAACCAAAATTGGGTCAGTTGTCAATCATGACATGAACCTTTGATGTATGCAAAAATTTTTCAAATCGATTTACAGGGTATGGTAGAAATTACTGAAATGCTTAAAATTTGCAAACTCTTCTCCTCTGAGACGCCTTATGCAAATTCAACTAAAATCAGGTAACTTGTAGATCAAGGGCCGAATCTTTGATGTACACAAAATTTTTTTGAATCACTGTACAGGGTTTGTCAAAAATCAATGACAAACATAATTTCGAGTGGTCTTCTGCACATTTTTATGCATTTCTTCAAGATTTTCCACTCAAATTTAACCAAAATCAAGTCACTGGTAGATCAAGGTTTGATGCCTTGATATGCAAACAAAGATTTCAGTTAACACACAGAGTGCCAGAAAAATTAATGGAAAATTTTACTTTTTGTGATCATTTATTTCTCTGAAATGCTTAGTTATATTCAAACAAAAATTAGGTCTTTTTTGTAACTTCTACCTTATTATATACCATAACAACTTGACATTTTCTACAAGTTGCCAACTTCTCCAACGTTGCAAGGACAATGCATCCATTTCTTCTGTGTCACAACGTCATTGCATCACATTCCAGGCACCCGTAATGCCTGCCCCATTTTTCCAATTGTACATACATCATTCCTGTTTATTAGCAAAATTAACCAAGCATGAATCCCGTTTTATAAATACAACAAAAACCAATACTTATTTTGCATTTTTTTAACTTACATGTCATGGCAGCTTCATACTGGAGGTATTTGAATAAGCACTTGATCTTACCATATCAACCAACCACTAAAAAACCCTGAGAAATACCGGGCTATAGAGCTAGTATATATATGTATACTAGAAAGAGAGAGAGAGAGAGAGAAATTGAGGTAGTATAGGCATAAGCATGTCTACACTCTCTATAAATTCTTTATTTTTAATATTGATCATACTTCCCTTATAAATATAGAACATTTTAACACACACATCAACATATATTTATGGGGGGAGGTAGAGGCAAATATTTGCACTGAGGCTAAAACATCCTCTTGTGTGTGTGTGTGAGTAAATAAAAACAAATTTTGAATAAATATTACTGAATTATTTTGTTATGATTTTTTTGTTTTTATATTATTTTATATTTTTATTACTTTTATAGATAAACGAAAAAAATTCATTAGAAATAATCTTTTGAAAAATAAAATAAGTATGTTTTAATAAATGAAGAAATTATAAAAATCAATCCAGCCACCTTTTTAATAACTGCTTAAGTTAAAAGTAATTAAATGTGTATATGCATATGTGAACATATTTTATAGAAATTGCTATTGTAAACTAACCCAAATTTACTTCATATCTATATGCGTAACATAAGATTATATGTCTATGTGTGTAAATACATAGACGTTTTGAAGAAACCTGTTTTTTATGCATGTTATGACTTAAGTTTTCAAAACTGCCTTCTATTCCATTTTTCAAATTTTTTTTTCCCATTACATTTCTTTGCTGCATAAGATTTCATTTTCAGGAACTTTACCAAATAGTAATTAAATTTGGTGTGATGGAAATGTTCAGAGACTTCTTTTTAATGCTTTTACATTTTACCCTTGTTGTATTATTATTATTATTATTATTATTAAGACTTCATTACTTCAATTTTTTAAATCTTTTTTACTCCCCCTCTTTATCATTTACTTCTCTCCTTCTTTATCATTTACTTCACCCTTTCTTTATCATTTACTCCTACCCTTCTTTAAAATTTACTTCTACCCTTCTTATCATTTACTCCTTTCCTTCTTTATCATTTACTCCTCCACTTCTTTATCATTTACTCCTCCCCTTCTTCATCATTTACTCCTACCCTTCTTTATCATTTACTCCTACCCTTCTTTATCATTAACCTTCCTTCTTTTATTATTTTCTAATCCTTCTTTATTTATTTCCCTTTTGCTAAGAGAAACCTTAAAGACCCCCCAAAACTTGAAAATCCAAGCAAATACAATTGCAATTAGACAATGATTTTAAATGTAAATGTAAGTGTATGTATGTATTGGAATACTTGTCTGCTTATATGTATGTGTGCATGATAAAACATGTGTCAAGTATATTAAAATTATAGATGGTTGCTTTACTACACATGACAGATATCTGACCAATAAGAATCAAACTTCAAACATTCCAGTATACTGTCCCTTTGTTTTGTAAAAATTACAAAAAAAAAAATCTCTTGTCTTTAAAAAGATCTTTTAAGAAACATAAATAAAAGTGAAACATATTAAATAAAGACACGTTTCCTACTTTGTTCTTTATTTATTCTATTATATACACATATATATATATATATATATATATATATATATATATATATATATATATATACGTAAACCTATAACTATACTCATTTCGCAAAACCCTCCACATATATACGTGGAAGGAAAAAATGGTTGTAAAAAAAGAGCTAAGGGATTCAGACCGAGCCAGCATGTAGCCCAAAGAAAAAACCCGAAACGAGTTATCAACTAACAAAAAAGTGCTCAATACTTAAGCAGAGCAGAATAAGTAAATTAAACCTAGAGAGCCAACAAACCTACCAAGGTTTCACCTAAACGGATCTTCAGGGAACACTGGCTGAAGAGGAAATTAACAATGACAAGATAAAGGAAACTCAATAACCCATGTGACCAAAAAAAGGAAGACTTTAAAAACAAATAGGTGGGAAACTTTTATTAAGAAACCAAATATCTGAACATAAAAAAAAATAAAGAACACTAACCTAGCGACAAACCTAAACCTACCAATGACAACTAAAGAAAATAAGGAAATAAGCAAACCTACCAAACATACCTAATCCAAAAGCCAAGACTTCCCTATTTCTACACTTATTAAGTATTTCTATTTTAGAATTCAATAAACTACTTTTGGTTTCTAATGACTCTATCGCAAGGTTTTCCTCCACACACAACCTGCAAAATTTCTGGCCAGCTTTAAACTTAGTGTATCTTTTTAATATTTCCCATTTTAAAATAGGGTCTATGTTCAGTTCTTGTTTAATAGACCACACATAAGTAGAAAGAGAGGTGCTGTGTTTAAATTTTTCATTGTTAAAGCTACTAGTGTGGTTATAGTATCTTATTTTAAAATTGTCTTGAGTTGCACCTAAGTATGTTTTGGGTTCCGTATCTTCTACACTTTTATAAACTTTAACCCGGTAAATGACACAATCTTGCTGGCATTTACCCTGTAGCAGACAGTTGTTCTTAATTCTACAATTACAGCTAGTCATACCTACATTAGTTTTATCTGTAATCTTTTTCTTATTCAATTCGCTAATAATTTTTCCAATATTTGGCATATAACAATAACTGAGTTTTATGTTATTTTCATTAAATATTTTGTATAATTCATTTTCCTTACCAAAATTTTGCTTTAATAAACTGAAAAATATTTTACCAATTTTGGTTTTTACAGCTAAATTAAATGTTGGATTAAACCAAAGGATGTTCCTACTTCTGTTTTTACGATTGCCTCTTTTAATATCGGTATATACCAAACTATCTGTATATTCACTTTTAAGTAGTGCATCCTGATACACATTTTTATAATTGTCAAAGATAACTTTACTGGAAGAATTTTTAGATAATCTATTGGAGATACTTTTAGTAATACCTCGCACAATGTGGGTGGGGTGGTTGGATTTAGTATTTATGTATAGCAGGTTTTGGTCCTATTTAATATAAAGGGATATAGTTCCATTTAAAATATTTAGCATAATGTCTAAATAATTTACTACTTTTAAATTACTTTCAACTTCCACATTGAAACCATAATTTTTGAAAAACCAATGGAGTTTTTTTCGTAAGTTGTCACATTTTTGGCGGTTACTATTATCAACTATTATTAAATCATCATCACGGTACAACACGTGGTTATTGAAATCTATATACATATTTAATTTATATAACAATAAACAACCTATTAATTCTGCTACCTCAGCCCCATCATATGCACCCATGGGGTTGTCAAAGAAGTTTAAATCATTCTTTTTTATCCATAATGTGTTGTTATGGTATAATAATGTCTTACGGGAGTGTCTGATAATGTCTATTTCTTCATTAGTGATTTCATTAAATTGTTTAGCGAAACTAATGGCTTCGTTAAATGTACTTTCTGAAATTGAGGGATAAAATTCTTTTATGTCATATTTAATAAATGAGCAGTTTTCATTTTTATTGTACTTTTGAAACCAGTCGATACAATCACTAGTTGATTGCCACTGGTTTATGTTAGTGAATATTCTTAGAGCTTTACAAATCCTTTGTAAGATTACTTTACTAATCTTACCTAGTTCTGTCTTAGAGGAGTTTAGTAGTCTATATTCTGGATTCTTGGGAAAATTACTTTTATGGTCTTTAACCTTTATGAAGCATGGTTTTATCAAATTTACCGACTAAACTACTCACTTCTTGATTAAGTTTAGTCTCCACATCAGTGGGAGCTTTTTTATAATGCTTAATGACTGCCTGTTTTTTTGTAGCTGTTAGGGCTCATTTAATATAAGTATTTAGAGTTATCAGCTTTAACGTAAATGTTTTTATTCCTTTTCATATTATTAATGTCTGCCCTAATTTTTTGCTGTACTGTAGTGTTTTTCATCTTTCTATATTTAAGTTTTTTGGTTATGCTGATAAGCTCAGCTTCAAATTTTTTCAGTTCTTTGATATGAGGGGGGTAGGTGTAAGTCTTAAAACCATAATTTTCACAAATATTGTGGTCTTTTAAATTGTTAAAAAAAAAATAGGCTTTCCAACGCATGTTAGTGATAAATTTTTCTATTTTCTGTAATAAGAATAATTCATATGTATGTTGGTCAGGAATGGGTATGTCCTTAAGAGAACATCCTAAATCTACTTGTTCCATGTTATTTGATTATAAAAGTACTCAATAGTGCTACCTAGAGCTAAGATAAACACAAACCTATAACTATATTTGTTTTGAAAAACCCTGCACGTATATACGTGGAAGGAAAAAATGGTTGTAAAAAAAAGAAAGAGCTAAGCACATGAACATCAGCCAAAGGAATTCAGACTGAGCCAGCATGTAGCCCAAAGAAAAAACCCGAAACAAATTATCAACTAACATAAAAGCGCTCAATACTTAAGCAGAGCAGAATAAGTAAATTAAACCTAGAGAGCCAACAAACCTACCAAGGTTTCACCTAAATGGATCTTCAGGGAACACTGGCTGAAGAAGAAATTAACAATGACAAGACAAAGAGAACCCAATAACCCACATGACCAAAAAAAAGGAAGACACCAAACACAAATAGGGGGGAAACTTTTATTAAGAAACCAAGTATCTATAATAAAAGTTTCCCCTCTATTTGTGTTTGGTTTCTTATTTTTTTTTGGTCACATGGGTTATTGGGTTCTCTTTGTCTTTTCATTGTTAATTTCCTCTTCAGCCAGCATTCCCTGAAGATCCGTTTAGGTGAAACCTTGGTAGGTTTGTTGGCTCTCTATGTTTTATTTACTTATATATATATATATATATATATGGAAGTGGGTGAAATGTTCTCAACCTGAGCAAGAAAGGACCTGAAAAAATTATAAAGTAGATTAGGATTGAAGTTTTCAGTACTCCCACATGAGTGATATATATATATATATATATATATATATATATATATATATATATATATATATAAAACAAAGGACAGCTCTAGTTATTACTCAATTTTCATGCACTCATGATATTCAGAAAACTAGAAAGTCTTCTAACTATTTGAAGATTGCAAGTGCATGAAACTTAAGTAATGACTTAATTTGTCCTTTGTTAAGTGGTGGCATTGTGAAGTATTTTTTGTTTTGTTTGGATAGTCTGGATGTTGGTCACATTACTGTATAAGTGGGTGTTTTCATTTTGATTTTTGTTTCTTTTTTCTTTTCTTGTTTGGATTTTTTCTGGTCAATGGTATTAGGTTGTATGGCAAGCTGTCTTTTGTTTGCACCAACATCATTATTTTTTCTTTAGTTATATACAAGTTTTATCATATTTAATCCAACATGATTTATCTGTTTAATTTATTTTATTATATTTTTGCAAATTTTGAATAAGCCATTGTATATCAAGATCAAAAACTGTGGATGAACTGTCTTTATGTAATTTTTGTTTGAATACTTTCATTCATCTTGGTCATTGTCAAGAACTAAATGTTATCAGTATCAAAGAGAAAAGTTTTGTATCTTAAGTGGGATAAGAAATTAAGAATTAAAATCAACCTTCTTTTTCACTTTTACAAAAATTCACAATGACTGTGAAATCCTGGTTTTCCCAAATAGAAAAAGGATTGACCATGAGCTTAAAGAAAAAGTCCAAACCAGATTTCGCAAGTAGGTGTTAAATTGATTTTTGACCAATGGGAATGACTTGCAAGACTTGAGGACTTCATGAATCAGTGTGAAAAAAATCTAATTACAATAAAAGCCCCCTTCTCTTGTCAGTCAGATGGAATCATTGAGAAAGACAAAACTAAAATGTAACTTCAACTTCAACTTCAAATTGACCCTGAGATAAGGTCAAGTCACACCTTGTTCTCTTTCTTCTTCTTTCCCATGTACTGATTCCTTTTACTTCTTCTACTCCATCCAAAGACATTTTTATACTTTTTCAACAATTACTACTAGGAACAGTTTGTAGAACTCTTGATACCCAAAACTTTATCATTGAACACAAACTCTACCCTTAACTTCTTAATATTTCTAATTGCACATTAACTTCTACAACTTGTGTTATTCTTTCCTTTTAATAAATCTCTATTTTAAAAATGAAAAATGTATATTTTTATTCTTACACTATTCCACACTATTCCACACATTCCAACCTGCTGACAACCAACCTTCAAATGATAATGAAAATAACCTTCTGATAATTCTGATGATGATAATTCTGGATAAAACTTGTAAACTGTGGGGAGTTTGGTTAAGTAACCAGCTCCTTATGGCTTCAGCATTTTCTGGAAAGCTACATTTAATTTTCAAATATATATTTATTATATAAGTGATGTCCTGTGAAGACCACTTTCACAGAGCTTGGCAACATGAAAAAATGAATGTTTCAGATATATTATGTATTATTTTATATGCATATCAAGTATTTTATAGAAACTTTAGAATGTTGTCACCCTTCATGAAAGATATTTTATTTAATGCAGGTTATTTTATTTATATAATAATAACTGTGAGTATTGTAAGTTTTACTTTACTGTGTGTGTGTCATATGGTATTTTGATATTATCTACTAATATTTATTTCATGTTATTTTGGTTGTCATTGATGATTTATATATTAATTCAATATATATCATATCTAGATACTTAAACTTGTATGTGTGTGTGTATATATATATATATATATATATATATATATCAGCATGTGGTGTAGATATAGAAGAATCCAAAAGAGTATCCTGTGGTAGGATAACTTTCTAAGAGAGCTCTAAATATATATGCATATAAATACATATAGAGCAAATATAAGAAAAAAATAAGGCAGAAGCGATCTTTATTTTTACTCCGTTTTTTTTAGGTCTTTGTGAATTTCATTCATGTAAAATCTTCTCTACGATAAAGACAGAAGCTGCTGATGGTTTGCCTGAAATAGGCCTATACTTCCGATTTACCATGAAATAATGTGTCTGCCTTAATTTTTACCTATATATATATATATATATATATATATATATATATATATATATGACTACAAGCTAAAAGTTTTGGGCCACCCTTTGGATTTAATAATTAGCAACTTTCTTACATTTTTGAGTTTAATTAGCTCCTACTAGAATATTCAGCTAGAATACTGAAACTTATTAATCCAGTTGACAGCATCAAATGTTTTTAGAGATGGGTTTCAACCAATCCAGTAAGCCATGTCTCCTTGAGGCACAGTGGATAAAAGCATTGGTTGAATCCAGTGGTTTCACCCAAAGAGTTATGAGTTCAATACTTGGCTTCAGCAGAGGTGAACAAAAACTTGGAGAGTTGAGTTAAAAAGGGAGATAACTGATATTGTGATATCTAGAAGAGGCATGGCATGTGGAACTAAAACACTCTATCCTGGTGGATGAAATAAAGGGTTTAGTTTGAAGTTTCAAATACCTGAAGAAGGCCAGAACATATAATGGTTGAAACATTGTGACTATGGCAACAAAGATGAGGAGAACATCTGAACAATGTAAACAGTGTAAATAATTACAATACTTCATATTAGAAATATAGACAGATAATGTAATTTTCTGTATTAAAAAATCTTCCAAAAATAAAATATACTTTTCTGAAATTTTATTTGAGGAATATTAGCTGATTTAATGCATAAATAATATGATTATAAAAAAAAGATATTATTTACTTTAAGTTTAAAATATCACAGAAATGTAGTTACAAAAAAATGGTAGCTGTATTTTTAATTGACATTACCATGTTTTATGTAAGTGATGAAGGATTGACAGTTGGTTTCATAATGATTGTTGTTCTACAGAGACTTTATATATAAAACATAATTTGAGAAAATGATGAGAGAGCCTTTTCTTCTATAACTTTTAAGTACTCAGTAATCTTAAAATGCTGGAAAATATTCTCTGTAATTTTAGGAATGTTGACTTTAAATTTACTATTGTCATTCTTATTTTCTGATAATGTTGTGTATGGTCAACCATACTTTCAAAACTTGTCATGTTACATTATATTTTATATACATAAAGAAAATTAAAAATTAATTTAAAAATCTTAGTGCAAAATAGTTTTTATTACACTTTTCAATTTTTGATAAGTAAATATAGTTTTCACTTAATAACAATGTTACCTAACTAGATGAAAGTAATGCAAAATTTTAAAAGATTTTTATATTATAAATTATCATAATTAAAATTTCAAAAAATTATTGTAAATTTCAATATTCATTGAAAAAATGTTTTTTTTAAGACAATAGTGTTCTTAATAAATCTTATTTATAAAAGCAATTAAAAGTTTTCTAATTAAATAATGTCATATTTTAATTGTATTTTTATTTTACAATTCAGAGCCGATTTTCAGGGAATGAGTTTGAAAAAAAAAATTGATGATTTACATTCTTCTGCTTTTAACTAATTAAACAAATTTTCAGATGAAAATTTAATTTTTTGAAATTTCAATGAAGTTAAATAAGTGGGGAGTAACATATGTGAAATTACAAAAATATTTTTATCAAACTTCTCTAGAAAAATTTTTGAAATAATTTCAATCATTTTTTTAATAAGTTCTGAAAGTTTCATTAATATCTGACAATTATTTGATTATTTGCAAGAATTTCTAAATCAATGCATTTTTCACCAGGAAAAAGTCACTAAAACACTAATCATAAATATTATATCTATGACTGATGAAAAAACTGGATTTTTAACCAAAATTTCGAACATGATAAAAAGGATTAAGAAATTTGATACAAAAATACTTTGGTCTTTCCTCTTAATAATAAGCATTTTGACAATAAAACATTTTTTTATAAAGTTTAGGGCCTTTTTTAATAATTTGCTTTGCTGCTTTTTCTGTGCAAGACTGAAGATACCTAAAATGACTCCGAATTTATGAAAGGTTTCATTCAAGATATAATCACTGCTACTATAAAAACCAACAATGAAAATACATGTTATTTTTTTTTTAACTCAACTCTCAAAGTTCAACATAAAAGCATTGGTTAGATCCAGTGACTTGACCAAAAGAGTTGTGAGTTCAATACCTGACTACAGCAGTGGTGAAGACAGTGGTTAGACAGTTGAGGTAAAAGGAGATAACTAAGACGTCCAGAAGTGGAATGACTCATGGAACAAGAACAATATACTCCAGTGATTAAAGTAAAACTTCAGTTCAAAACTTCAATCACTTGAAGAAAGATGAGCATACAACAGTTGAAACATGAATATGCATATGGCAATAAAGATGAGGACAGCAATCCAAACAATGTAAATAATGTAAATACTGCCCCATCTCAGAAATATAGAAAAACATTGAGGAGAAATATACTGAAAATGCTTTCAAGGCCCTTCAATACCGTAATTATTACATATTTAATGTGAAACAAAATGCTCATAAAATATTAAAAATTTGTAAAGCTGTCCTTCCTGACAAACCCATCAAATAAAAAAATACATTATTTTATCCACTAACTGTATCACAACTAAAATCAAAATGAATTTATCTAAACTCAACATAACATTTGTCACAACTACATCTAAAATAATAAAAGACTTAATCAATACAAAACAAAACAACTTGAAGAGAAATTTACTCTATCAACTGCAACGATCGCCAGAAAGAATATATTGGAGAAACTTCAAGAATTTTAAACAAATGACTACATAAACACAAGAGAAACATTTTAAAAAACAACACATGAAATGTATTGATTGTTCAGTGTATCAAAATTGTCCACACTTGACATAAATGATTCTACTCTAATTAAAAAAGAAAATAATTCAATAAGATGAAAATGTCTTGAAAGTGTGTTAATCACTAGCTCAGCCACAGTAAATTTACACGCCAGTTCTTACAAATATTTCACTATTTTTGGCAGTATTTCTGTTATCCCAATGTGGGATATTTACAAACAAAGATGATGGAAACAAAAAGAGAAAGAATATAGATGAATTTGGGTAGATTGAAAAAAAAATGATTTCATAAAATGAAAAAACATGGATAGCAACTCAAATAAGTGTAATTTCTAAAAATAAAGTTTCTAGTAATATATATATATATATATATATATATATATATATATATATATATATATCTCAGTTAAATGCAATATTATACATGCTTGAGTGAGCATATCTTGAGGCAGACATGACTAATTAGGCAGTAGATTTTCCTGTAGTAGGTTGCCATTTCTCTCTTTAATAGACTGGTTGCCAACCATGGCTATAGAATCCAACCTGTCCTGCTATTTAACCCATAGCTGGAGGGATAAGAAAATGATTAATACTTTTCGAAAGGGTATTTGCATGTAAGTGAATACAACAAATTCAATTGAAATTTAAACTCAGTTCTCCAGGTTGTCATTCTGACCCAATATCTATTGCACCCCAGCACACATCCAGATATGCAAAAATAGATTATTTGAAATCATTTTGGTCTCTTAAGCATTTAGTGTTCTGTTATCATCATGTTTTGCACATATTGATTTAAAAATCAGCTAGAGTTGACACTGGTGGTGAGGAATGGAGTCAATTAGATGAAATTAGATGCTAAATATCTGCTATTGATGTAAACTTTGATCACTTGGACTGACAAGCTATTGATCCCTCCTGAGAAAATGAAAAATATGCCCATCCTATCAATAACCTTGGAGTGTTTCTAGATGTTCTAATTTCAAAGGCTGTGTGTGTGTGTGTGTGTGTGTGTGTGTGTGTGTGTGTGTGTGTGTGTGTGTGTGTGTGTGTGTAGCTGGAGAGTGTTTACATGTGTGTGTGCTAAATGATAGTTGGCCAAATTTTGGGATTTGAAGAAAGGAATTAGAAAGAAATTTTTCTAAATAATACAATATAATTTTTAAATCTTTGCAACTATTCTTAAAAAAAAAGGAAAGCTGCTAGTAATATTGTTCATGAAATTTTAAATTGAAAGTTTTGATTTTATCTGTACTTGAGCATTGATTAATGGGAGCTTAAGAAAGTTTAAAGACTTTAAATGAATACAGATCTTGCACAAACCAATAATAAAATATATTTAAAATGAAAGGCTTTTGAGACTAACCAATTCTTTGTATGCTCAATTAGATCAAAAATGGAATATTGTTGCCATATCAGGGATGGAGCTGCACTGTTCTTTCTTTCTCGTCTTGTGGGTAAGGAATTGTTTTAATTCTGGAACTTCTATCCCACACATGAAATGTCTCTTAGTACACTAGCAAATGTTCTAACATGCTACATACATTAGTTCCAACACTTCTGACCTTCACAGTTAAAATCTGCCATGTTACATATACTGGGAAGAATCATACCTATTCTCTTTATATTCCATTTGTAAGAAGCTCTGTTATTAAAAACTCAGTTATACTGAATAAAGGTTATAGTTGAAACTTGAATGAATATTTGATTAATAGCTTTTTTTTAATTTTATTCTATTTTAATCTATTTTTCATTGCACTTTGTTTAGTCAAATGATTATGAATACTGGGTTAAGATGCTTTACAATCATCTTGCAGATTACTTTACCCTTAATTTACCATCATGGATAATTTCAATTTTATGATTTCTTGAACTTAAAAAAAAATTCTTATCTGAAGAAACAAAAAGAAAAATTAAACAATTGAAAGGAAAAATTTTTATCTTCTCAGATAATGAAGATTTCCCATTGTGTCAGAACTGAATGTAAACTGAAACTTAAAACAAATGTGTTTAATCTACAGATCTATAATCTACAGATCTATTTAGACAGTAAGCTTTCATGAATATAAAATTGGAAAGCTGAGTTTGATTTCTAGTCTGATTCTTTATATTCACTTATGCATAAATATTCTTGCGAAAGTTATAAATCCATCACTTTCCCTCAGCTATGGGTTAAGTAGTTTCTGAGAAAATTGTTATTGCTAAAAAGTTGTTAATGCAATATTTACTTGCAAAAAAAGTTATTATAGTTCAAAATGTTTTATCTTTAAATAACCTACAAAAAGTTGATAAGCCAGAAAAACAAATCAACAAATTCATTAACATAAATTTGAATAAAATCTGTAGACAAATAATGTTTTTATTTTTTATTTTTTAGTTAATTTTTCTTGTTTATGTACAAGAGAATGGATGTCTAGATTCAATGAATGTAAATGATGTTCAAATGTCTGTGATAAACACCAGTGTGTTTCTTTTTCTTTTCATATTAAAATTTGTATTAACCAACCAATGTTGATAAAATTTTCAGCTTATATGATAAATATACTGTGGGAATTTCAGCTTACAACATGTTTTTTCTTAGAAATATTTAAAATAACATATTTAGTGGAATTATACTTTATTATGTAACTCAAAATTGTTCATGTTACTAAATATATATGTATATATATATATTTTTTTTTCTAAATATGTATTATTAAATATAACAGACAATGGATATCTATTATATTTAATCATGAGCTGTTCTAAACTTTGTATTTTGGCTTTAATTTCAGGTGAAAATAAAACAAAAATTGTTCAACATTTGGATATGTTTTTATTATGCAGGTTCTAAGCTTTCAGATCAAATGAGCCATCTTCAGAGAGGTTACAGGGACATTAATATAAAGACATCCACCATTAAAGATGATATTATCTTGTATTGATATAAAACATTGCTATGCAACAATAACAATCACTGAATAGCAGATGCAGGTCACAAATTTGTGATGTGGTTCTATGACATCACACCATGTGAGAGATCGAAATGTTAACAACAGAACCTTATGTCTAAATGCAATGTAATGTGACTAGATTGAAATTCGGTCGGGTTTCAATCCTGGGTTAAAAGCAATCGGAGTCTAACTGTACTGATGAGCTGTGATACAGTGAAACAGATCTGTCTGTGGATGACTATATATATATATATATATATATATATAATTAATTATTACATTAGAACATGTTTGTAGTTTGCACATGTTCTAATGAAATAATTAATAATAAATATTCATTACTCTATTTTTAATTTGAGCACTGTTTAAAATAATGTTTTGAATATTGCCATTATTTTCTTCATTTTTATTCATTTGGATATATATAGTTATTGATATATTTACTATAATTTCATATATATAAAGATTGCAATGGATTATAAGAAAGAAAAGCAGAAACAAGATATAATAAAGTTATTGAGAGATAAAAATGCAGCTTTTGGAAAAAGTTGAACAGAATTCATAGAATAATAAAAATGAAATTGAAAACATTGGCAGTATAAGAATAACAAAAATAACTGGCATTAAGGATGTCACTAAAATATCTATCTATCTATCTATCTATCTATCTATCTATATAAAAATAGATATGTCTGTGTGTGTGTGTATATGTTTGTGTGTCTCCATTCTAACAAATCCTACTTCTCCAAAACCCTTGGTCTGATTTCAATCAAAATTGGGTCACTTGTCAATCATGTATGCAAAATTTTTTTAAATCAATTTACAGAGTACAGCAATGCTTAGAATTTACGGACTCTTCTTGTCTGAGACACTTCACGTGAATTCAACCAAAATTGGGTAACTTGTAGATCAAGGGCCAAACTTTTAATGTACACAAAATTTTTTTGAATTAATATACAGGGTTTGTCAAAAACCAACAACAAACATAATTTTGAGTGGTCTTCTGTGCACTTTTATACATTTCTCCAAGACTCTTCACTCAAACTCAACCAAAATCGTGTTACTAATAGATTAAGGTCTGATGTTAGGATATGTGAACAAAAATTTTAATTGACACACAGGGTGCAGCAAAAGTTAATAGAAAATTTTTGTTTTTTGCGATTGTTTATTTCTTCAAAATGCTCAGTTGTATTCCAATAAAAATTGGGTCTTTTTTGTAACTTCTACCTTATCATATACTATAACAATTTAACATTTTCTACAAAGTTCCAACCCCTCCAACATTGCAGTGACAATGCATCTACTTCTGCATCACAGCGTTATCGCGTCACATTACAGGGTCTCATAACATTTGCCCCATTCTTCCAATTGTATATATATCATTCCTGTTTATTAGCAAAACTGACCAAGTATGAATCCTGTTTAACAAATACAATAAAAAACACGACTTACTTCACCTTTTTTTAACTTATGCATCACGGCAACCTTATACTGGAGCATTTTGAATAAGCACTCAACCTTACCATTTCAACAAAAATCTCGAGCAATGCCAGGCTATACAGTCAGTATTTCATAAAAAATGAAAAGGGTAATGAACAAGAAAAATAAATTGTCTATTACAAAAATATTTGGAAAAGTTAGTGTTACAAATGTAAACAGAGAGAAAAGATTTAGAGCATTATTTAAAATCCTGAAATCAACCAAACTAATAATATGCTTAAGCCAACATCACAAAGAGAAAAATTTAACTTGGATAAAGAAGTACATGTGAACTGATCTTTTACTTGTATTTTTTGGTGATGAATTTAGAGCTGCAGTGAAAGGACTTGATAGCTAAGTTAGAGGTTTTTCAAAGAAATAGTCAACTGATATAACTTAGAAGATGACCTTGTAAGGGAAATAATGTTTTAAGTTATTAATGTAGGCAGCATAATTATAGGTCTCTTCAAAATTGATGATGGCAACTAGAAAATTATTGTAAATTCTCAGATACAATGTTTTTAACTGGTACAAGTCACAACAAAGTATTTTGAAGCTAAAGAGTATGTTCATAAAAAAACAAAACAATGTTTATTCACATCATACAAAGTTGGCTATTGTGCATCTTGTCAAAAATAAGCTTTCTAATTAATAGAATCAACTCCTCAGCTGCTCCAGATATTCATCTAATAAAAAATTTGTAGTTGATCATTAAACAGTAATAATGCATATGAGAATGAACACAATATTTTATTGTGAAAACTGTAAATTGCATCCTAAAATTTGACATTACACACACACACACACACACACACACACACACACACACACACACACACACACATTTATATGCACACAAACACATATACACACACATATATTGAGAAAATTGAGACAAAACAAAAAAATTTGACTATCATTCTGAGATGAGGTAGTGTTTACATTATTTACATTGTTTAGACAATTGTCCTCATCTTTATTGCTATGTTTATGACATTTTGACCATTGTACCCTCTTGTCTTCAGGTGCTAGGAATTTTGAACCAAACCTTTTATTACGATCACTGGGGTATATCTTTCTCATTCCATGTGCGATGCTACTGTTAGTAGCCATGTAGTTATCTCCCTTTAACTTAACTCTCTTAGTTATTTGTTCACCACTGCTGTAGCCTGGTATTGAACTTACAACTGACATTCCTATCACCTGAAGAAGGCCGGAGGATACAACAGCTGAAACATCGTAAACATGGCAATAAAGATGAGGACAATAGTCCAAACAATGTAAATAATGTAAAATGTAAAAAGTTTGCTTGTGACGTGTTTCATCCATTGGACTGGGTTTGTTGATGTTGCTATGACTACACAATGCACATGTAGTTTCAACACACAATGCACTGGTAGTTTCAACATTTTTGAAAGAATTTCTGGAAATAAATATTCTTTTGCAATCTAGCCAAATTGATCTACATTCTTTTTCATTTCAACATCTTTGTTTTTAAATATCCCACATTGTCTAATCCTAACAATGTCAAAAAGCCTCATTCAATAAAGTCCTAATGGATGAAACCTGTTATAAGTAAACTTTTTTCCATTTTGTCTTACAATTTTCTCAATACTGTTCTTGATATATAAAAATATATATTGTTATCTTGTATCATATATATGTGTGTATATATATACACACACACAAATGCAAACATAAATATATATACATGCACATACATATATATGCATACACACACATATATGCATAGATACACACACACACACACATATATACATGGATACATGTGTGTGTGTGTGTGTGTGTGTGTGTGTGTGTGTGTAAATTCAGTTTGATGAAGTCCTGAAGGATGAAAGTCCTCACATATAAACTTTTCCACTTTGTCATACGATTTGCTCAACATATTTATATGATATATAAGAATATATATTGTCATCTCTCATATATATATATATATATATATATATATATATATATATATATGCAAGTTTCAATTTCATTCAAAATGATAAACAAGGTGCTATGATTACTTTCCTTGTTGGCTGCTGAGTCATGTAATTTAAAAATTGTGTATTTAGGCATCAAATTTTAAATTACATGACCTGGCATGGTTATCGCCCATTTCTGCAACCACATCTGGCCACAAATTACAAACACCTTGATTAATATGTGCAGGGTGCAGTTGAGTGAGAGACCATATTTTTGTGTAATTTTGGTAAATATATATATCAAAATGATAGGTTAGTGCTATTTTCACTTTTGCATAATTTAGCCAACATTTTATCCATCTCACTCTGTATTTGCTTTCTATATAATAGAAGCACTACAATATTAGCTTTCAGTTTCCTAAAATATTATTCTATAGCATTAAAGACTGTAATGAAATTCTTATATATCTTTGTGTAGTGCCACTGAATAATGGAGGATGGTGATATTTTATAACAGTGTGTAGTGTAAGATATTGTAGTGTAATGCCTGGTTGAATGTGCAAATATTGAACCTTTGGTTGTTGCTTGTTAAAGAGCCTCTTGGTATATGATCAGGTTCCAAGCAAGATTTCTACCTCCTATCCTGCTTGCCTATCCAGTGGACCGGCATTTCGCCCAGACTTTGGTTAAAAGAATCAGTGAAATGAATGATGAGATAGTAGTGGCAAGGAATCAACTTCTGTTAGTCGGCCTTTTCCTCTTGGTGATAGCAGTTGCATCTACTTAACATGTCCAAGGGGACATGTTGTCATGGTAGCTATTGAGAGAAGGGAGTAAGAAATAGAGAAGTACGGGACAAGGAAAAGAAATTATGAAATGATGATCGTAGTAAGGAGAAGAGGAAAAATTAAAAAATTGAGGAGGATAAGCAACTTGAGAAAATATGATGATGGGGAGTTATAAAAGAGAAGTGAAAAGAGAGAGAATGAAAAGAAAGTAGAAAATGGGTTATAAATTAAGAATTAAGTCAAAATAAAAAAGGAAAATAAAAGAAAACAGAAGCATAAAGATTTTATTCCAATTTTTTTTTATTTATAATTATTAGAATTTGTGAAAAATTTAAAAGTGGATAACTACGAAGGAGAAATATAAGGAATAAAATTGTAAAAGAAAAAACTAAGCATTAGTTATAATAATAATAATAATAATAATAATAATAATAATTTAAAAAGAAAATTCAGCAAAAACAAGAAGAGGACAAAAGAAGGAAAATGATTACAAAACATTACCTCTGTCCCATAATAGTTGTTACAGTCATTGCATGGAATGCATATGTAAATGTTGCAACTGTTATGGGACGGAGGTTGTACAAAGTAATGATGAATTTGCCATAACTAATATTGCTTCATATGAAGAAAAAAAGGATGATGATAAAAAACAAATAAAAGAAGTCAGAAGGAAATAAAATTTTATGAGGTTGATTAAAGAGAAAGAACATGAAAAAGAAAATGTATAAAAATACAAAAAAAAATACAAACTATAACAATACAGTGGGACGGGGGTGGGTGGAGAAATAAAATGAAAATAAATGAGAAATTGAAAGTACACATGTGAGATCTATTTCACCATAGGTGAGTTGATTATAGATGGCATGTGTGTGTGTGTGTGTGTGTGTGTGTGTGTGTGTGTGTGTGATAGATGGATTATTCTGATGTTATTTGATTATTTCTCTTCATTTCATTATTCACCACTTGCCCTGCCCATCACCTACCCCTCTCCCCACACTGTCTTCCACCAAAAGACAAAATGCTGTAAAGGCAGAATCCAAAAGTGGTAGGAATTGTGGGTAGAGATGGATAATGGTTAGGCAGGGCTGGACAATTGACAAGTGGCTAGGACTTATCACAGACAACAGCTTTTACTGCTTCTGCTGCTAGGGCCAAAGCTTAGGCCAGTACTGTCACTACCATTACTGCCACTACTGCTGTTTCTCCGCTCGCCATGCTTCCCCCTCACCTGACCCCAAATTGTTCACTGTTCAGGCCTTTAAACCTCTGTAGTCATTGTGGTATTGGACAAACTTGCCACAACTGTTCACTGTGATTTCGGAGGGTCATTTTTTGGCAAGAAATGTGAAGTATAAACATTTTATTTCTTTTTTTTTTTTCAAATCAATTTTAATTCTCTTGTCTTTTTCTCCATTTTTCATTTTTGTTATCCCCCTTCATGTTTCTACAACCTCTCTCTATCTCCTTTTATTTTCTTCTAACATGCACACTCACATGCATCTGAAATCTTTATTCTCTATGCATCTTTTTCTTTCTTTCTTTCTTTCTTTCTTTCTTTCTTTCTTTCTTTCTTTCTTTCTTATACTTCCTCTTATTTCTTTCATTTCCTTTTTTATCATTTGCCTTTCTTTTCTTTTTTGATTTATATCTCTCTTCTTTTCTTCAAACCCTCTGATTTTCTTCCTCTTTTCATCATCACTTTTCCTTTTTTCTTTTTTTAAACTCTTGGGTTATTTTCTTTTTAATCTTTTTCTTTTCTTTCTTAACAGTTTTTTCTTTTTTTTTCTCCCTGTGTTTTTCTTAATGGTTCTTTTTTTGCTTTTTATTAATTTTATTTGTTTTCTTCTAATCAGTTCTAAACTGAACGATTTTGCTACGTTTCTCTTAAAAAGCATAAAGTACTATTTCTTTTGCCTTTTCGAACTTCCCTGTTATTGATTATTCATTCAACTTATGTTTTTTAGTTATTTTTTTCAATTTTCTTAATTCTTATTTTTTATGATTTTTTAAGATTTCAACTATTTCTCTTCTTATCACTTTTCCTCTTTTAATTAATGTTTTTTTGGAAAATCTAGCAAAGTTGAGATTTAGAAGAAGATATTATGTGAAGTTGTTCATATATGACTCAAGGAAAAAATTAATAAGAAGATTTTATTTTGCCTAGCAAAATAAAAGGACTAAATTAAAAAACATTATTAAAAGAAAAACAAAAAATATAAACCAAACAATTTGTTAATGTGAAAACTTTAAAAAATGTTGCATGATTTTGCCTTTTGTGTTTTTAAACATTTATTGTTAATGTTCATTAAAAAACTAATTTTTTTTATCTATGGATTATACCATAATAAACACCTTGATATATTAAGTAAAATATAAGTGGTGATTAATAAATTTGTATTAAATTATACATAAATTGTAAAATTAAATTTTGCTTTAAACTTCTTGGTTTTAATAATTTGACTAGTTTGCTTTCAATTATTAGCTAATTTAATATTGTCACCATTTTAAAAAATAATTTCATTAAAATTTTAAGAAAATCAAGAAAAATGAAAAATTTACCTCGAAAAATTCTTTATATTTGAACTAAAAAGAAGGAAAAAATTTGTTAAATCCTATTTAATACTTTCAGTAATTCATATAACTAATACCTTTGATAATTATTTATTCTGATATTTCTGAAAGATAATCTGTCTTTAAACTTATTTGGATTTATTTACCTTTTCCCACATGGAAGTCCATAACCTAATAGTAAAAAGATTTATTTTCAATATAATCAGCTTTCAATACATTTCACCTAATTCGTCTTTATTAATGACATAGATCAAACATTATACAGTAAAAATTTCAAATCAAAATTCAACTATTAACTGTGTCAGGTACCAGTATATTAATTCACCTTTGGCTGATGGTTCTGAAAAGTTCTCTGACTTATTTCTTTTTAAAATTATTCTTGGTCAGGTTGAGAACCTATCAGCACCATCTTATATGCTGATATGAACTGTTTTAAATTGTAAATGTTTTATATTTTATTGTATTCTATCTCTGTAATATTTCTCTCGTTGATTTTTTTTATCAGTAAATGTTTTGTTGAGATTTTTTATGGACCTATTGCTTATATATTGTTGATTATCACATCTAAAAATAATGTTAAGAGGAAAATTTCAATTCAAATTTTGAGCAGGTAAAATTTGTTCCCCATAAAATTATGGAGACCTATAGCTGTAATAATCTATCCATTGACTGAATTTAGGAAATAATTAAGGATTCACATGTTTATCATTGTAAAAACTTTGTATCAAACTTTCTATGCATCTTAACATTTTTTTCTATGCCTTTTTTGCATTTGGTTTGAGTTTGCAATTTTATAGCTTGCAATATGAAATTTAAGAGCCAAATAGAAATGTAATTTATACTATTATTTTGCTATGTACAACTTTGTTGTATTCCTACCTAGAATCAGAGTGTAGTACCCTTCCAGTAACTTGTTCTTCTGAGCTGAAACCAGTTACACTTTCTGGATGGAAAATTTAGATAGTAATATTAAATGGGGAAAAAATTTTAAAAAGTGAGAGGAGAGGACGGAAAAAAATGAAGTAGAATGTACATTTTATCTCAAGAAAATAAAAGAAAAATGAAAATCAAGTGATATATATATATGTATGTATGTATGTATGTGGTGTGTATCAGTCAGTTAATTGCTGTACATATACACTTGAGGGATCATGTCTCTTTCAATCCATGATTGACTAGGCAGAAAATTTTCCTGCAGTAGGTTGCCATTACTTTCTGTGGTAGGCTGGTTGCCAATCAAGGCTATAGAATCCAATCTGCCCTGCAATTCAACCTGTAGCTTAAGAGAGAAGAGATGGATTACTACCTTTTCCAAGGATATTTGTGCATAAGTGAATTAAAAAAATTAGAAAGAAATCCAAACTTGGTAGTTCTCTGATTTCTTATTTGGAGCCACTACAATGCACATATATATTATATATGTGTGTGTGTGTGTGTATATATATATATATATATATATATATATATATAGTGAAACAGAGTGGAGGAAGTGATGGAGATGAAAAAAGACAAATAGGAGATAATCTGGGAAGCCTTGATTAGCTGAACTGAATGTATTTATAACTTTGCTGAACTTACAATGTTATATGCTGCTTTTCTCAAAAACACCTGTCACTATATCATACATATTTGGCTGAGATGCATATGCTTGGTATACACCACTACAGGACTGGTGTGAGGGTATTCTGTGCCCCAATGTAGAAGACACCCCCATCTATAATATGCCCCTCACTCTACTACATCTCAATTTGTCACAAGGTAGTATTCATATAAAATACAAATTTTATTGTAAAATAATTATGTACAATAATGGATCATATGCTATATGGGTGAGCAATTCAACTTAAAAAATTGAAAATAAATTCAATGTATCTAAATACAAATTAGAGACATTTCATGATAGGTCAATCCATCTTAAATAAATCAACAATGTTTTATGGCAATTTTTAACATCAACTCAAGATTTTTCTTGTTAAAAAGTTAAATAATTTTAACACATTCAATATTATGGATAAAAACAGGGATTTTATCTAGTATTTTTTGTAGACTTAGCATGAACAAAACAAATTCATGGATTTGGAAAAAAAAAGACCACCAAAATTTAATTTATTATGTATATAAATGTTGGTAGAAAAAAACTGATAAGATACCAAGGGTTACAAAGCACTGCTCGTGGAGAGGGGCAATCAAGCACTGGCTCTGCCCTACTGTACCAGACTGGGTAACATTGAGCTTCATGTGCAGGGTGTGATGGATAAATTGTCGCCATTTTAATATTCTTAATTTTGCATGTGTGTTGTTTGTTTTTGGTTTTATCAATTGTACAGTATTGTAGAATAAGTTGGGCAGTGTCTGTGATAAAAAGAGGATCATGATGCAATTCATTCTGCTAGAAATTTGAAAACAGCATGCAGTACTACATGGAGTTCATGCTGGAAGATCCAATACAATCATTTCAGTGTGTTTAGGTATCAATCTGAGAACAATGCAGAGGATCCGGGTAGAGTTGGAAGATATATCCAGTCAACATCATGGTATTTGGAGTGATGGCAATGTTATGCCGTCATTCATCTTTTCACAAGGCCCCCCACCCCAACTTAACACAGAGGCCTACATTCAAGTAGTGCTTCCCTGGGTCAAGTAGGTGGCTGCTGGAAGATACTATATCTGGCAACAGGACTCTGCACTATGCTACACAAGCAGGAGAACCTCATCATGGCTGTCAGACAATTTCTGTGATCTCATCACCACTTATATCTGACCCCATAACTCCCCAGACTGCAACCACCTTGGTTATTATGTGTGGGATGCATTTGAGTGAGAGACCAACAAAACTCCTTGTAACTCCAAAGACGAACTGAAGGCAAGGATTACGGCAGCATTCAATAACTTAAACAAGGAGACTGTCTAGAAGAGATGCAGGAGATTCTGAAGTCATCTGGTGGAAGCCAATGGCAATTTTATTGAATAAATTTACTCTTTCTCGGACTTACCCTGTCCTCAGACCTCAAATGGAACCACTATATTGAATCCATAGTAAAATCCACTGCTAAGAAGGTTGGGTCACTATGTTGATCCAGGATGTTTTTTCCGCCTGAATCCATCCTGTATATATACAAGTCAACCATCTGTCCGTGCATGGAGTACTGCTGCCATTTATGGTCAGGTGCCCCTGCCGTTCTCCTCAGTGTTCTTGACAGGCTCCAAAGGAGAGTCTGTAATGTGATAGGTACTGATCTGGTGGCTCAACTGCAGCCACTTCCCCACCGTCGAAATGTGGCCTCCCTTTGTCTGTTCTATAAATACTTTCATGGCTTCTGCTCAGACAAACTTAAGTCACTGGTGCCTCCTCAACAGGTGTTTACTCATGCAACCAGACTGGCAACTGGGTCCCACCCATTCACAATCAGGTTAGCCAAATGCAGACGACAATTCTACTCCTGCAGCTTCTTCTCTCGCACGTCCCGCCTGTGGAACTCGCTCCTGTATTCTTGCTTTCCTGACAGCTACAAGTTCCAGAAATTTAAATGCAAAGTCAATACTCATCTACTAACCACTGGACTCTAGCTCTCTCCCCACCCCCGTATAACCTTCCCTTTCTCTCCACCTATGTATCTGTCATTGCACCTGCTTTCTCAGCTTTCTATTGCTCCTTTCTAACTAGTTTGTACTCCTCACTCTTTTCTAATTAATCTTTTTACAGTTATGTAGCCCCCTGCACATCAGTGGCATTTCTGCCTTGCTCGGGGTGAAATGATTACAAAAAAAATATTTCAAGGTATTTTTGTGTAATTTTGGTAAATATGTTTGTTAAAATGTGATATTAGTGTTATTTCATTTTCATATAACTTAGGCAACAATTTATCCATCACATCCTGTGTTTGTACCCCAGAATTTCCTTGTTGGCATAGTGCTTCCTCACTTGATGATAATGATAATGATGATGATGGTAATTGTTTGAGTAACTGTAAGAAGAAAATACAAACAAGAGAAAGTGAATAAAATAAGAATAAAAAATTGAACAGGGATAAAACTGGTTTCCTTAGATGAGAATATTTTTTAAAGTTTATTTTCCATTCTTATTTGTAAAATGTTGGGGATAAAAAAACCGATCAAAAATATAACAAACAGATTGATGTTTAAAAAAAATAAAAATTAAAAAAGTTCTTCTTGCACAATAGAAGGCATTACCAATATTGGAAGAAAGCCACACCAAAATATACTTCAAAGCATAAATTTCTCCATTGATACTGTTCATGCCTATCAAGGAATTACTCAATGGTAGAAAGTTTCTTTGAAGTGTGAGTTTCTTTTAATTGCTTTTTAGAAAAATGATTGTTTGTAACATTTGAAATGTGTATCTAACAAAACAGCTGGGTTTAGTGTTCAACTCTGTTTACAGATCAGAATGAGTGCAAACTATGAAATTGAAAAGAAGAAAGTTTTAATTCATTTTATCAAACAAAATAGCACCAGACTTTGCTGGGAAATGGATATTTATAAACTATATGTACTGAAAAGTTCAGAAGTTTATTTGAGAGATCTTTTAATATGTAGTTTTTCCTGTATTTTTAATTTGAATTTTTTATTTTCAGTATAGATAATAGAATAGGTCATTAAAGTTGATAAATAAGTGAATATTAACTGAGATTTTCATTTCTACACTTATCCATTTTTCTTTTGGTCATTTTATTTTTTCTTCTTTTTCATTTTTTTACTCATATTTTTAATTTAATCTTTGTTTCATTCAGTTTTATTCATTTTTCTTTGTTTCATTGATTTTGATTCATTTCTTAAAATTAATTTTTCTTTCATAAATTAAAATAAGTTCCCTCTTTTGTATTTCTTTTTTTCATTCATTATTTTTAATTCGTCTTTTTTTCATTCATTTATTTTGTGACTATTGTCCTATGACACTAGCTTAGGAAGTTTTTGCATTGGATTGGGAATTTGGTGATATGAAAATTGTGAGTTCAATTCCTGGGCTAGGTAGCATGAACATAGAATGCGAATAAGAAATAGACAAGATATCCATAGACATGGATGGTGGAACAATAAGAGTCTACCCTCCTAGATTAAATAAGGGGTTCAGTTGAAAAATGTATGTTACTAAGATTAATATACACCTGATGAAGACCTGAAGGGACAATGGCCAAAACATTGGGATAACAGCACGAAGATGAAGACAACACTCTCCATGTTAATTGTGTAAATAATGATAGTTCTTCATCTCAGAAATCCAGATGGAATTTGTAGATGTACATTGTATTTAGATATATAGATATTCAATACTCTTGATTGGGCATTTACTGTAGATGGATGATTAGCAAGCATTTTTTTTCTGAATCATTGCTTCTATAGTGAATTTGAGCCTCACTGAAAACTATACTACTATTGTGATTCTATGTTAGACTTAGCCTAGGAAAAATTTACTATATCTCCCTGGTAATATTGTTAATAGATTACAATTAATCACCATTATTCAGTTTTACTTATATATATATATATATA